>CM030853.1:14858156-14893156 GCA_018105865.1 Metaphire vulgaris
ATCATCATCATCATCATCATCATCTTCTTCTTCTCTTCACTTTCTGCCTGCATGGCGGGATTGGCGGCAATACTGTAGTTAGATACGAAACATTATCACTTCGCTCGATCTTGCGCTAATCTGCATCCTTCAACAATCGACATGTTCTTTGCTTCCAGATCTTCCGTGATGTTATCCATCCATCTTTTTCTCGGTCTTCCTCTCCCTCTGTCTCCTTTTATTTTGTGTGTATGTAGTGCTTTGTAGGCCCATCTATTGTTGTCCATTCTTTTAACATGCCCAAACCAATTTAATCTCCTTTTGCGTACTTTATCGATAATGGTTACTGTGGTTCTTGTCTGTTGCCTGATGTCTTCATTTCTCAATTTTTGATATTTGCTGACTCCCATTATTTTTCTTAGACAGCTCATCTCTGCAACCATTAAACGTTTTTCGTCTGAATTTTTATTACCCAAGGTTCCGATCCATGTAAAATTTGAGCCTCTTGAGGTTCAAATATTAGTGTATTGTACAATTTCTGTTTTGTATTCATTGTTAAGCTTTTGTTCCTCCGTAATAGTGCTCTATATAAGATCTGTTTATTTCAACATTTTCGCCAGATGGCGATACAGTTAAATGCCAAATGCACGATACACTGTCCAATTGGAGCCCTGAACCTGTCCCAGAACAGCAAGATGATGATGATGATGATGATGATGATGATGATGATGATGATGATGATGATGATGATGATGATGATGATGATTGTCTAATTAGCTAATGGTCGATGGAACGCTGTAGTCTCTCATTTATTTCTTAAAGACAGAATTCAGAATTGGAAAATGAGAGATTTGTCTAATTCTCCCAACAGAACCACAGATTTCGTCTTTAATCTTTATAGTCTGAAATCGTTTAGAATTTATCCAAATCGTCGTCGTCGTCGTCGTAGATGGAGCGAAGGAGGTCACTGCGCATGCGCGTCAGCATCGCCGCCTGTGGCTGCTGTCGGTCGTCTGCCTCTTCCTCCTCCTCCTCCTCCTCCTCCTCCTCCGTTGCCTTGACGACGGCGGCGGCGTCTGCCCTGTTGCTCCTCCGACCGAACAGCAGGTGGTTGACGTTGGGGTTGAGTCCTCTTCGACCGAAGAACGTGCCCGTGAGTCTCAGGGGGGCTCCGTTGACGGACCCCGGGGACCCGGGAAACGCCTGATGGGCACCAGACGACACCCACTGATGCATGACGAAGACTGACAACAGCGCCAGGCAAACGACGACGTCACGCATGGTCCAAAACGCTTGACGAACGCAGAGAATCAATTGAAATGATTCGAAAGTTTAACGATTCAAACCAATTGATCAGAATTCAATGCACGCATTTAGACCAAATTGTCATTGATTATATAGCACTTTAAGTTTCTAATAATCTGGGTGAATTTCTATCACAATACGATGAGCTAAATCATCAGTTGTCTTCCGACTGCCACACGATATACTGTCGAACAGAGGCGTAGCCTAGGGGGGTCAAACTCCCATTTGTTGCACGACCAGCATTTTAAATCCCGTATTATTATTCTGTGGGTGGATGGGCGCAAAAATCGGGTTTAAGGTAGCAGAAAAAGAATCAGAGAAAAATATCAGCATAGTTGTACGCGCTCATGTAGCTATATATTATAGTCTAACTAACTTGATCAAGCAAAATAACAGGTGGCGATTTTATTTTGCTTGTCAGGATTTTTCGAAGTTGCGAATGGTCATAACCTCCCTCCCCCCATTCGAGAAATCCTGGCTACGCCACTGCTGTCGAATCAATGGTAAATGAAGCGCTGTAGTTTATCGTTTATCTCTTAGAGCGCTGACGACGAATCGATTAATGCATTTGATACGAAGAATCAACTCAGGAAGACAACACCAGCCTCTTCCCCTCTTCTCATCCAGATAATATAACTAATAGGAGAAAATTAACCGCTAATTATTCTGCCGCGTCAGTCTGTATGTCTCTCTCTCTCTCTCTCTCTCTCTCTCTCTCTCTCTCTCTCTCTCTCTATATATATATATATATATATATATATATATATATATATATATATATATATATATAAAAATTATAATTATATTATATATAAAAAATAAAATAAAATATTATAAATAAAAAAAATTTAATAAAATATAAAAATATAAAAAAATAAAAAATAATTATTTATATATAATATAATTATATATATATATATATATATATATATATATATATATATATATATATATATATATATATATATGGAGAGAGAGAGAGAGAGAGAGAGACTTTTAGAGAGAGAGAGAGAGAACTTTTAGGACATTCTTTAGTGGCTGAGCATTTGTTTTACGTCGTAAAATGGAACAGATGCTGGTTTTGTTCTTTGGTGTTGGTAAGTAATTGTTTTCGCTGTGAATATATTGGAAACTGATACGGGTTGTGATTGGAATCGCTGTTTCAACTCTTCGACAGAACCTCTCTAATGCACGAAACGTCGTTTGGAAACTGCAGTGGCGAAAACATCAGAGTCTGCGTTGTTCTGCCTGTCTGTCTCTGTCTCTGTCTCTGTCTCTGTCTGTGTCTTTGGATGTGCTCCATTCTAACGCAGTCACAGAAGTCACTTGGAAGTGAAATCGGAAATCCATTTGAAGTGAAAAACCTCTTTCTGGCATTTGTAACTCACTCGTGGTGTCCATCTCCGCATATACTAGCATGATGATGATGATGATGACGACGATTGCGAATTTAGACATCTCGAGTTTAAACTTTAAACATGGGCGCCGCGGTTGATAGCTTATTAGTTAGTTAGTTATAGGATGATTTATATAGCGCTATCTTCCTAGCTGGCTAGAATCAATAGTGCTTTACATTGAATTAATTATTACAAAACCAAACTTATAAATTCTTATCGCATTCATAGTCAAAATCCGTTTCTGTATTTATTCTCAACATTTACTTTATCTTTTCGTTTTACCATTTTAAAAACTTCTATAATTTCTTCTTTGGCGTTTTCACTTCTCGAAGATTTTAAATAAATAGGTAAAAATGGTTTTAAGCCATTTTAACAACGCGGTCCATTGTAAGCCTTTATAACTTGAAACGATTCTTTTCAAACGCTGCTTCCAATATGCTCTCTTGTTCGTACTTTTATTCTTAAATATCGATTGATTCAGTTTCCAGCCAAAGACTTTAGAACTAATGCTGTATCAGAGGATCTGAACGCCAGCCATTGTAGGTCATGGTGCAGTGTGTCTCTTGTGGTGGGCAGCGACTAAACATAGGCTGGCAGTCGCTCTCCCATCAAGAATTGGAATGACCAAGACATTGGGACTTTGAAACTTTGAAACTAGACTTTGGAACTCCCTCCCCGAGGAAATAACTATGGGGAGACCACTCCCGACGAATTTGCAACGAAACTCAAGATACATCTTTTTAGCATTTCATATCAGAAGCTTCTGTAAAGCGCTCTTGACTATGGCCTTCGCCAGGCACAGAGCGCTATACAAATTGACATTTATAATAATAATAATAATAATAATAATAATAATAATAATAATAATAATAATAATAATAATAATAATAATAATAATAATAAGGCAGCATTCTGCCCATGGGAACTCAAAACGATAGGCCTACTTACAAATAGGCACATCTCTTACGAGACACGATTAAGAGTGCTCAGAGCCTACGTTTGGTCAGTCCTCTTGTACGGAGCAGAGACATGGACTATATCCAAAGGCAATGGAGAAGAAATTGGAAGCCACAGAGATGTGGTTTCTGCGAAGGATGCTGAAGATTTCATGGACGGAAAAGAAAACCAATGAAGAGATCTTGAATGAAATTGGAATAAAAAGAAGTCTGATGGTAAGTATTGGTAAACATTAAAAAGGCAGCTTTCCTTCTTTGGACACATATTGAGGAAGGAAGGCATAGAGCACTTGGCAATAACCGGAAAAGTGGAGGGAAAAAGAGCCAGAGGAAGGCAGAGAAATACATAATTATGTAGACTGCCTACAAGAAGGAGTTGAGGCAGTAAAGAATAACATCGAATGTATAAGAGGATGTCAAGATCAAACAGATCCTTATACAATCTTGTGGTTAAATTTTATTCTTCGGCGCCATTTAATTGCAAATACTGAGCATTTAGCTCTGAACAGAGGCCCTGCTATAGCCGACTGTGGCTTAATTCTGTTGAAAGTTGAAACTAAATTCAGATAAAATATCTCTGAAGTTTTTGTAGCGTATTGAATCTTCTAGAAATCGTTCAGACGATTAATAATTAAGGAGGTTTCTTTGACTTACGAATGGAACTTACGCAGCGTCTTCTTCTGTCTGACGATGCGGTCAAAGGAGTTCCTCTTCAATTCCTCACCTTATTCACTTTCTATTTGATGATGATGATGATGAAGACGACGACGACGACGACGACGACAGAACTTAGAATCAGCGATTCAGATTCTGGCGACGAACTTTATATAACAAAGGACCCTCATCGCTTGCCCCTCCTCCCTTTCCTCCTCCTCCTCCTCCCTCTCCTCCTCCCGCGTTCGTCTCTAGCAACTGCGTGTGACTCTTCGTCGCAGCAGCAGCAGCAGCAGCAGCAGCAGCAGCAGCAGCAGCAGCAGCAGCACGCTCATCCGTTGCCCTCTGCCAAAGTATAGTCCCAATGGATGTGGCGTCCAGTGCAGGAGTCCTAAAAGTGTGTTTGAACAGAGTGTTGTTCTGTTTGTCGAAATGGTCTCTCTCTCTCTCTCTCTCTCTCTCTCTCTCTCTCTCTCTCTCTCTCTCTCTCTCTCTCTCTCTCTCTCTCTCTCTCTCCCCATCCCAATGGTTTAGACCGGTAGAGGTAAACACTGTTGCAGCTGCGGCGGAATTGGCCAGACCCCCGTTCTCTCTTTTTGAAAGTCGAACAAACGACCACTTAGAACTCGAATTCAAGGCCTTCCATTTAATAATAAGTATAATATGATTCAGAGTGGTTTAATTAAGAGGAGGCTAAGTAAGCCTGTGTGAAGACCTCTGTGAACGAATAAACTGCGAAAGCTTTTAGATAATTTCGTAAACCTGTTTCGGATAAATGGATTGACGTTTTGCTTTTGATTTAAACTAAATAAAATTTATTTTTATTATTTCAACGAAGTTATAAAAACGACGATTTAGAGATCTTGATGCGTTCTCTGAATTTAGTGAAATCCTCTGCAGGGCGTCGATCGAGATGAGCTTTGATCTGAGGTGCGCTGGCTGATGGAGGGGGAGGAGGTGTGAGAGCTTCTCTCTGGGGTGGTTGGGGAGAGAGAGAGTCTCTCCTGCATCGATGCGGGGCAAATTGCAGTCTTTTGTACGTCAATCGGAATGAACACGTTTTGAGATTCGGCGAAATGAATGCGACGATGCATGACTAGAAAAATGCCAAAAAAGACAGACGAAGATTACATTATATCCCAGTTGGTGGCTTCTCCTCCTGTCTCCCCTTCCATCACTCCACAAAAATCACCGTCGTCCACAAAAGTTGAGCACGAAATTTTGTTTGTGGTGAATGCTTTCCTCCTATTATAGACATAGTTTCATTTCCTTGTTTCTATTGTGTCGGGTGAACAAGATATAGCGCCAAAATCTCACATTACTATTTCTTGCTATTCTTGGAGTAGCCCCCCATATCTAGCCCTCGTTGAAGGGCGTTCCATCTTTCCTTAAAGAAGCCGAATGTTGTTGAGGCGGAAAGATATTCGGTCGAATGTTGTTCGCATCTGGTGACAGTCGGAATTGAAAAAGCAAAAAATGTAGAATCAAAACTAGTAAACTACAAAGGAACAGTTTTAAATGCAGTCTCCTCTTTCTATTAATTCATTCGTTTCCTTCATTCGTTCCTTCTCTTATTCGTCCATTCCTTCATTCGTTCCTTCTCTTATTCTTCCATTCCTTCATTCGTTCCTTCTCTTATTCGTCCATTCCTTCATTCGTTCCTTCTCTTATTCGTCCATTCCTTCATTCGTTCCTTCCATTCCATTCTTCATTCGTTCCTTTCTTATTCGTCCATTCCTTCATTCGTCGTCCATTCCTTCATTCGTTCCTTCTCTTATTCGTTCTTAGGTGAGTCCTTCATTGTCTGGAGACGTCAGTTCCTTCTCTTATTCGTCCAAGCCTTCATTCGCCCTTATCTCCAAATCTAATAACTTATTCGTCCATTTTCGTCGTTCCTTCGGTCGTTCAGGTGAGTCCGTAGGTGGACGTTCAGGAACACTTCGCCCCCACCACCACCGCCACCAGCCCTCCTCCTCCTAGGTGGCCCTCACCTCACCCCACCACCGCCCCACCCTCCTCTCCTTTCCCCTCCTCCTCCTCCTCCCACCCTCCTATCTCCTCCTCCTCCTCCTCCTCCTCCTCCTCCTGATTTCCGTTACTTCGTTGTCGGTGAACACGTTGAGACCGTCTCTCTCTCTCTCTCTTCAATCGAGAAACAAGAACCGAGAACAGGAAGAAGAAAAGTCTTCGACGGTGGCAGTGGCAGTCATCCTGTGTCATGCAGTAATTGCGCTACAAAAGTTTGAAGAGAAGACGCATTGCGAGTGTCTTCAGGTCTTTTGCGACCAAAGACTCAAACGAGGTCAGAGGTCAGAGGTCGAGGGAGACGATGTCCGGCGACCGGACAAAGGCCGTTCTGGTCACCGATTTATTTGGGGGTGTCGTGTTCTCCACCCTCCAAGTTCAGGCGCCTGCTCCTGGTCACGTGACGGGCGATGAAGGGGCAGTGACGTCAGATTACGAAGGTCTCTGGTGCAAAGACTCGGCACTCGATCACGAACGAATTCACTCTCTTGCGTCACTTCCGGTTTCGTACAGTGAAATCGAAAGTGAAACTATATCGGGATTTTCTCTTATGGCGTCGTCTTTCCAGTCTTCGTTTCCGCAATTGTCGTATGTGACGTCACTTCCTGTCTACGGCAGAACAGCAGCTGCAGACCTCGCTGTTCAAATGGCAAATCCACTTCCGGCGGAAGAGCAGACAACTTCCGCTTTCGAATATGGCGTTCTTTCAGAAGAACTTCAACTGGAAACGTCCATACGTGAGACGCCTCTTCACTCTATTCTACATTGTCATCGTCGTCGTCGTCGTCCAGTGTTTATTCTAGGCTCTTTTGGGGGGATTCCCCCCCCCCAGTTTGAAGATTCACCCAAAATTGTCTATATGTTGCATTGGGGATGGAAATTCCCCCCCCCAAAAAAAAAGTGTGACGAGAGGGGGTTTCTATTTAGGAGAGGGGAAAAACATAAGGATATAAGGATATGACCATATTCAGAAAAGCATTAGAGCATGTGGAGAAGAAGGGGAAGAAAGATAAGGAAGGATGTGATGACCTTTTTTTGCTTGTCAAGGTTTTGGGGAGACAAACCTTCTCCCCTCCCAACATTTCAACCCCCCCCCAATGTCAATTTGGCTAGAATAAACACTGGTCATCTGACATTTCAATGATGTATCATCGGCTGAAGGAACGGAATATCAATGGCATCAGATACAATCAGTTACGCAGGAGACAGATCGATTTCAGAAGAAAGTAGGTTCCAAAATATCGCTAATTGATTAGATTAGATACCCTGAGGAGAGAGATGGGGAGGGAGAGGGAGAGAGAGAGAGAGAGGGAAAGAGAGAGGGAGGGAGAGAGAGATTAGAGATGAGAGATCTGGAGAGAGATGGAGAGAGAGAGAGAGAGAGAGAGAGAGAGAGAGAGAGAGAGAGAGTGGTAACAGCGTTGGACGATGGAGAGAAGGTTTATCATCTGGCGAGCTGTAAGGTGGACCGAATTCAAGCACTGTGATCTTAACAGCTATTTCGAGTTCCGCGGGTTCATTCTTCGTCTAGATTAATGGCTTTTAGAACTCGTCGCTTTTAAGACACGGAGATCAACGGTTTCCGCATTTATATGGGGGTACCTTTTACCTTTTACTAATTGCTTAGCACATTAACGTTTTATCTCTTATGTTATCGGAGATAGCGATGTTTCTTTGCTAATGAAGTTGATGAGTTGATGTTCTTCTCATCCACAGCTCCCCACAATGAACTCCCAACCTCCGAATCTGTCTCTCCCCCTCTCCCTTTCAGCAGGGCCGCCGAGAGGAGCGGGCAGGGATGCGATTGCACAGGGCTCGGCGGCCGGCAGGGGGGTCCGGGCCGGTGATGATGATGTATTAACTGTATTAACAATAGCCTGAACCCTGAAAAAGACTGACAAGGAAAAAAGGTCATCTTCTCGTCAGGAGCACAGTGGTCCGGGGAATGTCAGAGGACACAGGCCGATCGTGTTAGGTAATCAAGTAATCTCCCTTAAAAAGAGTGAGAAAGCAAAACAGGTCATAAACTTTTTCAGAGACTTGCCAGGTCAGGACTCAGGGACCCGTGACTAATT
Source organism: Metaphire vulgaris (assembly GCA_018105865.1). NCBI lineage: Eukaryota > Metazoa > Annelida > Clitellata > Crassiclitellata > Megascolecidae > Metaphire > Metaphire vulgaris. The sequence continues at coordinate 14,866,548 of CM030853.1, forward strand.
TGTGCACAGTGGCCCGCAAATTCTTCTCGGCCCTCAGCCCTCACTCTCAGCATTAGCAACTCAACTCCCTCGCCCCATCCTTCAAGTCGATCGAAATTACTGTAGCTTCTGTTCAATCTCTGCTTTTGAATTTCTATTTTGACGTAATAAATTATTTAAATCGAAGATGCGTAACATATTTCCGTTGACGATTGGTTTCTCTGTTTGCTGCGTCAACGGATAAGTCGTCCGACTCCTCAGACCCAATGTTCTTTGTCTAAAAGAGGAACAAAGAGAGGACACCGGTTCATTCCTCCTGCTCTTCTGTTCATCGCTTCTCCTTAACTCAACATGCATGGTGGCGTGTGTCTTACGTAACACAGACTCCAGGCAAAGAAGGTCTTTTCCATTTCAACAAAGATCTCGTGAACCTCCCCCCACCCACCCACCCTCCAAGTGCTGTAAAAACACCTCTGAGCCTATCCTAGGGGCTGGGGCAGGCAGTTCAGAAAGCAAGACATCATCAACAGACCAACTGCCATCATCATGGCAGAGAGTTAGTTACTCGACCTCCTTCGCAGTTGTCTGACGCGTGTCGTCGTTTAAATTTCAAACTCTCCCTCCTCCTCCTCCTTCTCCTCCTCCTCCTCCTCAACTTCTCCCTCCGCTTCCGGTTTCGTTTCTCCTGCGTTCACCATCGCTCCCCATCCTCTCCCCACCCAACCCCAACCAATTCCCCCATCCATCCAGTTGAACGTCGAAAGTCAGATCACGTGACTTTAGAGTACGTCGAGCGGAGGGAGACAACGGAGATACGAGAAGACAAAGAGACACTATATATATATACTATATACTGTATACAGTTGTATACAGTATATATATATATATATAATGGATGGTTTGTATTGAAGTTAAAAACAAGGTTTAACAACTTTGGCCTGTGTTTGGAATAAAAGCCCTGTTCTAGAATTGAGGAGTTTTCACCCCGTGATGTTCATAGAGGAGGAGGAGGAGGAGGAGGAGGAGGCGGAGGAGGAGGAGGAACAGCAGAAGCGGCGGCGGCAGCAGAAGGAGACGAGCCCCTTTAGTCCCTATAGCCCTGACCATACAGCCTCTAACAAAGTGGAAATAATTATTGTAGGCCCGTCATTCCCTGTTTGGAAACTGCAATTTAACGTCATGCACTCATGAAACTGGAAAAGTCTTCCAAACATAAAGTGAGTCAGAAACTTCTCTCTCTCTTTCCCTCTTCCTCATCGCTGATCTATGGGGTCGACCTCTTACGACCCCTTCCTCTTCCCTCTTGACCCTGTGGTCCATTTCGACGAAGACTCGGCCACACGAGGCACGTGCCCTGCACCTGGCAAAGCGCTCTTCCCCGATGCCAGCCCCGTGTCAGCCGAGGCAACTCAGCCGCGATCGCTACCCTGGGTCCCAGGTCATGGGAGGCGGTTGGAATGAAACTTATTCTTCTTCAGGTGCTCTGTCCAAAGACAGGTTCCATACTCCAGCGTCGCCACTCCTCCTCTCTATCTTGAGCTTTTATCTTCAGGGCTAAATACTTGTTTTTTTGCCATAGTGTCGAACATCCACTCCAGCATCGATGTCCTTTGGTCGCCCTTTCTCCCTGCCTTCCCTTTCATTTTTCCTTCTAGTAATTCTCTTCGTAGACACGAGTCTTCTATCAGAACATGAAATGAGAATAAGTAAGTAAGGCGTTGTCTATTATCAGATGTGTAGTTTCTCCATTCAGCGTAGTTTGGGTTCGTTCGTTCATCAGAATGAACAGCGTTTGTGTGAACGGTGTTCCCCTGTAGAGCAGTTCACATGAACTAATCTGTTGTCACTGCGAATGATTCTAATTATAGAATTAAAAGACCGTCTGCTTCTTCCGCCAAATCACTCCTCCCCTCTCCCTCCCCCTCCCCCCACTCCACCCATCCCATTTCCACCCCTCAACATCTCGCACGCCTTCAAACGCAAGTACACAAGCAATGCTCTTCCCGCGTCATGGCTAGAGAAATAAAGAGACAGACAGACAGACAGACAGACAGACAGACAGACAGACAGACAGACAGACAGACAGACAGACAGACAGACAGACTCCAGACAGCCGTAGATCCGCCGCCGTAGATTCAACACGAAATCAAACAGTAATATTGTCATAATAAGTACTCGGGATGCAAATACCTCTAGCTATAGTACTGCCATGCTATGAATACTTAGCTATGTCTAACTAACAACACAGACCTCTTCTTCCCAAAGTCAACTGAGCAGCGAGGCGTTAGAAAGAGTCGCCCCCGTCGTCGACCCCGGCCCTGGTGCCTACTTACTTACCCCCGCCCCCTCACCCCGCCCCATGCATGCATCAGTGAAACCTTCTCTTAACCACGACGCAGTCATCTGCAGAGACATCAATCGAACTTATCCAAGGAAACATAGGACAACAATATACATTATAAAGTATAAACTGCGTATATTTACATTCATGTATACACATTTATCCATATATACAGACTGCATGGTCAAGATAGGAAAAGCAATGAGACAGAGGTGAGAGGTGCATACTGTCACCATGGATGTCTGTTCAATCTTTACACAGAAGCCAACATCATTAGAGAAGCCTTTGAATGACTTGAATGCGGGAGTTAGAACATGATGAAGAATAACAGATTACAATCAAAAGATAAGCAGATGATAGTTATGCTGAGAGGCGGAAAATGATGGAAAAACTAAGAATTCAAAAAGATAAAAAGTGAAGTAAAAATGCTGAACTACATTTGCATTGGAAGCTTCGAAATGGAAAATGAAACAACAGAAGAGGCAGATTCCTTGTGTCCTGTAAATGCAACAACGAACATTCCCTCAACCAATCAAAAACTGGCAACTCTCTCTCTCTCTCTCTCTCTCTCTCTCTCTCTCTCTCTCTCTCTCTCTCTCTCTCTCTCTCTCTCTCTCTCTCTTCTCTGTCTTAGATTTTCCAGAGAAGAACTCAGTACTTTGAAATCTAACCATTAAGCGTATTTCCTCCAATTGTCTCTCCTTCTCACCTCTCACCTCTCCCCTCTTCCTCTGTCCTCTGTCTGTGTGTCCGTCTGTCTGTCTGTCTGTCTGTCTGTCTGTCTGTCTGTCTGTCTGTCTGTCTGTCGTCAAATGACAAAGCAGCTTATGACATGCGGTCAAAATTGAACGGAAGAGAAATTAAAATGGCGACGATGATGTCATTGTCATTCTTTGCAGTCAATCAGCTTCCGATGACGTCACTTCCGCTGACGCCGATGACCAATCAGAGGATGTCTCAGGCGATCCTCGACACCTTCCAGAGCTTCCACAACGAACAACAGCGTCTCCTCATTCCAACAGGTAGGCTCATCTCAGAGACATCGACGCAACGACGCCGTCATTTCCTCCACTCAATAATTATACACGTTTAATATACATAGTCTCTCTCTTTTTCTCTCTCTCTCTCTCTCTCTCTCTCTCTCTCTCTCTCTCTCTCTCTCTCTCTCTCTCTCTCTCTCTCTCTCTCTCTCTCTCTTCTCTCTCTCCGTAATATTGTTGCTGATGTTGGTGTGTAACTAGATGCGAGAGATTGGACCATTGGACAGGTTCGACAGTGGCTCTGCTGGGCGATAAAAGAGTTCTCTCTCGACGGCCTTGACCTTTCGAATTTCCTGCTCAGCGGTCGACAGTTGCTCGACCTTGACCGAGAGGAATTCCTCGCCCGGTGTCCTTGCTACGTCGGTGACATCCTCTGGGAACACCTGGATATCCTTCAGAAAGGTGAGACGCTCACGTGACTGTCATCATGACACTTGTTCTGTCTACTGAGTACCAAGTACTCTATCCAGATACTAAGTATTCAGTTATTGAGGACATTAAGAGCCCCCATGCACTGATTTGTCAGATGATAGTATTAAGTGATGGATGACTCCGATATATTGGAACCAGATGGTCACGTGGTCATCATTTGCATAGTGGTCGTCGGTCAGTAGGCCTAGGTCCACGTGGTGTGCGTGTGACTGTTGACCAGTGCATTAGTGGTTCGTCGAGACTGGTTCCCTGTTTCAATGGTCGTTTTCTCTTCACAAACAGAAGCGGAAAGAGAAAGAATCGAACAGTGTTTTGCTTTCGCTAACGCCGATCATAAGTCGGTCGACAGAGGAAGAAACCAGTCTCACCCCTTCTCCCTCTCCTCTTCCTCCTCCGACTCCTCCTCCTTCTCCTTCTCTCCTCGTCGTTCGTCTGAGAAGAAATCGGTTCCAGATGGAACGATGGAAGATGAGCGCCGCAGAGCAACCGAATCAGGTGAATTAAAGCACATGCAGAGAGACACAGAGAGAGAGAGAGAGAGAGAGAGAGAGAGAGAGAGAGAGAGAGAGAGACACAGAGACAGACACAGAGACAGACAGACAGAAACAGAGACAGAGACAGACAGAGACAGACAGACGGACAGACAGACAGACAGACAGAGTATGAGATAATAATTGTCTATTATTCGTTGTCATAATTAAGTAATCGATGGTGGAGCATCTCAAGAGAGGTGTTTACCCGTCAAAAATGACGGGGAGACAGTTTTACAGATTTTGTGCAAATGCAATCAGGGGCGGCGCTGGGTTTTGTTGAGTCAGAGACAGACAGAGATCAGAGACAATCAACATTTTTCTGCGTATTTGACTGCACCGAGGCTGGGTGGGTCCGGAGACAGACCCTGAATGTAACAGATTTTGCGTAATTAATTTCCTTAAATCGCCGCCTTTTTCTTCAACCGAGTTAACGCCCATTCGCGTGAAGAAACTTGATAGTCAACGTGAGTGTAATGATTTGGCAGTGTCGAACGACATGCAGTCTTGATTCTCTTGTTTGCTGTTGCTTTTCACGCCGAGCAACCGCCTGCTCCTCATTCTCACTTGATTGTCGGAAAGCTCGTGAACGCTGAATTGTTTTGCACGGACGGTTAGACAGAGGAATAAAAAAGCTAAACAATGGTGCAGACCTCATCTCTTAGCTCTTACATAGCCTGAGATATAGCAAATTCAAAAAAATTTAACTTTTCAGAATTCAAAATTCGCGAAATTCACCGATATTTATGTTCAAACATTGGGGTCATCGGGTTAGAATTGATAGTTGATAGATTTTTGCCAAATGTCAACCGATTTTCAAACTTTTTGGTTTATTTTGTTCCTCTGACATCCCTTTACAACTTTGCCCTGACAAAGTGGGGTTACCGCTGAAAATATTTTGCTAGGGGCTTTAAACAGAGGGTGATATTTTAGGCCGTAAAGTGGACTCTACCCCAAATGTTTTTGTTTTGCACGGACGGTTAGAAAGAGGAATAAACAGTCTAAACAATGGTGCAAACCGCATCTTTTTAGCTCCTACATAGCCTGAGATATAGCAAATTTAAAACGTTACAGCAATCATTTCTGAAGAACGCTTTTCCAAAAATTAAATACCCAGTACGGTGACAGCGTCTGAAAATGTAATCCACACTTGAGGTGTTAAATTTTTTAAAAATAGGTATTGAGGCTAGGAAGGAATAAATAAATATATATATATAATAACGGGGGGCAGGGCATTGGGAGAGGGAAGAGAGGTTTGGGAGGAGGAAATTGGGTTGTACGGGCAGCAGCGTTGTGTAGGTTTGGAAATGGGGTTTGGGGCCGGTGGGGTAGGGCGGAGCGGTGATGGGTTGGGGCCGGGGCGATTGGAAGAGGGATGGAGGAGAGAGGTACGGGGGTTGGGAGAGGGGTGAGGAGAGATAATGGAACGGGGGTTTGGGGCCTGTCGGGCAGAGCGGGGCGGGTATGGGTTGGGGCCTGGGAGATTGGGAGAGGGATGGGTAGAAGGAAGGGGATGGGAAAAGGGAAGGAGAACGGGGGTTTGGGGCCGGGGCCGGAATGGGTTGGGGTCTGGGCGATTGGGGAGGGATGGGGAGAGGGAAAGGGATGGGAAAAGGGAAGAGGAAAGGGGTTTGGGGCCGCAAGGGAATGGGTTGGGGCCTGGGCGATTGGGAGATGGGTGGGGAGAGGGAAGGAGAACGGGGGTTTGAGCTGCAATTAAGACGCTTCGTTAAATGCTCCGTTGATTATACAGTTTTGATTAAACAATATTTGGTTGTCAATGACAACAGCGTCTTGCAAAATCTGCCGTGTATCGTGACCGACAGACAGACCGGACATCGAGAATTATATAATAAGATATTACTATTCTTGTCTTTCTGTCTTAGAAACTCCACTCAGATCTACAGAACAACTGAACGCACCACACACACGCACGCACACGCACGCACACGCTCACGCGCATATTCGCATACATGCACACACGTATACCCTGCGTTGAATTCCAATTTCTGAACGCATGCATTGAACGCCACCGATTAGTTCCTGCTTCTGAGGCTCTTCACATCGCCGCTCTCTTCCTCTGCACATCGCCTGCTTCGCTCCGTTAATCGCAAGGATCTTCACATCCTCATAGGCGGCCTACTTACTCAGCGTCCAGCATTCAGAGAGAGAGAGAGAGAGAGAGAGAGAGAGAGAGAGAGAGAGAGAGAGAGAGAGAGAGAGAGAGAGAGAGAGAGAGAGACTGGACCGTCACTCTGGAATGCGTTGACTCCATCCATTCTCACTCCCTCACTCTGTTGAATGCAAATGCTAAAGTCTCACACTTTTTACAATCTTTTATCACGCTACCCGAGTAGAAATATAAGAGGCGCTATACAAATGCTACATTACATGTAAAGATAAAATACGACAACAGTAATTGTAACAGTACTGGAGTAACGATGATTTACCAATACACGGATTAGCACAACTGTTGCTTTCTGACTGAAAGATGAGAGACAAACAGAGTTGTCATGATTGTTGTATAATAATCTTATTTTTGTTTAAAATTCCCGATGTCCGTCTGAATTCAAAGCAGAATTCGTTTCTTGTGTTCTTTGTTCTGTTGCTTCTCCTCCTCCTCCTCCTCCTCCTTCTCCTCCTCCGTGGATAAAGAGTTTTCTTGTGAGACGACACAGCATAATTCCAGTCCAATCCAGAGGAGCCATTCCAGCAGCGAGTTCAGCCTCCTCCTCCCTCGGCTGCAGATTCCATCCTCTGTCGACGGAACGGAGGAGGAGGAGGAGGAGGAGGAGGAGAGAGGAGGAAGCGGTCCAATCGACCCTCAGAAACGAAGACGAGCGACGCATTTAAAGCGCTCAGCTGAATTACTGAGGACACTTCGACTGAAACAGACCGGTACGCAAAAACAGCAACAATCGAATAATTCCTTTCATTTAATCCTAGAGAATTATTGTCAGTTTCCACGGCGGAGATCATGTCTACGTGATCACATCGGCTGTGATCATTGGTAGTCCACTCGGATGATCCAGCAGCGTGGTTTTGACTGACCGATGATTGACTGGTTCGTGGATCAATTGTTCTGCAGATCTAACAATGTTCATTGTTTAATTGCTGTCTCCTTTCTGTTAATCTGGGTTTTTTCTTGGTTTTCATCTCGACACTTTCTCTTGCTCTTTTATAGAAGAAACTGAATGGGACATTCTTCGATCGTGTTTTGCTGATGACTCAGGTCAGAATGACGAGTTTTTCTCTCGGATCTTCGACCCCGGCTTTCGTCTCAGAGGTTCTGGAGAAACGCCGCCGTGGTCACGTGACAGCTTATCTAGCGCCAGTCGTTGTCGGGAACTCATTGAACAGCTAACAGACGATAGAGCTTCGACAAAGGCACATCTTCTGGAAGATAACAAAGTCACAGATAACGATTTCAACACGAAGTCCGCTTCGACTGCCAACTCAGGTCTGTCTTATGTAGTGCATGTCCAGCTGTGCTTCATATATATATAATACAGTTGCGCTACAGCAATGTTACAGGCTTAGAATAGAATGGAATAAGCGTGGACGAAAATATTAGCAAAAATTAGAGGTCATGAGCTTCAACAAGTTGCTTTAATTTTCTGTGTTTTTTGCAAAATTCGAATTAATAGGAAAGCTAGAAATTCATTTTGGTCTTTTGTCCCATTTTGTTTTCTCTGAAATCATTTGAAGCATCATCTGCCAAATTGTCTTAAATGTAAAATTTTCTTTGCTAATTAATTTTAAAGTTTTGCTGGCTAATGAGAAAACTCTTAGAACGCAACTCATGGAGTTGATTTTCCAAATGGCCAGTTCGTTCATCACAACTCTGCCTCAGTTTCTACGCCTAAACGTCATATGTTGCTATTTGCCTAACACCCTAGCTCCAGTGGCGGCTCCACCGGGGGCCAGGAGGGGCCCGTGCCCCCTATTGAGTGCCTGCCCCTCCAGTGCCTTCCCAGTTGGGACCCTATACTTAATGCTACATACATTAAACAACAAATGGTTGGCCCCCCATTATTAGAAGTTGCCACCCCAACGGCCCCCCCCACTTGCCAAAACCTAGAGCCGCCACTGCCTAGCTCAGATATAGTAGAACGCTATTGAGACACGGCGCAGCTGCGACGTGAATTTCGTGCTAACGGAGTTTCACTGTAGACGGAACGCCTGTTTGGTTGCGCAGGAAACGAAGGAGGAGGAGGAGGAGGAGGAGGAGGGGAGGAAGAGGGCCGATCCAGCTGTGGCAGTTCCTGTTGGAGCTGCTGTCCGACCGTCGATGTGAGGGTCTGATCGCTTGGACGGGCAACGAGTGGGAGTTCAAACTGACCGATCCCGACGAAGTTGCTCGTCGGTGGGGAGAGAGGAAGCACAAGCCGAAGATGAACTACGAGAAACTGAGTCGAGGACTGCGCTATTATTACGACAAGAACATCATCCGGAAGACAACGGGAAGCAGATATGTCTACCGTTTCGTCTGCGACATGACGGACGTCGTCGGCTGTCACTCCTCCCATCAGTTCTTCGTCAACTGCGGAGTCACTCCACTCCTCAGAGACACCGAAGACGACTGACGCAAGGGGATTGGGTGGTGGAACGGAGGAACTGGGAGGCGAGGGCCGGTGAGGTAGAGGTGGGGGGGGGGTGAGGGGGTTGTTGGGCCGACCCTTGCTTAGCTTCTATATAGAAATGCTGCCCTGGCTGTGACACTGGTCGGCCTCTATAGTGATCACAATGGTCTGTAGAAGGCGTCGTCGTGCTCTTCGTTTTGCAAATGTTGAAGAATCGATCGGACATCAGAACAGAGGCGTAGCGAGGGGGGGGCAGGGGGCATATGCCCCCCGGGCGCCGAGGTGAGGGGCGCCAAAATTGGGTATTTGCGTAAGAGTAAAGTACAGAAAAAGAAACAGTAAAGAAGAAGAAACATGTGCGACTACCTTTTTTTTGCTCGTCAGCAGTGTTAAGGTCGCCGACGGTACACTTTGCCCCCCCCGGGCGCCGGATACCCTCGCTGTATACGGCGCTCTGCATATGAGAACCGTTTTAGCAGAACGTTCGGACAAGAGTTGGTGTCTTGAGAAAGAAATAATTCTTTCGTTAAATCAGATTAAATCCAATTAAAGCGGTCTGAGAATCTGTCTTCCTCTGATTCCCAATTCGTCTTTACTCTTCGTCGCCATCTCTGCTGCAGAGTAGTAGTAGTAGTAGTAGTAGTAGTAGTAGTAGTAGTAGTAGTAGTAGTAGTAGTAGTAGTAGTAGTAGTAGTAGCAGAACATCAGTAGTAGTAGTAGTAGTAGTAGTAGTAGTAGTAGTAGTAGTAGTAGTAATAATAATAATAATAATAATAATAATAATAATAATAATAATAATAATAATAATAATAATAATAATAATTGTCCGACGTATTCGATTTGCCTTTTCCTTATAGTACGGCACCAAGCCAGAAACCGGCTAGCCAACTAGTGACGGAGATGAAGCCTGTTAGATCCGTCACGAAAATACGCAGGTAAAACCAGTTGAAATGAGAATGATAATGACGACAATGAATCAGAACGATAAGAGCGTAAACGGGTCCTACCAGGTTGGAGGGGTCGCGCCTGGCAAGGGAGCACGTGGGGACTCCCGGGTCACAATCAAGCGAAACCCCCATGAAGTGGAAGCTTTGAACATATCAAAGCAGACAATAACTATAGGCACATGGAATGTGCGAACTCTGTGGCAGACGGGACAGCTACAGATACTGACAAAGGTAATGGAATCATACAGATATGATGTGGTCGGGATCTCTGAGGTAAGATGGACTGGAAGTGGGGATGCGATGGGAGGCAGGTTTCTGTACTCTGGAGAGGAATCCAGGCACGAGAAAGGAGTTGGCCTTCTGATGAATGCCCGAGCACAAAGAGCACTAATGTGGTACGATCCAGTGTCACCAAGGATCATTGTGGCAAGGTTCGAGGCATACCCACGAAAAATCACAGCTGTACAAGTTTATGCTCCAACCAGCGATGCTAATGAAGAGGAGATAGAAGATTTCTATCAACAGCTGGAAGACACTATGAAAGAAATCCCACCTCGAGACGTGAAAGTTTTGATGGGCGACTGGAATGCAAAAGTTGGGGGAGACTCCGTCGGCTTGACCCATGTCATGGGCCAATATGGTATCGGCAAACGCAACGAAAGAGGCATGAGACTACTCCAATTTGCACAAGAACATAATCTTTTTGTAGCGAATACAAAAAACCCTGGAAGACACAGCCGGAAGTGGACATGGGAATCAGCAGATGGACAGACCAAAAACATGATCGACTATGTTCTGGTAGACAGTAGGTTCAAAGAACATATACACAAGTGCAGGAGTTTCCCTGGGGCCGACGTTGGATCAGACCACCAACTGGTTCTTTGCAACATACAGATGGCACTAGGCCACGCCAGGAAGAGTAATTGTACGAAACCCAAAAGGTACAATCTGGAGAAGTTGAAGGACCCAGTGGAACAGCAGACATACGAAGAAGAGGTAACAAGACGGCTACTGACGGAGAACTCGAACATCCAGGCTCACCAAAAGATAAGACTTGCTGTATGCGGAGCAGCAGACAATCTGCTGACAAAAAATAGAACAACTAAAAAACCATGGATTGGATCAGATACTATGAAACTTGTTGAGGAAAGAGGCAACGCAAAAAGACTCAAACACCAGTCACCTGAGAAGGAGGAACTATACCGTGACCTATGCAGGCAAGTCAAGAAAAGTGCTAGGCGCGATAAAAGAAGATGGCTGGAAGAGTCCTGTGAGGAGGTGCAGAGGCACATGCACAACTCACATCCCAGGGAAGCATTCAAATTGATAGAAAAAATAGCAGGGAATTGGAAAACAACACCAAGGACAATTAACAACGAAGACGGAACTCCGTTAAGGACCGACGAAGAAATTGACAAGCGATGGACAGACTACGCCCAACACTTGTATGGATACAAGGGAACAGGTGACCACGAATCACTGAAGAATCTCAAGACAAGAACAGGATATCCGGATGGTGACTGTGATGATACAATCCTCCGCTCCGAAGTAGAAGCAGCCATTGGCAGGTTGAAGAATGGGAAAAGTCCTGGAGTGGATGGAGTTGCAGCGGAGATGTTGAAAGCAGGTGGAGAAGACCTAATTAGAGCTTCATCAAGCATGCCGCAGCGTGTGGGAGACTGAAGAGTGGCCAGAAGAATGGGCTCAATCAGTACTAGTGATGATACCGAAGGAGGAGAAACCCCAAGGAGTGCTCAAACTATAGGTCAATTGCCATGATATCACACCCAAGCAAAGTATTGCTGTCGATCCTTTTGCAACGACTAAGAGCAAAGGTAGAATGCCACCTATCTGAAGAGCAAGGATTCAGAAGTGGCAGGAGCACCACCCATCAAATCCTGACACTAAGACTGCTGATCGAACAAGGGAATATGGAAAATGCATCTATAATTGCTTCGTGGATTACACCAAAGCATTTGACTCGGTCTGGCATGAGGGGCTATGGGCGACGCTGGAGAGCTATGGTGTGGACGGCAAGCTGCTGAGGATCATCCAAAGCCTGTATAAATCGGCGATGGCTGCAGTCAAGGTCAACGGAAAAATCGGAAACTGGTTCAGGCGGACAGTGGGCTCACGACAGGGTGACCCAATATCACCACTGCTATTCATACTCATGCTAGAGCGAGCAATGGAAAGACTAGAAGAGGAAGAGGAGGGAGGAATAAACATCCAGGGGAAGACACTGAAAGATTTGCGATTTGCTGACGACGTCGATCTCATGTCCTTCACGCAAAGTGGTCTACAAAAGATGTTGAATACATTAAATGAAGAGAGTAAAAGGTTAGGTCTTGAAATCAACGTCAAAAAGACAAAAGTCATGGTGGCAGGTAGAGTGGAGGAGCCGGTGGTAATCACCTTAGACAGCACCCAGTTGGAAACAGTCGAGCAGTTTGTATATCTGGGAAGCTTGGTGCGTGCAGATGGGAATTGTAGTCAGGAGATTAGGAGGAGGATTGGTCTGGCCAGCTCAGCATTGGGTCGCCTTGGCAAACTATGGAGCTCTGGAAAGATCTCCCTCAAGACAAAGCTCCAACTTTTACGAGTCTGTGTCTTCTCTGTGCTCCTTTATGGAGGCGAGACTTGGACACTGAAAAAGGATGACTGCAGGCGACTCCTGGCTTTTGAAATGCGATGCTACCGACGGCTTCTTAAGATATGGTGGGGAATGAAAATCACGAATAAAGAAGTAAGGAGAAGAATCGGGATCGACAGTGATGTGATAAACACAATCAAAGAAAGGAAGCTCCAGATGTTTGGTCATGTCAGTCGCATGGAGGAGAAGAGAATTCTGAACGTTGCAATGGAGGGAACAATGGGGGGAACACGCCCTCCTGGAAGGCCCAGAAGACGATGGTTCGATCGACGACATCAGAGAGTGGACGGGATTAAATCTAATTGGAGAGGCAATACATGCGGAACAAGACGGCGAAAATTGGAAAAGAATCGTTCAGCATGCTACTGGTCTCGACGGTTCCTGAGGGGACTATGAGCTGATGATGATGATGATGATGATTATAGTTTGTATGGGTTTTCGTCGTGTATTTGTCATTATCGGAATTTCTTGGTTGATTCTCAAGAACCACATTTCCTCCGCTCTTCCAGTTTTGTCTTCATCTGTTTAGGAATGATGTCTCGTCTCCGTAAATAACAGTTAGTCTTGACCAGACGCATGTTTCCAGGACTCGTATTTTAGTATCCATTGAGATTCGTCTGTTCGTTACTGCGTGTCTTAGCTCTGCAGAAGCTGATTTGGCCATATACACCATACAGGGCTATATTCTTACTATTATTTTCTTTATCGCTTTTCTCATCGTTAGTGATCCAGCTTATCATGGCTACAGTCGTTGAATGCGTTTGCTTGATTAATCAGTTACATTTTATGTCTATTTGATCCGCATTATTTGTGTTGCTTCCCTTTTCTTGGAAATGACCGTACAATATGTTTTCTTTGTGTTTACTTCCAATCCTTTGCTTGCTCCTTCTTTAGTTACTTCATCTACTAATTTCTGCAAATTCTGTTATGAATATGTCATTGTTGCTGCATTATCAGCCAATATCAGGTTGTTTATATTTTGTCCTATTATAATTCTTTCTAAATGTTCCATGTTTTCCATAATTTCCTCTCCATTTGCATTACAAAATTCTGGTGATAGCACACCCCCGTCTTGCCCTTTTGTATTTTAACTCATATATACAAAAGGGGACTAGACGGGGTGTGGGCAGCTCAATGTTCCCTTTAAGCTGCGCCGCCGCGCACATGACAAGAAAACGCCGCGCAGTGATTTTGAGTTTAAAAAATAACACTGATTTCGTTGTGTTTTGTCTTGGGTGACATATGTGAAAAAAATCCAGGTGCTCAGGCATGAAATGGTGCCGCTCAGGCACTATACTTTTCCGCGCACACTTAAAAAATTATAGGGAACATTGTGTGTGTGTGTGCTATCGCCAGAAATCTTAAATGCATATGGAGAAGAAATTTAGAAAGATATTTAATCATTCAAATAACGAACAGTCTTCTAATTTAATGTTCGTTAAATCCTCCAGTTTAGGTGCGTAAATTATTTTAATTATTTTAAATTATATTAATGACATGAAACCCTCTGTATAACAACTAAAGTATCTTTATTATCTCGTAAAGTTAACATAACAGCAAATTACCCATTAAAAAGGCGATATTCATGATTTAAACTGGATAGTTCTCTGAGATTGTCTTCAAGATGGTCGCGGAAACCTGTCTTCCTGATGACGAATCCTCTGTTGCGGAAGACAAATTCACGAAGGTAAAAAGTGAAAACAGCGCTCGCGTCGTTCCAAACTGCATGGCGGAAAAGTTTGCGTTTCGCGCGCATAACCACAATCATATTCTCGACAATTCTCAGAGTGTGAATATCGCTAACGTCAGGAACTCAGGATCGACGAAGTAGTATTGATGGACTACAACATCGTGCGTGTATAATGTATAATGTATAATGTATAATGTATAAGGCCTATATGCCATTTCCGATACGATCAATATTTTCGTAAGACGGCCAACCATCAGAAATTATACCAGGGAGAAGAAATCTCTGAAGGGGCTGTCCATTAATTACGTCAACAATTTAGGGGTGAGGAGGTTTGAAAAAGTTTGACAGTTGTTGACAGAGGGAGGGGGTCAAGAGAAGTTGACGTCAACAATTTCACTTTTTACAAATAATCAAAAACTAGGAAATTTCATTGAATACTACTTATTATAATGGAAAAAAGCATGGCAAAAAGGTCATAACCATCACATTTTGACACTCGACGAGCAAAAAGGGAAAAATGGTCATCATCGCAAAAATATTAACCTTGTTATTGGGACCTGTCATTGATCTGGGGGGTCAAAAGTTTTTGACGTAATTATGGGGAGGGGGTTAACTGAAAGTTGACAGTTGTTGACAAGGGGGAGGGGGTCAAAAATTGCCCAAAAATTGTTGACATAATTAATGGACAGCCCCGAATTGATTGTTCCAGCATAAGTCAGCTAAGTAAGTAAATTGCGTATAAATAATAAAATAATTTACGCGCCTAAACTGGAGTATTACCATCATGGTAATGGTTCGCTTTTGTCGTCGCCGTTTGACGATTTCGAGTTAAAACTGCTCAAATTCCTGAGTAAAAGACAAACTAAGACCGCATGAATCAAGGGCGGATCTAGGAAGTGAGTTTCTATAGGGAGCATTCCGTGTCCTCCTTCTCTACCTTATCTCGCCGCTTCCAATTGAATAACGCTGTACTTAATTTAAAGGAAAGAAAAAGACGATACTCGCCTAATCAGCCGTCGTATCTTTACAACTGTTCGGCTAATCGCCAAAATGAGAAATTGACAAAACGAAATGTTATGGTATGTTTTGGAGGCCACGTGTCCCCCATTGCCCCTCTGTATCCGCCCCTGACACGAATAACAGTTAAAATTAGACGACAAAATCATCTGAATGAAATATCAAACCAGTCAGAGAATAACATTAACCAAATTTACTACAAACAATAATATCTGCTTAAATGTGTCTCCGTTTCACGATCTACACGTAGTAGCTGAGACTTCTGCAAATCACTTGTAATACACAGATTGAAAGTTCCAATCCAATATACGACGAGTGTCTTTGGTGGAATGTGGCAACAAAAACTCACAAAATTTTAAGCTAAAACTATTCTCGACGTTTTACTCAAAACAGATTCAATCGAATTTGTCCCATGAGCTGAAAATGACCCATCGAAAGACCCCATGCTTATTTGCATTGGGCGGGGGATATAGGCCTCTCTCTCTCTCTCTCTCTCTCTCTCTCTCTCTCTCTCTCTCTCTCTCTCTCTCTCTCTCTCTCTCTCTCTCTCTCTCTTCCCAGCACTTCCCACATTTCTTGAATCGTCCCTCTATTAAAATCCAAACTCCCTTCCCCTCTCTACATTTTAGAATCTTTAGCCTCTAACGTTCATACACATCTCATGGCAGTAAATTCCAACAGAAGGGCTGGCAAAATTCCCTCCGTGAACATTTAGATCAGCGCAACATTTGGACGGATTTTTCTCATTTCCGAATCTACAGAAAGCAAAGCTTATATAAGAAGAACAGCGTTTGACATTGAGTGTTTTAAGCAAATCGCTCTCTCGACGCCTTCGCCCTGATTTAAACCACACGCATTCCGAGCGAGTAGCTGAAAATAATTATGCAAGTGCAAAATATAATTTTATCGTTTGCTTGTCAGAATGAATTCGTAAGTTCTCTACAGAACAGACACAAAATGCAGAATCAGAGATTGGAGCTATTGACAACGTCTTACCAAATAATTAATCATAGGGGCTGTCCATTAATTATGTCAACAATTTTTGGGCAATTTTGACCCCCTCCCCTTGTCAACAACTGTCAACTTTCAGTTACCCCCCCTAATTACGTCAAAAACTTTGGACCACCCAGATCAATGACAGGTCCCAATAACAAGGTTAATATTTTTGCGATGATGACCAATTTTTCCCTTTTTTGCTAGTCGAGTGTCAAAATGTGGTGGTTAAGACCTTTTTGCCATGCTTTTTTCCATTATAAAAAGTAGTATTCCATGAAATTTCATAGTTTTCGATTATTTGTAAAAGTGAAATTGTTGACGTCAACTTCTATTGACCCCCTCTCCCCTGTCAACAACTGTCAAACTTTTCAAACCCCCTCCCACTTAAATTGTTGACGTAATTAATGGACAGCCCCATACTTAATTAAGGGCGCCGAGTCCAAGCCCCGACTCCACTGCATCTCTATTATTAAAGCTCGTAGAATACTTCCTCGATAAGGCAGCGTTGATTTCGTTATTTGGATGTTTTGCTGTGTAACGTAATAAAGCTTATATGATCTTCAGTTGACATTGAGAGATCGTCAACTGGAATAGATTTTCATAATCCCCAAATACAGGATTTCGATTTCCAATGGGCTGCTAACATTTGTCAAATGGTTAAAAAAAATTGCATAGATGATCGAGTGGGTAAATAGTTCTTTGCAATATTACATCGAATAACAGTGTACTTGACTCAAGCATTTTCATGCACTCAATACGTATTTTAAAACTTTACAGTACAATAATTCCGTACATCAACATTGGTCAAAATTACATTCAAAAACTAGAAAATGGCTCCGGCAAAATATTCAGAAGCAGATAGAAAACTGCGAAAATTGCAGAATAACAAAAAGTCACACAAATACAACGGTCTAGAAAAGAGACAAATTGAAAATATCACTGTCCATCATTACTTCAACACACAAACACACATATATATATATATATATATATATATATATATATATATATATATATATATATATATATATATATATATAATCTATATATATATGTATAATCTTTCAACGGTGAAGCTTTCAACTGTTGGCTGCTGCTGCTGCAGCATAAATAAACGCTTGTACTGAACACGGAGTTCGTCACTAAAATGTCGGAAAGTGTTAATTCATCCCTTTGTAATGAGGGAGAAAATACAGATTCATACAGTTTTCATAACTTAAAAAACGCACGAGATGAGAAAATATACTTTAAAAAAATTAATTAATACAGGGCAACTGGAACAACTATATAGGCCATTATAACAATTACTATTAATAAAATAGAAATTAGAAGAAAATATCTTTCTTTGGGGGTCGATCAACAACCCCTCCTCCCTCTCCCCACCCATCCTCTGTCTCAAACGAATTCGTCGTCTGCCACCAACGCATCGTCGAAATAGACTTCCTCAACACACACACACACAAACGGACGAGTCACGTGCCTCTATCTCTCACGGTTGCCTGGGAATCCGCGGTTGGCATGGCAACCGGGGGGGGGGCGGAGGGGCAGGGGCGTCCTAGCTGGAGACGCCGAGTCTCTCTCCTCTCATGAGTCTCTCGAAGGCGGCGGAGGAGGCCGAGTCCTTTGCGGCGTCGTCCGGCGGCGGGTGACTGCGCAGTCCCCGGCGCTGAGAGTTCGCCTTCCCTGGCAGAGGATCCCGGTGAGGTTGAAGCGGTACGTGTACTTCTTCCCGGGGACCTTCGTCAGGATCATCTTGTCGTAGTAATAGCGAAGCGCACGGCCCATTTTGTCGTAGTTCATGTTCGACCTCTTCTTTCTCCGACCCCACTTCTGAGCGACCTCTTCCGGATCGACCATTCGAAACTCGCCCTCTGGCGTCTCCCATCGAATACAATGGGCATTGGATCTGTCGGTCAGCAGCTCCAAGAGAAACTGCCACAGCTGGACATGAGTTGACCCTAAACACAACGACACACCCATCAACTGCCCATCGATCTACGCTGCCTGCCCTAAAAAAATACACCTTTAAAAGATAAAGATTACACTCTCTAATACATGGACTCTACGCAAATCTCTTCAACACTAAATCACCGTACATAAAATTATAAATACAAAGACATTCTTCTTCCCTTCTTTCCTTCTTCCCTTCTGGGCCTTCTATTTCCCGATACGTCCAGTTCTCTTCCGTGAGTATCTCGGACTACAGAGTTAAGACGAAATTAACTAAAAATCCCTTAATTGTAAAGCTCTCGAGTTTTTAAGGAACTCAGTGATAACCACTGGAATTGCGTCAGCTCAAAGTCGCTTTCGAAGCAATTTCTAATTTCACACAGAACTATGTTCTCTTTGCATAAAAGGAAATGGCGGCCATGCAGGGACAAGCACTTCTGCACCTTTGGCTGCAGAAGGTCCTTATGGATTATGGGGAGTAATGTTGTTGTTGTTGATGATGATGATGATGATGATGATGATGATGATGATGATGATGATGATGATGATGATGATGATGATGATGATAATGATGATTGCATAAATAAGCTTTGCAGTGATTTAGCAAAATTATTGATAACTTGATATCTAAGGCTAGGAAGTCTCCACAGCTTATGAAACTAGTTCCACAGAAGATAACTGCATGCGTCGGGGAGTGCGACTGCTGCTGCTGCTGCTGCTGCTGCTGCTGCTGACCTGCGTTGACGGAGCCGAAGTAGTTGAGAATGTTTCGAAGATGTCTTCCTTTCGATCGGACGACGGTTGGAGAAGGACTTCTAAAGGAAGGAGGCAGCGGGAAAACACCTGACCCGATGAAGTCGGTGTTTGGCAGACGACCACTGAGAATACCTGCAACAGACAGACGACGACTCTTACTCCGAGAACTGCTGGTACTAAAAATAGCTTCTCTGCTAAAGAAGTTCTCATTGAGAAAGATCCTTGATTTCTTTAAACAAACTTATTTTCCTTATTTTCCAGAGAAACAACAAAACCTGAATCATCCGTCAAATTCTCTGCAGCCAAATGCTATTTACTGACGCCACCGCATAACTCTGTCTGTCTGTCTGTCTGTCTGTCTGTCTCTCTCTCTCTCCTCCCTAAACGCAGACAAGGGACCTTGCAGGCAACTTTCGTCTAAGCGCCCGAAACTCGCGAATGTTATCAGAATCCAATAAACAACCGATGACTCATGCCCTTCAACTGACTCATGCCAACGGTTTGAGTCAGAGCAGCTGCCCTGCTGCTGCTGCTGCTGCTGCTGATGCTGCTGCCGAGGCTCTGGGGCGAATTTAATCGCTGCTCGGTGATTAACAGATTACGATTAAATGCCGTTTTCTTATCAAAGCAGCGACTTATTATTTAATTATCAGTACACAGCACAGGGCGCTCAGCTTCCCTGTAGACACCTCTGCTGTCTGTCTGTCTGTCTGTCTGTCTGTCTGTCTGTCTGTCTGTCTGTCTGAACTTATAAAGCGCGATCGCATGCAAAGAGCGACTGGTATAAAGATCAATCTACTAAAAACTATAAAATTGAAGAGCGATTTAATTTATATTTTATATTTTGATTGCTAATTAATTCTGTGTTCGTGTGAAGTAATTTGAAGTTATTAACATTGTCTTCAAATGCATCTGTTATGAACATCGTTTCAAGCAACAATAGGAAACTAATTCTGTGTCTTCTTTGGCCTTGAAGGTGACTGTACTTGGTACTGCGCTTGGTACTTGGTACTGACCTTCCTTTGAGTCGATCTTGTTCAGGATCTTGTCGAGAGGCTCCTCGCCGTCGCCTGTCGTCCTCTCCATTTCCGTTTCCGGTGCGAAATCTTCTTCCGTTTTTATCCAACTTCCGTTTCCGCTGAACCCGATTCGCGTCATGTGCTCGACGTACGAGGGGGGACTTCTCGCGATGGGGGCATCCATCCCCACTCCCCTCCCACAACCCCACGATCCGAGACTGTCGTCGGAGGCAGACAATGGACTGTTGCTGCTGCTGCTGCTGCTGCTGAGAGGAGGAGAACAGATGAGGGGGGCGGCGACAGAGGATGTCCAATGGGTGGAGTGACAACAGGTGGTCGAGGGCGGATGGAATGACAGGTCGTAGAGACTAGAATGGGGGGAGGGCGAATACCCTTCGTCCTCGTCTCTCACCCTCTGCCATTGGACGCCGTCCGTCGTCGTCGTCGTATACGTGACGTCAGCGCATGGATCGACGTCACAGAGGTATTGCGTCATCATGCCAGGCCACGTGACGTCGTCTGCGATCATCGGCGTTTCGGTCCAGCCGAGCGCCTGAGACAGGGACGATGACGTCATCATCGAATACATCGGCTCCATCTCCTACTCCTTCTCCTCCTCTTCGTCGTCGTTGTCGTCTGCTTCTTCGGTTGATTGACAGGTGTGTTGTCGTCTGCTTCTTCGGTTGATTGACAGGTGTGTTGTCGTCTGCTTCTTCGGTTGATTGACAGGTGTGTTGTCGTCTGCTTCTTCGGTTGATTGACAGGTGTGTTGTCGTCTGCTTCTTCGGTTGATTGACAGGTGTGTTGTCGTCTGCTTCTTCGGTTGATTGACAGGTGTGTTGTCGTCTGCTAGGAAGATGTCTTCTGAAAGATCAAGAAACAAGCTTCGATGACGTCATTCTAAACGTTTGATTCTTCGAACAGATTTCAACAGCGCCCTGGCCCCCTTCATCTACGGGCGAACCTTCACCTTTTGACCTTTGCGTCGGAGGAGGGAGGGGTCTGGTTAGACGAGGGTGGATCAAAAACTCTGCTGCACCTGTTATCTAAGACGGCTTGCACTCTGTATGCGCTTGCGTCTTCTGTTGGGCGTTCATGAGGTTCTTTCCGAGTCCTAAGTCCTAAGTCATCGTCCGTAAGGCTTTCATCCTGCAGGTCGGGTACGTTTCGTGACTTCTATAGCGCCACATTACTGCGTCTATTCTGGTCTTGGACGTCGCCAGGACAGTCATCGCATCGGACGCCGTTTAATATTCACCCGAAGGCGATGATTATCTTACTTATTCTTCGCTTCTGCATAAACACCCAAGCAACACACAAGTCTTTCCCTCAGTAGGGCACATGCACAGGGAATCCCTCCCTCGCCCTCCTTCCCTTTGTCTCTTCCTCTGTCCTCCTATTACCAAGGACTTCCAGCGAAGTGGACACACTCTTATTCCCTTCACCCACCCCACCCCCACCTCACCCCCCACTTCAAACGCTAATATCATACACAGCGCCTGGATTTACACCGGCCGCCCACAATGCCCAGATTGGGGGTGGAGGGGGAGGGTGGGTAGAAAACTCTTGGAGTTGACCTCCACCCCACTCGCACCCCACCCCTACTTCCACCCACCACCCCACAGTTCGAAAGGGTCGTCGTTAGATATTCGAAAACCTGAGTCACCCAGACACTTAGTAACGGCGACAGCAATATATACACACACACACACACACACACACACACGCACAGATGGACAGACACCTACACCTACATACAAGCAGACAATGGGAATGAGACGATGGCGAAGGCTATTTTTAGCCAAGCCAGACGCTTTCTGCGAAGAGACGAATGCCAAATTCGTTTCTTTCATAGAATGGTTTTGTATTTTTTAAAAATTGAACAAGAGATGAGAGAGAATTTTGTTTGCGAGAATTAACTTCGTGGGTGTGTGCAAAATAGTCCTCCCTCGCTCTCTCCCTCGCTCTCTCCCTCTCTCCCTCCGACTCGACCTCCACGATTCGAGACAACGTCCACCCTGAGCGGTTGACTTCATCCACCACTCCTCCGCCGTGACTTTTGAATTTCTGAATTTCTCCTGATTAGAGATGTTAAAAAGTAAAAGGCGGCAAAATACAAGCGCCTCTGAAAAGGCAAGGAACTCCTCACTTAGAGGAGTGCAGAGAGACAGACAGACAGACAGAGGCAGACAGAGGCAGACAGAGGCAGACTGAGGAGGGAGGTAGCGGGGCGATAAAGTCAACGGAGGAGGTCGTGTGCAGAGTAAACTCTCCTCCGGCGTCTCCTTTGAGTCTGAGAGAAAACAGCATTTTGAAGATTCGGAGACACAGAGGTCCGTTGTTGAAGGCAATTAATGCGACGACCTTTGGCTAGACTTCGCCGAGAACGGAGGAGGAGGAGGTAGGGATGGTGGCGATCATAGGAGGGTGGTGGTGGAGGTGGAGCAAAGGAAGGAGAAAAGCTACAGATACTACGGTGCATGGGGGAGTGCGATTCTAGAGGCCAGTCTCTCAGATGAAAAATGTTGCTTTCAATCTCACAATATGGCTTATAGCAACTCTATTTATTATTAACAGCGTCTCTAAATACGAGTGGAACAAAACGGCCTCCAGAGATAACAGTCTACGGAATTCAAATGTGGCGTCATCACGCGAAGCAAAATAGAGACGCCACATTTGCTAAAATATTGCATGCTATTTATAAAGACACACGCAAGCTCTTTCCAATGACTTTGACACAATTTTCTGAATTAAGATTTTCTCTGTTGAAGTCCGTTGTTGGAGGGAGAATGCGCCACCCGAGGTGGGTGTGGGTGGTGGTGGTGGTGGTGGTCGGGGGTGATTAAGCAGCAGCAGCAGCAGCAGCAACAGCAGCGGCGCTTCGTCCCTCTTCGAGGCAGTCACAATGAGTCGCTGTTGCAAAAATCGACCGAGTTACCCAAGAGCAACTACCTTAAAGAGGACGAAGGCAAACGGCGAGGCAGAGGCAGAGGGGGAGGAGAGAGGGGAGAGGAGAGAGGGGAGAGGGGGTGGGTTGCCTCTTGGGCCGACCATCGGTTCAGACGTCAAAGGATTTCCGTGAGCAGTTCATTCGCCGCAGAGAAAAGCATTCTTACAAGTTACATTAGCCTTATACACGGCGTATATATAGTGGCGTTTTCTAAGGCAGTTGCCGTCTGCTCTGTGAGGCAGTTGTCGTCTGCTCTTTGAGGCAGTTGTCGTCTGCTCTTTGAGGCAGCTCGTAGACCTGCTCTTCGAGGCAGTTGTCGTCTGATCTTTGAGGCAGTTGTCGTCTGCAATTTGAGGCAGTTGTCGTCTGCTTTTTGAGGCAGTTGTCGTCTGCTCTTCGAGGCAGTTGTCGTCTGCTCTTTGAAGCGGCTTCAAACGCTTCCACTTAGACGCAATTATGGCGCTAGAAAGTCGCTATCGCTGGTCTGAATTAGGAGATTTAAACCTGTTTCGGAGTCTTCGATGGACTTTCTTCGGCTTCGGCCTGGAAATCATCTGGATAATTTTTCTGACGAGCGTTGTGCCCTTTCGCCCCCCACCCTCTCCTTTCTTCTTCCCCGGTCCTTAACTGCTGGCCTCCTTGGCGCTCTCGTTAACATGTGCCAGTTGATCGGGGACCTTGGGGTAGGGTAAGAGGGACCTCTGTTCTTTTGATGTGCTTCTAAAGGGTAATTTCTAAACTTGACGCCGAGGAAATATACAGCTGGGGCCTATTTGAGAAGTCGTTAAAAACGCACTCAAACCATGCACAAGAGGACCGATCCTGTACAGTGTACAGTGCAAAGTAAATTCCAGTTCAGTGCAACAGAGAATTCAATATTTACACAGACTTACATCCATTACAATTTACAAATACACGCACACACGATCGAGTACATACATACATACGTACATACAGGGACTTTCAGACTACATACAACTGTTTATTTATGTAGATCTGTGTATATTTAAGTAGATTTGGTATATTTAAGTAGATTTCTGTATATGGCTTGTATGTAGAAAGTGGAACTTGAATTAACCTTTAACCTCGACCTGGGTTTAATCTAGGCCGTTTCCGGGAAAAAATTGCCATTTACCCCCGGAAATTTCAAATTCCCCTCGGAAATTTTGGAATGCTACATCAACCAACAGCAGCCCCATAGCAGAATTTCCCCCGGCTTTGTCAGTTCCCCCCCCCCCCCGGAGTCCATGAGTCTAGATTTAGATCACTGACCTCGACATTTTACAAACTTCGCGTGTACTTAAACCGAAGTTACAGCGACACATTCTCCGGCGGCGGCGGCGGCGGCGGCGGCGGCGGCGGCGGCGGCGGCGGCGGCGGCGGCGGCGGCGGCGGCGGCGGCGGCGGCGGCGGCGGCGGCGGCGGCGGCGGCGTATACTTGCATCAGACGGTGTTCCTCCTGAACCTGTGTTCGTGGGTTATGCTTATTAAGTGCGAGAGATGACAACGCTCTCGAGTGGCACTTCGGTCACATCATGTAGTCACTTGAAGTGATTTCTCTCAAGAGTTGTGACGGATCAGGAGCTGGGCTTCGATGTGCCCAGCAGGGCACGGCACGACGGCGTCGGGCATGAGTGATCTTCCCGCCAAAGAGAAAAGGCAGACGATGACAAACGACGAAGCACCAGAAAAACATCGGCGCTCTCTCTTTTTGATCTCAGTCCATAGATAATTGGGGCGAATACAGCGACGGAGAACAACACGGACACAGGCGGACAGACAGACAGACAGACAGACAGACAGTCAGAAGATTCGTCATCATTTCTGGAGGCTAATTTTGTAATTGCACTTTGGGATCCATCATCCACCGTCTGACCTCAACTAAATTAAACCCATTTAACAAAGAAAACAATCCAGAGAGAAAATTCCAACAGAGAATTCCATCTTCACCCTCTCCGTCCGTCTGCCTGTCTGTCTGCATGGCTTCTCGGTGGACGCTGTGTAGGTCTACGCAGGCCATCTGCCACAGTTTCGTAGTCTTTTCAATTTCTAAGCTCACCTGGTGACAAGGGAGGATATTTTCTCTGAAATGACAACCTCTATTAATCCTCCGTGAACTCCTCTTCTGTCATTCAGAGACTGACTGAATTCCATTGTATTGCAAAAAGCAGGTCACAACACAATGATACAATGATCGAGAGAATGCATCAGAGCATCAGACAGAGAGAGAGAGAGAGAGAGAGAGAGAGAGAGAGAGAGAGAGACAGACAGACAGACAGACAGACAGACAGACAGACAGACAGACAGACAGACAGATAGACAGAGGCAGACAGACAGAGGCAGAGACAGAGACAGAGGCAGAGAGGCAGAGATAGAGAAGTCAATCGCTAGAGTTAGCCAATGGTTATCTAGTTATATGAACGATCTCTCGTCCTCTTTACTCTTTACTCTTGTAGATCGTTATCCATCGATATAATCATAGCAGATCGCGACCGATCTCTTTAGGGTCTTACGTATTAAGAGACCGTCTTGTTGGTATTTTGGGAGGCGTTGGGGGAGGGCGGGTGGGAGGGGGTTCGTCAATTGAGGTCAGCGGAGGTCAGAGGAGGAGCCTCCGATGCATTGGATTGCGGTTGACTGCTTTGTGTTCGTCGGTCGTCAACACTCGATTGAAAGCACGAGCAATGGCACAGCTGCGACGGCCGCATAAGTCATTTGTGTTTCGAGAGCGTCAGACGACGGGTAGGCAGATAGGCAGGTAGGTAGGAGGTCGCTAGGCAGGTAGGTACGGTAGGCAGGTAGGTACGGTAGACAGCCGATACCTGAAGCTGGACTGACCGACGAACTCAATCAATGAAAACGATTTCTCAAAGGGTTAGCCTAACTTTTAGTTTTAGTTTACAGAGAGGTTTAGTGGATTCGATTCCAAAATGCGCTACAAAATAGACGACCTGCGATTTGACCGTCTGACCATGCGTTGAGTCTGACTAACAAGGGGTTGGCCGATGAAAGAGTCAATCACCAGATTCATCAGACGATCGATTTAACCAAGATGCCAGTAACTACAGCAGCGTACTATTTGCTTCTGCCAACTGCAGTCATGTTCCTTGGCTATGGCCAACACTGGGGTAACCATGAGGGGCTCGGGGCCGGGGGCCCTCTATAGGGGCCTAGACCAGTTGTGAGATTAGGTCAAAGTCTGTGAAGTTCAGAGGTCAAAGATCAACTCATCTAAACGCCGTGTTGATGTCGCAAGAAGTAGGTCTACGAGAATTCTGAATTGAGTTGGAAATCGAATCGCGGCTTTTGTTAATTCGTCGAACACAAAACTCACAACTGATTACAAATGAAATTCGTGCAATTCACTCTGATTAGAAGCGAAAGAGGAGACCGAATAGACGTCCCATGCCTATCATAGACTGCACGCAGTCCATCAATCAGAGCATCTAGACAGAACTAAAGACAGCGCAGACCTCTACGAGGAATAATTCACGACGGCACCGATCAAGATCGTTTTAGACACTGCACAGCGACACTCGACACATTGTTCATCCCTTATTCATCCTCAGCAGCAGCAGCAGCAGCTCTTTCATGCGAAGGAACAGCAGTAATAGCTATACTAGTAAATATCTGTTGACTTCATCGAGTGTCTAAGGAGAAGATTTTTATATTAATTTATTGATCAAAATTCCTGTCAATTGGAAACGCAAACTACGGAAAGATAGG
>CM030853.1:14895656-14908156 GCA_018105865.1 Metaphire vulgaris
TGCTTGAAACAGATTTCAGAGAAACTGTTCTTTTGCCGAATGAACTTTCTCTCCGATTCTTTCTTAGGGAACTAGACAATTGTTTCCACAATCAGACGCTAGGAGGCGTTAGAAGGAGATGCTGCTGTGGCTTTCCAGTCTCCATCATATAAAATGCTTCATGGCAACTTTATGTTTTCTCTATGACCTGCACATAACCTGCCTGTTGTGTCCGACCATAACTTGAACCCGACCAAATCGACTTTCTTGCCGACCAGACCGTTGCCAAGGCAACGCAGGGATCCATTTTGAATCACGATTCACCTTTGTCTTTGATTCTTCAATAAATTTCATGATGTTACCACTGCAGATGTTCAGCAGCTGTCATGCAACTTATTTACAGGACATACTTGACGCTTCTGATCAGACAGAAGATTACAAATTACGATTACGCTGCTACATGACGTAACATGTAACGGCGTTACATTGTCGTGTTACGTGCGTAGGTCTAATATTGCATAAGGTCAAGACTGTTTAATACTAAGAGGCTGGTCAACTTCGATGTACTGCTGCCTCATTATCTCAAACCCCGCCCATTATGACGTCAGTGGTTGATTAGGAACAGCCAGCCAGCCTGTTGCATTGTTAAAGGAATACAGCCAGTCGTTGTAATATTAAAGGAATACATATATTTGTTGATAAAAGTTAGTAATAGTATATTGACAGTACTTAGACAGTCAGGCTAAGTGTATATGATAAAATGCCACAAAATTGTGCCGTTGCAAATTGTAAGAACACGTGGAAGACAGACGATCAGACGATCACAGCATATCGTTTCATTGCATCGATTTCAGAAAGATGCCACACTGTGTAAAACGTAGATTAAACGGTGCTATCAGTCATTTCTTTACTACAACAACTAAATATATTTGTCTGCTTTAATACCATCTAACTGTTACTTGCATACAGTGGCGTAAACCTGGCGTCAACATTGGGAGTGGGGGAAGAATAACTTTGAAAGTTGACCCCCAGAAATATAAAAAAACCCGTCCATTATGGGGGGATATTGCATATCATGGTGGGGACTTTAGATCGCCCATGAAATACGTTAAGATGTTAGGGTGTCGTCGATAAAGTCAGACCGCCTTTCGTCTCTGGAAAAAGTCTTGACAAGCAAAAAAAGCCATCCGGATATTTTTCTATTTTCCCCCTCCAAATACCCTGCTGGCAAGCAAAAAAGGTCATCCGAAATGAGTGAATGCGGATTTTGCGTCATTTTGGCATCAACATCATGGGGAGGATAGAATTTTTTTACAATATAGCGCATTAGCGCAAAGCATTGGGAGGATAATTGATACTCTGTCGCCCGCCAACTAATTATTGGGGGACCGTCCTCCGTGTTTTACGCCCCTGCTTACATATTTCAAATTAATTACTTTATTCAAGGCAGTGTTTATTCTAGGCCTTCTCTGGGGAGGAATTCCCCAAGTTTTAAGATTCCCCCAATTTTTTTAATATGTTGCATGGGGATGGAAATTTTCCCCAAAAGTGCTTCGACGGGGGGCTTTTATTGTTTTGGAGGGGGAAAAATGTAAGGATGACAATACTTTGCTTGGCAGGGCATTCGAAATATTAGGGAGGATGGAAGGATGACCTTTTTTGCTTGCCAGCCCACTTGAAAAGGAAGATAACCTTTTTGCTTGTCAAGGTTTTTGGAGACTTAGACCTTGTCCCCCCAACAGTGGCGGCTCTAGGATTTGGCAAGTGGGGGGGGGGCCGTTGGGGTGGCAACTTCTAATCATGGGGGCCAACCATTTGTTGTTTAATGTATGTAGCATTAAGTATAGGGTCCCAACTGGGGGGGCCACTGGGGGGCCAGGCTCTCATTAGGAGGGCACGGGCCCCCCTGACCCCCCCGGTGGAGCCGCCACTGCCCCCAAACATTTCAAAATCCCCCAATGTCAAGGTGGCTAGAATAAACACTGATTCAATAAACAAACTAAAACATTCCTAGATAGGTTTGATAGATTTGGTAGATTTGAACATTCTCTTGCTTTTGCTTGGTTGTTGTAATGCTTATAGTTGATGTTTTCTAATCTAAACTTTTACCAAATCAACTATACCACATTCATACAGGAAGATGGTTGGTATTTCGAAACGTTTGTGAAGCTTAAGAAAAAAATTGTTATAAAAAGAAAGGTACATTTACATTCTTAGATACGATTTCTCAGTAGCAACAGTCGCTCCAATCAACCAGTGACGTCATATAGCCACGCCTACTTGACCTGTATGCAAAAGAAGGGTTCCTGGCCTGCCTTTGGTATTTAATTGCCTTGGCATAAGGTCATGGTGCGTGGAACCATTACAATCACTGGCTGCCAGACTGTGACCCCGATGACCTCACGTGACCTCTGAAGACTTCGCGATTCGTCTGACGTCGTTGGACTGTTTCTGTCAATCATTCGAAGTCTCTGGCAAAGGGAAAATCAGTCTATCCATTGCATTGGCCACGTTTATTCGACTCTAATACAGCGTCGTCGTCGTCGTCGTCATCATCATCATCATCATCATCATCATCATCATTCTTCTCGATGGGCGTAATACCCATGACTTTGTAAGCTTCATATGTGTCTATGTTGCATCTCGTTATTTAGCATTGTCTATCCATTCTTTCCATTTGTCTTCCTCTGATGTTCTATGTCTTCTTTCGTCGTCTAATCTACGGTCAAACCTCTTCGCTGACACAACCACCTCAGATAATGACGATGTGTTAACCAGGTTCCTTGAGAATGTGAGTTTTACTGTACGTCTTGCGCATGCGCAATTGTCTGAACGCATGCTGTCTGTCTGGTGACAGTCTGGTCTTTCTACTCTTGCAATGGAATGGGGATTGCTGTCGGTGAACGCATTAGCGCCTAAGTGAGAGAATAAAGTATCGATTTGGTTCATAATGACTCTCTCTCTCTCTCTCTCTCTCTCTCTCTCTCTCTCTCTTGTTGTTGTTGCTCTTGTAGAGTTTCTTTTGACTTGTTTTTGCAGCACTTGAGCGTCTGGTCGTCTCGTGATTCCGAGTGGGCGATAATCTTCATGTCGTGTTGGATTCTCTGAGCAGGAGGGAGGGGGTGGGCATGGGGTAAAAATTAAGAAGCTCTAAATACGCATAATTACGCATAGGGGTTCCTACTGTGAGCGCTGGCTTTGCATGACACCGAACAGTAGTCATGCATGCTCAGCTCATGACGGAAGATTCGTGCCACTCTTGTTCTGCTTGTCTTTTGTTATTGTCTCTTTTCTTTTTAGAAATAAAGCAACGTATAATATGATGACAGTTAATCTCATTTATGTATACATTCGCGTGTATAGAGAACCTCGCCCTGTAGCATTAGTAATGGCGACGGTCTATAGGCCTTTATCCGCTCTTCTGATTTCTTATGTTCAATGAGTAACAATAAATTGTGTTTGCGCAACACAAAGGACCAGCCTTTGAGACGGGCACTACTCATGTGGGCTGAGTCAAGATCACCCCACTGGCCTTTACACCAGGCGCTATAGAAGCAGCTCTGCCTTAAGTCCGTTTTGAGCAGAATCATGCATTGGCGCAATTTCCGTTGAAATTGACTCAATCGACTCAGTCGCTTATATTCGACGATCTTACCTACTCTCAAACGCATATGCACGAGACAACCGTTACTCCATTCTATGGGCACATGGATGGCACTTCTATATCCAAACGTCTTCTTCAAAACTGAAATCCACCCATCTTTGCCCACCTTCTCATGGTCTCCATTCCACTTCCACTCACGGTGGGGGAAGGGAGTGGCATCCCTCTTGCCACCAAAGTCCACATCCACGTCTTTGATGTCTTCGAATTCTCAGCTCTTTTCGTCTCTGTTCGTCTGAGAATTGACCAGGTGATCTCAGATGGTGAGGCCAAAGAAGACCTCCGCACTTTTTGTCATTTGGGTTAACACCTCCAGTGATACTCCAAGGGTAAACCGCACACTTTTCGTTAACTGTAGGCCTACGCTTTGGTCGTTCGGTCGAAATCGACGAACGAGAGACTAGTTCTTTATATTATTCGAACGAATAGATCTTCTCATGCATGAGCGTCTGCGGTCGGTCATCGCCTCGTCTTAACCGGGTTCCTTCGAAGAAATAGGAAATGGTCGACAGTGTTTATCGTCTGTCTCATCTGAGTTGTCTTCCATCGATCTTTGCTTTCCGAGCCTTTCTCTGTGTGCGTGGTCACTGATTAGATAGAATTCACGAAGCGTCCAGGTTTTGTCGTTCATCAGTTCGAATTCGTCAAACGATCAACACGTGGACGTTGTCTGTTTATTTTGGCGATTGAGCTTCTAAAGCATCGACAGATAGTAGGCCTATTAGCCGCTGAATATAACATTAAGCGACGACTGCTCCTGCTGCTGATGATGATCGGGTCTTCGGGATCCAACGACTGCCTCCGGAGATCTTTCTGAAGCTTAACAAAGACTTTGGTGCCTTGGATGGAATGGCACACATTTGATCCCGGAGGAACAGTGTTTATTCTAGCCACCTTGACATTGGGAGGATTTTGAAATGTGTTTTTTTGGGGGGTGGTCCAAGGTCCGAGTCTCCACACTTTTGGAGGGGAAATTTCCATCCCCACAGCCAACATATAAAAACATTTGGGGGGAATTTTAAAACTGCCCGAGGGGGGGTGCACGCTGTCTGGGAGGAAATTTCGTCTTATTGAGCTCTGACGTTTTCCCAGAGAAGGCCAAGAATAAACACTGCCGGAGGAAGTTTTTAGGGCAGAGCCTATGGAAGTCAACTTCTTCTGAGGGATTAATCCTGCATCGAATAGTCACGAGAGATTCCGGAATCACAGAAGATCCGACGATCATTAAGACATTCAATGCGTTGATAAAGTTAGAACCAATAGCCTAGAAGACGAATCATGTTATCGACATCACGGAGTCAGTTGGAGTCAGGAACTGAGAACGGAGAACCGACTTCTGCCAAAACGAAGACAAACACGCAGATGTATTAATGAATGGAAGCAGCAAAAAAGGGAAACCAAATGTTGGTAATGATGAAAAGGACAATAGTGAATCGAGACAAAGAGATAATCGTAAAACTTTATAAGTCATTAGTAAGGCCTCATCTAGAATACTGTGCTCAGGCATGAAATCCATTCTTGAACAAAGATAGGCCTATAGAGCTTTTAGAAAAGCGCAGACGAGCAACGAAGAAGGTCAGTGGATGACATAATCTAAGAACGTCAACTACGGGATTTAGAGTTTATTTAATATCTATTTTAATATAAAAAGAAAAGATTTCATTCGTAGGTTTACTTTCACTTCAAAGCGCTAACTGCGAAGACATTTCAAAGTGGAATCTGATTGTTGCACATTATGTCCAAAAACGAGGAAGAAGGCCATGAATTCGAATCAGGGCTTTCCCGAGTTGTAGCCCCAAACACGAGCCAGAGGCCCCGTCACAAAAGCCGCTGCTCTGTCCCATTAAAAATGTGTGTGTGTGTGTGTGTGTGTGTGTGTGTGTGTGTGTGTGTGTGGACGGTGCTAGAAAGAGACTCATTTGTCTTTTGCCCCATATTCCGTTGTTGCTCGACGACGGTCGTTTATGGCCGGATCTACGCACTCAGGACAGACGTCTTTTGACAAGCCCCAGAAGCAAACGATGACGATTCATTACTGCTGGTCTGTACCGTAGAGTCTTTTGGGGGCGGGGGATTCATTACTGGGGGGAGGGGGGGGCGGAGTGTGTGGAATGACGTCGCGTAGATGTCGCCACTTCGACCTCTGACCTCTTGCCAAAGCTAATCGACGCTAATGCGTGGCTTTGATTCGTGCATTTATATCTACTTGGAAAAGACCTGATTCACTTTTCCGTCGGACAAAGGCGAATGTCAGTGCGGATGTAACATAGCTACAGCCAAGTGGATTACCACGAAACTTATAGGAACACTATATTGGAAATATGACTCTAGGATTTTCCCAGATAAGACACCTGCACCGGTGTCTTATCTCTCGCGGTCTCTTATCTCAAAACTGCTTCCAGAAGATCTTCTGGAACAGAACCGGTCAAGAACTGCCTTCGATTGATAACGCCGGTTATCAACGACTTCGTTTCAATTAACAACCGAGCAGAGAGCTATACGACCTCTCAGAGGAGGAGGAGGAGGAGGAGGAGGAGGAGGAGGAGAAGAGAGGAGCCCTGGACGACGACGATGACGCAGTGCTGAGTCATTTAATGGTTATTATAGTTTGATGATGCATGAGCAGCCAGCGACTGAGAGCGACTGAGAGCGACTGAGAGCGACTGAGACTCTGTGCGTGTATTTCGACCAATTATCAAACGGAACCATTTTGCGCCTCCGTTAATTGGCAGAGGAGCCCTCTAGGGGGCATTCCTCGAACGTCAAGCTGTGTGGTCGTCTGGACGCAGGGAGATAGTCAAAGGGCGTGACTGCGTTTAGCGGACGCGAAGCGGTCAACACCGTCTGTCGTCGTCTGCGTGACGAAGGATCACGTATCATCATCATCATCATCATCATCATCATCATCATCATCATCATCATCATCATCATCATCATCATCATCATCATCATCATCATCATCATCATCATCATCATCATCATCATCATCATCATCATCATCGTCGTCATCAATCATCCCATTGGCAGTTAATGGCCAGAAGCAAACTCCATCTTGACTCCGTTGTTCATCTGATCTTACGAAGAGCAACACTTAACACAGTGACACAGGCTTATACTTAGCCTACTAAACCACTTCAAATCGCATTATTATTATTATTCACAGTTCTTCCGATCTGCGGAAACATTCTTTCTCCTTCGATTGCGCTTTAAGAGCATCGATTAATTAACACGACAGCAGCAGTCACCATTGATAATAATATGGCTTCGACTAGGGATATTTTTACACACCCATAACACCCCCCAACACTCACCCCAATATAAAACCGACACCCCAACACCCCAAATTTGAGAGCCGGATGACCTTTTTTGAGTGTCAGACTT
The DNA here is from genome assembly GCA_018105865.1 of Metaphire vulgaris. Lineage (NCBI taxonomy): Eukaryota > Metazoa > Annelida > Clitellata > Crassiclitellata > Megascolecidae > Metaphire > Metaphire vulgaris. The sequence goes on from CM030853.1 coordinate 14,902,678, forward strand.
TTTAGGCAGGGCGTCCCCAAAAATACCAACACCTTCCCCCAAATTCATAATCCTAGAAATAACTCTGGTCTCGACGAAGACCAAATACAGTATATGAGTATAGTAACACAAATAAAGAATCAAGCTGACGCCAGTCCAGCAGCAGCAGCAGCAGCAGCAGCAGCAACAGCGACAGATGAGCTGAAGAGGAAGTGACCACTGACCAGGCATCAGGATGCCGTGAAGACAGCAATTGAAGAGGCGCTGACTCTTAAGTGACTCTTAGGCGTGTCGAATCTCTACGTTGTAGACATCCTGTTATCCAAAGTCTCGTGCACAGGGTGCTCCGAAGTTTCAGACCCAAAGCCTAATATTAGACATACACAGATGAGTCTCTGTCTATTTTAAGCCTAACGCAAAGCGTCGAATTTGGCGTTAATAACGACGAATTAGGTGATCTATGTCACTCGAATGAGCCCCACCCCTCCTCCTCCTCCTCCTCCTCCTCCTCCTCCTCCTCCTCCTCCCTCCTCCTCCTCCTCCTCCTCCTCCTCCTCCTCCTCCTCCTCCTCCTCCTCCTCCTCTCCTCCTCGTCCTCCTCCTCCTCCTAGGTCGCGCATAGGCAATGACTCGCAATGACTATTGAGCGTCATCGCACGATCAGCCTCCCTTCTGTTTACGTTACATTACATGTAAGAAGACACGTACATTGCGCCCTGTAGACCTATACCACGCACTGCCGGTCAATCATCTTCTATGGCGTCACGACCATGTTGCCTAGAGATTCAGCAGACGATGTGCCAAACAGAAGACAGGTTAAGTCGTGATGGATGGGCACTTGGGCAGCCCAGCAGACCATAGATATGAACTGAGACTAAGGGGTTGTCCATTAATTACATCAGCAATTTATGGGAGGGGGTTTGAAAAAAGTTTGACAGTTGTTGACAGGGAGAGGGGGTCAAGAGAAGTTGACGTCAACAATTTCACTTTTTACAAATAATCAAAAAATAGGAAATTTCATGGAATACTACTTATTACAATGGAAAAAAGCATGGCAAAAAAGGTAATCACCACCACATTTTGACACTCGATGAGCAAAAAAGGGAAAAAGTGGTCATCACCGCAAAAATAATAACCTTGTTATTGGGACCTATCATTGATCTAGGGGGGGTCAAAAGTTTTTGACGTAATTATAGGGAGGGGTAACTGAAAGTTGACAGTTGGGTTGGGGCAAGAGAGGCTGGCGTGTCAGATTCCTTACCCCCACCCAACACACTCCCTCCACAAAAACTTTCTCACCGGATTTTGCGAATCTGATAGGTGGTCTGGGGTCAGGTTGGGGGGAGTTGCCCCATTTGCCCCTCCGTAGCGACGCTAATGCTCTCTCTCTCTCTCTCTCTCTCTCTCTCTCTCTTATATATATATATATATATATATATATATATATATATATATATATATATATATATATATATATGGATAGTAAGACAGAAAGAGCTGAGTTGAGAGTGATGGTTATGGTTCTAAAATGTGAAATAGAGGGAACACATCGATCATTTTCTTCGACGAACATCCCCCTATTCTTGAATCCTGGTTACGCCACTGCTGTTTTGAATAATTGCGTTATAAACGCTTTAAATCTAAGAGGCTGTCCATTAATTATGTCAACAATTTTTGGGCAATTTTTGACCCCCACCCCCTTGTCAACAACTGTCAACTTTCAGTTACCCCCTATAATTACGTCAAAAACTTTTGACCCCCGCAAGATCAATGACAGGTCCCAATAACAAGGTTATTATTTTTTGCGGTGATGACCATTTTCCCCTGTTTTGCTCATCGAGTGTCAAAATGTGGTGGTGATGACCTTTTTGCCATGCTTTTCTCCACTGTAATAAGTAGTATTCCATGAAATTTCCTATTATTTGATTATTTGTAAAAAGTGAAATTGTTGACGTCAACTTCTCTTGATCCCCCCTTTCCCCTGTCAACAACTGTCAAACTTTTTCAAACCCCTCTCTCCTAAATTGTTGACGTAATTAATGGACAGCCCCTAATGGGGGGGGGGGCGGCCATAGACCCGTTCTTGCCGGTAGGGAGCAGGGCGTGGCCTCACTGCCGCTGCATCTGCCGTTGGCCTATTATCCGCCTAATAACGGTCTAATGCCATTAGCCGTCGAGTGCTTTCAACAGCGCGCCTTCTTTACTTTTATAATTATTATTGTAGCGCCTATTTATAATTAGCGTATTTGCGAGGATAATAATAATTGTACTTATTCGACACACATATTTTTCCGTAACCTAACGCGTGTTGTTTGCTGCTCTAGGAACAGGAAGAGTAGACGCAGAGAAGGAGTCGTCGTTAATAATAATAATAACAGACGGTCACTTTTATTTTTAGACCAGTTAAATTCCTTCTCGAAGTCTTCCGGGTTCGTGCTTAAGCCGTAAGCGTTTTGTTGAGTTTAATGTTCTGCACGACAGCTGCGTTTGTCTAAAAGAATTCCTCACGAACGGCGTTTTCCTCCACTCATTCGAGACCAACAGACGGTGACGGCAATCGTCCAGGGTGGACATACGCATCGAAAGGGGGCATGCCCAGACGCCCGAACTTTCCGTCGACGGGCCTGAGCCTCAGTGGGTGGGCAGAGAACTTGAGGGGGTGGCAAAGAAGAAGTCTATGCCTAATTGATTACAGAATGGCCGAAATCCGTAACAAGTTACCGTCAATTGCAACTATATATAGCCTAGTCCAAATGTTACTCACTGGTTTAGCACAAATTCCACGACCAGTGATAACCAGTCCAAGCCCCGAATAGGAATAGATCCAGGCACTCCTCTCAGTGTTCTATCCAGGCCTGTTAGTTAGTTAGTTAGTTAATAAGCCAATTTATATAGCACTATAGTACCAGCAGGCCAAGATCAAGAGCGCTTTACAGATTGCATTTAAATGAGATATTGAACAATTAAGTGCGTCTTTAGTCTGGTAGCGAACATTTCAAGACTAGTCGCGTTGGTCACAATGTCGGGCAGCGAATTCCAGAGTAGGGGATTCCCCCGGGTGAAAGTCCTCTCCCAAATTTCACTGTCTTAAATGGGACAGATGATATACATGATGACTGATAAGACAGATGCTCTGGCCTCTTGGTACCACTTGAAGGGGGCGTCAGAGCCTTTGCGATCTTGTTCCACTCAGCGTTGAAAGAATTAGCGGAGAGAATATGTTGACTTTGAGCAACTCGTAGACCAGTTGGCGTCAGTAAAAGCAAGAAAAGTGCATTCGCAGTCTTGATCTTGTGTCAATAAAATGTCACGATCTGCTAATTAGACTGAAGGCTTAGAGACTGAAATGAAAAAAATCGAGATTCAATATGCGATCTTTTAGGCCAGGGGTGGCCAACATTTTGCTACATTACAAATTTTGATGAGCATGCGGAGAGCCACATTTTTTGGTCTCATTTTGTTTTCATCAATAGTACAGTCACTACAGCCACGTAACGGTAGTAAATGGCATTGCATTTTTCTGGCAAATAATAATAATAATAATAATAATATTTTAAGTGGTTTAGGAGACTAAGTAAGCCTGTGTGAAAACCACTGATGTAACCTAATAAGGCTTGGGAACTCCTTTCACACGTTTTTTCGCGAGAAGTTATAATCGAATTTGCTCAATGAACACTATAGTTTATAGGATAGGCTATTTAAAGAAGTCGACGTCTTTTACAAGAAACTAAAAGAGAGACTCAGAGTTAATATATCATTACAACCGTCCAGAGTAAATTTTTTTACCGAATATCCTTTGCGCTGGCAAAGTCTCCAGGCGGGGCATTTATTTAGGATACCTGTGAAATACTTTTAAAGTAGAATTTTGTTTCCATTTTTCAAAAAATAACGCAAACACCCTTTTGTCTTGAGAAGTTTTTACCACTTCGTCGGGCATTTACGTTTGGGCGTGTTTATTCAGTCTGATCCGTTTTCCTGCAATTAATCTATTATCGTCTGCGAATATAAATCAAGCAGCTAAGCGAGTGACAACATCGAAGCAAAAATATGTAACTAAAATGACTGCTTTAGGTGCAGGGATATTTTTACACCCTAACACCCCCTCAATCTGAGACCGACACCCCCCAATCGAGGGATATTTTGACACCCCAGAATTTGAGACCGACACCCCCCCCCCCCACATGAGCTAGGGATGACCTTTTCAGGGTGTTTTGGATACTTGATAAGTTTTTTTGTTTTTGTTTTTTTGGTTGTCAGACTTTTTTGGAGCTTGATAAGGTTCATTGCTTGTCGGACTTTTTCCAAATTTCGACACATCCCCCCAATTTTCCCGACACCCCCAAAATTCACAATCTCAGAAATAACCCTGTTTAGGTGTCACTCGAATGATGCTGTCATTCACTTTGTCACGCATATGATGACGATGATGACATCACTTAAATTATATGGACTAGGATGAAACAAGTTAACACATCTCAAGTGTACAGAGTGTCAAGTGCCGAGTTCCAAAGTGAATGGATAACGATTTTCTCTTAATGAGGAGGCAAGTTATCTCTCGTTATATCAGAGATCATGAACTGAAGGAAAGATAACAGATTTCCAATTTACGGCTGTCATTTAAACACAAGACTTTCTATAAAATACTTGGCTTTAGACCACAAAGCATGGCTTAAAATACATGACAATGTATACAAAAGCAAACATCTATGAGGCTACAAATCGCTGACTAAATTCGATAAATATGCGCTTAAAGGCGTGAACAGGATCTCTAAGGCGAGTCATTCATCATGAATGACAGCAAGAAAATCAAAAAATGACGATGGCAGTGAATAGACAATCACACGGTCAACTGAACAAAAACAAAATCAATGACCTACAACCATCACATACAGTAAGCACTGCTCTAACCCTTAATACATATAGCATTTCAGAAGTACAGTTCACTCTTAAATATAGGACAATGTACTAGCAAAACATCTTATGAACCATTGTTTTAATGTGAAACAGTTGAAACAATTGGGATGGAAAATCAACAGTTTGAACATTTCCCTCCAGAACAACTGAGGATTCAAACACTCTCTGTCTCTCTGTCTGTCTCTCTCTCTGTCTGTCTCTGTCTCTCTCTCTCTCTCTGTCTCTCTCAATAAACTATGCAAGGCAGAAAATTTGCACATAAATATTGCATATATAAAAACCAGTAATCTCAGTGATTATGAGCTATCAACAATTTGAACAATAGCGTAAGAGCACTTCTAGTGTTTTTAAAGGCATCTGCGGCAATTCCAAGTTTCAGCTTCTGTGTTCTCCATTCAAGCTTCAGTGACTTTACAAATCTACAAACGACGATACGCTAGAAACGACGACCGCAACACCTCCTCAGCAGCGCTCTTCTTAGTCGCTTGTTCAGCGTCAGCGTCTAGAAAATCCGGTGGCTGCCAAAGTACTGCTGGTTGTTTCGGTTGGGCGATTCGTGGCGTCTGCTCTTGTTCTTGCTCTTGCC
>CM030853.1:14913156-15328156 GCA_018105865.1 Metaphire vulgaris
GAGATCAAAGTACGTTATGCAACAGAGGATATCTGACCAGCTTAGCTTTATGTCTGAGAATAAAATCATACAGAACATTCTAATCATCCAAACTAATGAATTTCTTCTTCACAATATTAACATTTTCCCATAAATCATTTCATTGAAAAACTTCACAACAATGTAAATATATACAATTACTTTAACCAGTTTGTACGATCATTAAAAAGACTGACATTTTGAATCGACAAGAAAACTGCATATAGAAAAATCAAGATAAATCAAAAATCTTATAATATGTCCAAAGAACAGATATGTAGTTTGATAATGGAAGTATATTAAAACCAATTGTTTCTATTAAAGACAAATAACAATAAGTACTGTATGAGAATTGAAAAGGGTGATGCATGATAAATACCTGGAAGTCCTTCCAATCCAGGATCACCAGCATCTCCAGGCAAGCCTTTCAATCCAATTCCCTCTTCTCCTGGACTACCCTTACGTCCAGGCGCCCCATTTAGACCAGGATTTCCTTCTGGTCCTGGAAGACCTAACCTGCCAGGTTTACCTGGAAGGCCATAGTCACCCTTTGGCCCTGGCTCCCCAGGTGGTGACGGACGACCGTTGATTCCAGGTAAACCATCATCTCCCACAGATCCTTTGAATCCTGGAACCCCAGGTAACCCTGGAATACCATCAAGGCCTTTATTTCCACGCTCCCCTATAAATCCAGGACTACCTGGAAAACCATCATCTCCCTTCTCTCCGAGAGGTCCAGGGCGTCCATCTGGACCCGGAGCCCCAGGAAATCCTGGTGAACCTGGTAAACCACTGCCACCAGGAGTGCCAGAGAAACCTATGCCACCTTTACTGCCCGGTAACCCTATATGCCCAGGGACACCATTATCTCCTCGAACGCCCTTGGGACCTTGATCACCCGGAATTGCCCCACGTCCTGGGTCTCCCTGAAACAACAAAAACAAAACGTAAACAACCGAAGCAACAAAAACAAAACCAAACTGGAACGATCTTTCATCAACAATAAGACAAAGACAGTTCCCTATCATCAAATTCTTCAAGCATTATGAGCCGTGGTGCTCTGCTGATCTCCGCTGTCAAAGGCAAGCAGTGATGCAGGTGGCTTGTGCCATTAATCTAGAGTAGTTTGCCACTGCTCTCTCTCTCTCTCTCTCTGTAGACCCGCATTTTACCTTCACAGCTTAATTCTGCTGCTACCATTGGATCTTTTCCTAAGTGATGAACAGCATGGTTGACTGCCAACACCATGACTAGATCCCATAACAGTCACCCATCCAAGTATCAAGCTGTGCTATTTACATGTAACTGTGTTATTGTTATTGTTATTGTTCATGACAATTTATATAGCGCCGTAACATAGCGAGGGCCAAAGTCAAGGGTGCTTTACAATAAACGTGGAAACGAGATGTTGAATAAGTGCGTTTTTAACTTGTTCGCAAACTCTCCGAAGGAAGTCACAGGCGACACGCAGTCCGGCAGTGAATTCCACAGGAGAGGATATGAGAAAGAGCGTTCTCGAACTTGACGGTCTTCGACGGAGGTGGAACGTAAAGTTGAATTCGAGTTCTGGAACGAAGGTGGAGCCGTTGATCTGTCCATGCCGGTCTTGAACAAGCGTTGCAAGATATTCCGGGCAGAATGGGTCGTGTAGAGCCCAAACGTTAACCAGCAGCGCTGAAAATCGCTCCGGGACACGTAGCCAGTGCAACTTGTCCCGGAGTAGTGAGGTCACGTGATCATGCCACCGCACCCTGAAGATCACCCGAGCGGAGGCATTGAGAATTGATTGGAGCCGGCGAGCTGGCGATCAGGAAGGCCCAGCAGTGTCCGTTGCAGTAGTCGATTCGTGTTACGACGAAGGCGCGAGCCAGTTGTATGGCGGCCGCCGTCGAGATGAATCGACGTACCTCTCTGATCGCTCGGAGTTGCCGGAAACACGCTCGTGTCACGTTTCGACATGGCCCACGAACGACAGCGTCTCATCTAAAAGTACTCCGAGCAGACGCACCTCCGTCGGCGGTTGGATGTCGGCTTCGTCGAGGTGAAGCTCAGTACGAGGGATCAGATGTTTCTTCCTCGGTGTACTGAACCAGATCAGCTCTGTCTTCCTGGGGTTCAGGGCCAGGCGATTGATGGCGGCCCAACGCGCGATCTCACATATGCAGTCTTTAAGACGCTTCAAGAGAAGATCGGTCTCCGACGGCAGACAGGGAGGAATATACCTGTCCATCATCGGCATACGCGTGCCAGGATAAACCGAACGATTGACGATCCGCCCGACATCCGCCACGAGAGCACGAATAGGAGTGGGCCGAGGGCTGACCCCTGCGCACGCCGCTGATAACTCGCGTGAGGCTGACAAGGAACCGCCCCAGGACACTCTGACTGTGTGCGGTCCGCAAGATAGTCCTTCAGCCACGCCAACGCTGGACCCGTGACCCCGAAAGTAAGTTCAAGACGACGAGCAAGCGTAGCATGGTCTACCGTATCAAAAGCGGCCGAGAAGTCGAGCAGACATAAGAGCGACAGTCCTCCGTTAGCTGTCGAGTCGAAGATGTCGTTAAGTATCTTCAACAAGGCTGTCTCGGTGGAGTGGCCTTGATCGATTGATGTTTTGGCCAGGCCATTTCTGATCAGGTAAGTCGCGAGTTGCCTATTAACCAGACGTTCTAGCAGTTTGGACAGGAACGGGAGATTTGACACTGGACGAAAGTTAGAAACGTCCGACGGGTCGAGACCTGGACGTTTCAAGTGAGGGCGAACGATGGCGTGTTTCCACTGAGCTGGAAACTCAGCACTAGAAAGTGAGGCTGAAAGAATCGCAGTGATGAACGGGGCCAATGTATCTATGGCCTCTTTCAGCAACCAGGTCGGGAGGGGATCCGATGGACACTGTTTATTCGGAGCAGCCTTGACTAGCGCCGTGACATCAGATGTGGTGGGGGCGGCGAACTCGGAAAAAGAGGATACGCTGCACTTGCTGTACTCGGCTGGGCCGGCGTTGGCGGTCTTGCCCCGAACGCCGTTGACCTTGTCATCGATGTACTGATGGTAATCCTCGGCTGTGAAGCCAGGTGAAATCTTGGGCGGGTTTCCGTCCCTACCGAGCAGTCGGTCGAGATGCCGCCACATGCTCCTCGTGTCAGAATGCGAAGAGTCGAAGGCCTTCCGCCAGTGTTGACGGCCCTTCTCGCACCAGTCGCCTGCTGGCTTTGAGCGCTGTTCGCCAAGAAGACCGTGCTTCATCCTCGTCCGCTGCTCCTCGCCCGCACGGTAGGCCCTTTCAAACCCGGCGAGCCCGGCGACGGGCCTGCCGACACTCGGCGTCGTGAAACGGTCGATGGAGACGTGGACGAACGGAGACCTCAGTCACCGCGCGAGCTCGCTATCGTGGTCGTAACAGATTGGAAGCAGTGGGCGAGCTCGGTGGCTGTTGTGCTGGGGTCGACCGGTTGGCAGAGAGGAGATCGTTGCACACGCCGACAAATGCCTCGAGACTGAAATTCTTCCAGGTCCTTCGACACAACTTTGTATACGGCGGCCGAGGGCGGGTGACCGGTATGGTCCAGTGGATGAGGTGATGGTCGGATAACCCGGACTCAACCACGGTCACGTCGGTCGGGCTCCATCGTCCGCGGCGATCACGACGTCGATCAAGCCTCCTGGTCGCGAGTCGGCTCAGTAACATATTGTCGCAGCTTATGTGCCTTGATCAGTTCATCCAATCTCTGACTGTGGCTATCGGTGGGTCGCTCGAGATGGATGTTAATATCTCCGACAATCCATATCGCTGCATTAAAAGTCGCCAGCGACTCCAACAGAGAGGACAACTCGGCGAAAAATAAATCGCTGACACTTTGAGAGCCGGGACGGTAGACGGTTGCGATGATGAACGGCGAGTTCACACTACGGATCCAGCAGCACAGATGCTCAAAGGTCCGTAGCTTGAGGCCGGTATCAATCCGAGCAACGCTGGTCCCAGACTTGGTGATGACCGCAAGTCCTCCGTGGTTGACGAAATGACTGCTGTCGGCGACGCCGGAAGACGGAATAGCGCGGGCCGCCGATGACGTTCAGGCCGTGACCTCGAAGCCTCCTTAGAGCAGCACTGTCAGCGTCCTCATGCCAGGTTTCGGTGAGCGCTAGAGCACTCAGCCCATGCTCTTGGAACAGATCCACGACGTTCTCCGTCTTCTTGTTGATAGAACGGATGTTGAGTAGACCGACTCTGAAACGTTCCGACGACGAGGTTCCGTGGCGCTCGATTCTCGGCCGCAGTAGCACCGTTGGCGAGACGCCACCCGTCTTGGGCGTGGGGATACGTCGGTGAGGAGAGGTCACCTGACAGGAATACTCCTTTGGTAGCGCCCGGCCGCCCTGCATCCACGTCGACTGCTCCACCGTGAGGGATGGACGATTAGGTGGTCGATTAGGCGACGCCCGTCGCCGTTCCAAATTCCATAAGCTCGAAGCGCGTGTAAATCCGAGCGATCGTCATTAAAAGCGATACCCACAAAACAGTACTATAAACAAGACGAGCTGTTATTACCAAATCAACACTGTCGAACACGCGGCTCCACCTAACGAATGCAGCCGAAACCGAAACCGTATGTAGTGAGCACCGCCCACTAGTCAACTTCGACGCCGTCAAACCGCAAAACCTGAATGTCTTGGGCAACGGTGCACGAGCGATAGTAAACACAACGTCAAAATCCGCCAACTGTCGCAAAAAGAGACGCTCCACTCAAGAAAGCACGTAGAAAAACAAGAAAAACTGGCAGACACACAATCTGCAGGCAGCCAGAAACGGCGCCACCTAGCGAGTCTTCTGTGGGACAATGCCAAGGACTTTACTATTCACTATTAGTATCACAAATGGAAAAACTATCACTACAGCATTTATTTCAAAAAAACTTAAAATACAACAGAAGAATGATGCATAAAGTTGTTTCCATTCAGGTATATTAACCAATATTCAAACCGTTTACAGATTCAAACTAGAGCCACAAAATCTTATGCAGTCCTTTTTTCGCTAAAAAATCTGCAGCTCATTCGCTGCAACATTTGTACTCTTTTGTTGACACAGAGAACAAAACAACGCTGCCTCAAGTGAGACTCCAAAGACAGACATCAAGAGCGGGAAGGCCACTCCGCATATTAACCTCAACATAATCATAAATTCATTTGCGCAATTGCTGCGTTAATAGAATGGCATCAAATACCAAACAGCAGTGAATTTATTCTGCTCAAAATATGAAACTAATTAATAAAAAGTGAAGGAAGCACTAAGACAAAGAATCTCTATATAAGTCTTTTGACACACAAATAACAATGAACTAACAGTTGGTCCAGGAGGACCTCTTGGACCGAGTGCTCCTTTATCTCCAGGGGCCCCACTGAAACCAGGCAATCCGTCTTTTCCCTTGGCTCCTACGAATCCACGATCTCCAGGTTCACCTTTGCTTCCATCAAGCCCAGGAGTACCCATACCACCTGTTTCACCTTTAGGTCCATCTGCTCCTGAAATACCTGGAGATCCTGGAGGACCAGGAAGACCTTTGGGTCCTGAAACCAAAGCAGAATTTAGCAGTCGCTCCAACCAAAGCAGCATTTAGCAATCGCTCCAACATGTCAGAAATAGAAAGTTGTATTCTTAAAGTCACAGCAGTCAAGTCAAAGTTGAAACAATTTTAAGATGTCAGAGCAACAGGAGTTAAAATACAACAGAAGAACTGAAAGCTTCTGAAATGAATGCCACGGTCGAGGAATTATTGATTGCCAAGTGAGAGGAGAGAAACAGCTCTCAGAGCAATTAACCCCTTAACTGGGGATCCCGGATATATCCGTCCATTTTACATTGAGTTACAGTTAAATACACGGTTAAGGGGTACCGGTAAACGCAATTACAGTTAGATGTTCCTCCAAACATAGAGAAGCATTGAGGCTGTTTGGAATGGTTCCAAAGCACTTATTAAGATCTTAAATTCACTGCTTCTGCTCTCAACAAATTCTGCTGATCAAGCAAAAAAAGACTGTGACTTCGTACAAAATGGACGGCGGCATGTTTTCTTTGCATTCAGTTACCGTTTGTCATCAGTCTGCAACAACAGTAACTGCCCAAAGATACTAACCCACGGGTCCAGGAAGACCAAATCCTGGATCACCCAACTCTCCTTTCGCACCCGATGGACCTGCTTTTCCGATAGGTCCCGGTCTTCCAGCTTCACCTAAGTGTCGAAAGACAGTCGGTAATTAATACATCGTACTGATTTACCAGTATAATCTCACACACACACACACACGCACAAACTGAAAGCTTAAAAAAGTCCTGTTGCCTTCAAAACAAAGGCAGATTAGGTGGAGACTGACCCACGGTAACATTCTACATGAAAAGAATTCATTTTATAATTTACCAATAAACACAACTTTAGAAAATCTATTCAATTGATGTTAGCAATGGGCATATTACAAATCCTTTCTTCACCAACTACAGCAGTTCAAAGCTTTGAATATTCTCAGATGGATTGAAAATTGGTTGAAGGGAAGAAGATAGAAGGTTGGCATTAGAAGGAGGCCATTCGGAATGGGCAAGAGTCTTTAGTGGTGTGCCTCAGGGCTCAGTGCTTGTGGGTCATTGCTTTTTCTAATATGTATATTATAAATGATATCGATGAAAGATTTCTATCCAGAATTTCCAAGTTTGCCGGAGATACAAAGATGTGCAGAAATATTGACTCTGATCATTACATTAACAATTTACAGGAGGATCTAAGGAAATTGTTTCAGTGGTCTGTGGAATGGCAGATGCTTTTTAATGTCGACAAATGTTCTGTAATGCATGCAGGAAAATCTAATCATGATAATGAATATGCTCGGGAGGTTGGAGGGAAGGTTCTAACCACCACAGGGGAAGAAAGAGACTTGGGGGTAATCATCCATAGAAGTATGAATCCATCTCAACAATGTGTGGAGCCTGCAAAAAACGGCAACCGAATGTTGGGAATGATGAAAAGAACAATAGTGTGTTGAAACAAAGAGACAACCACCACGCTAAGCATAAGACTTATATGGTCATAAGCATAAGACATTAGTACGGTCTCATCTAGAATATTGTGTTCAGGCATAGAATCCATTTATGAAAAAAAGATATAGAGCTTTTAGAAAAGTGCAGAAAAGACTTAAATATTGTGAATTGACAACATTAGAAGAAAGAAAGAGAGAGAGAGAGAGAGAGAGAGAGAGAGAGAGAGAGAGAGAGAGAGAGAGAGAGAGAGGAGAATTAATAGAAACATACAAAATAATGACTGGGAAAGTCAATTGATTCTTTACATTGGCACACTATAGCAGCACAAGAGGCCACATATGCAAATTGTTCAGGCAGAGCGTGGGACCAAGGAAGAAAATTTTTGGAGGAAGCAGTCGCAGTTGAAAAAAAATAAGTGGATTCAAAAGTTATCTGGGAAAGTTAGGTTACTGAGTGTGGAGAGTTACAACAGTGTTTTTCACACAGGCTAAATTAGCCACCTAAACCACTTCAAATCACATCATTATTATTATTATAATAAAGCTTGTGCCCCAAATCGCAAAACAAATCACATAGAGTAAAAATTTGTTGGTCCTAGCGAAAAAACAGTCTGAAAATCCTGATTGGCAGAACTTTTGTCAAATCATTAGCAGCTTCCTAAACCAGACAAAAGTCAGTGACAACATCATATTATAACTTAAAGGCAACTCTTAACACACTGAAAATTTATGATTCAAATTGAACTGGAATTCGATTATGAATTTGCACTCAATTATTTCCATATCATGCCTAAAATCAGTCAATTTCAAATCCACCAACAGTTAGATGTTCAATGCAAAATTAAAACCTGCTCTTTCTAAAATATTTCTGCACATACCTGGTGGACCTGGATCCCCTCTTGGTCCTGGTAGGCCAGCTGGAGCTGGATCTCCAGGCGTACCTTTGGGACCTCTTAGCCCAGGTGTTCCAATATCACCTTTCTTCCCATGAACCCCAGGTGGACCAGCATATCCAGGTAGTCCCGGATCACCATCAACACCTAAACATTCAAGTCTATTTATAAAAGCAACGAACAAGACGTGTTCCAATTTTATACGATTACATATAATATAAAAAGTTTCACACTTTTATTTCTCAGAATATTTTTAAACATAATCTCAAATTTTCCATTCTTTTCTAATTAAGGAAACTCAAGCATTTTATTCTATTGTTATCATTGCTACAAGAAACCTAGACATTTTGCAATAATTTACACTTTAATCAACATCTGAAAACACATATTGAAAGTATTTTGTATTTTTTGCTTACATAATCTTTTCAATTGTTAAATCAGCACATTTCATATTAAAAGCCAATACTGTATGTTACTATTAGTGTTGAGCTCAGAACATCACACAAAGTGTCCACTTCATTAAATCAAGAATCACGCGCTACCATTGACAAACGGACACCAGTGTACTACAGCAGTTGTGCAGCAGAGGGTTTCTTTTGGACGTGAGATTAGATTCAACTATATGGTTGATAAGTGCATGCACAACTGTCTGCTTCTGATTCTGCTATGAGCGTGGTCCTTCCCTTTCCTATGCATGTTTCCTTATATAGCGACAGTGATTGCCCCAAAGTCAATAATAAATTCCTAGAATCATTTCAAAAGAGATTCGTAAACTTTAAATAAAATTCAGAACAATCAACTGAATCATAACCACACAACAGATGCTTTGATGTTGAAAGAGCACTGCAGACAGACTCTTCAGTCAACAGGTAGGAATATTATCTTAATATACTTGACAATAGAATTTTGTGTTGCCTGTATACCTTTATATCCAATTAATCCAGGTATGCCAGGCATCCCTTTGGAACCTGGTCTTCCAGAAAGTCCTACATCTCCAACTGTTCCTTTTGGTCCTGTGAGAAAAAGAAGAAAACAAATATTAAACAATAAACTAAAATCGCAAAAATTTTCACTGAGATGGACGACGCTTTCATATTTTCAGCCTTATAAATCTTGATGAAGAAAACCTGGCTGTTTTTATCTACTCCTCAAATAAATCGACACAAATCACAAATGGACAGAAGTTCTGCAAATCAAGAAAGCGGTGTACTAATCATCTGCTGGGCAACTACATGCCCCGTGTATTATTATGAGAGAGAAATCAAAGTAGTGCCCGTTGTGCTGTTCCAACGAAGGTAACACACAAGACAATAACCAACACACCATCCTATGCCAAAAATACCACATTACAGTCTACTTTAGGCCTCTCAATCACCGTCATAAGCAGTTCTTTTGACCCATATTGGCTCACAGCACAAATCACAATCACAACATTTATTTTTTCACACACATACCACAGATATAACATATGCACTTACACTTCACTTAAAGGTATACATTGATTTAAATTCAGATATTAAAAGTCATTCATCCCCAAATGACGTCCCTGCATAAAGGCACTGTGGAATCAGCCATGTATGAAAATCTAAATCAATCGATGCCCGCAAAATCGTTTTCCTAATTTTTTTCATATGTTTCCAAAAGACACATACCGGTAGACTTCTTTTGATGATCATTAAGAATGCAAAATAAACAAGCAATAAATAGATATTATTCATATTTATTGAAATTCAGATTCATTATGCAGTGTTCCTAGGTTGCTGACTGATGAACAACGATGTCCAAAGATTGAAGGAAATGCCTTAAGGTACATTGGGTTCAATTAATCACCAAAATATCCTAAAATAAAATTTCTTCCTCTTAACATTGAAATAGCTGAACTAAAGTTTGCAACTCAAGCTATTTAAAAAAAGAACAAATCATTTAGTTAGCATGACCAATGAATGCTCAATCTCAACAGCTGTGGTAACACCCTGCTGATGCAGACTCAGATAACACTGACCCTCACTTAATGCCGATCATTCTATTTGGACCGGCTGAAAACTCATTTGGTCAAAACACGGTTGCCTCTTTTCAGTTCCCTGAAGTCCACGTTAACATGGATCTACAGGTGTAAACAGGTACATAATGTTGGGGACTTACCAGCTGCCCCAGGTCTACCACTTGGTCCCAAGCTTCCCGGTGGACCGGGGTCCCCATCTGACCCTGGTAGACCACGATCTCCTTCAGGACCAACTGAACCTTTTGGTCCAAGTGCTCCTTCAAAACCAGGAAGTCCGTCGATTCCTGTTTCACCTTTTGCACCAGGGTAACCTAAACAGAAGCCAGATGAGAAGTCAATCTGGTGTTTGCAAGAAACAAATTAGAATGTCAGTTGATAAGATAATGAAAACGTAGCGAATAGATTGCCGGTAACTCAGTTTGTCAGACAATAGGGACATATACAATTACTCAATGGAGAAGTCAATGTATAAAACCACGACAATCTTTACTATCATTATCAACAGTACTATTGTTATCATTATGACTGCTAATGTTATCAACATCCAACAATCCAAGTAAAGACGCATATCAGTAGCAAAACTCTGAAATTAACCATTACAGTTAAAATTGCCAAAAGGTTCAAAGTGTCGGAATTCTAAGCGCTGTCATCACTGCAAAGACGAGCAGCTTCAACATAAGCAACAGTTGGGAAGCCAGGTGTAAAATGCTTACGGAATAATTATCTATGAACAATTTAAAACGTTGGATAAGTGAAGAGCTCCAAATACAACATGGCTACAGTAGTCAACAGAGACAGCAGACACATGTTAAGCATATTGCAACAGTCAAGGCAACTCCACGCAAATGTATGGATCTTAAGGATTTGGCTGTAGTTACAGAAGTAGATGACCTTAGAATGTCCAAGCCGGTGAAACCATGAGTATGGAGAGCAAAATGCTGCTTATGGATATGGTGCCAGACAGATCACCACTCTTGCTCAACAACTGTAAATATTCTATGATCCCACAGCCATTGATATTGACAAAAATAGCATAGCAACCGCCAGTTCAGTTCATTGGGTAATATCTTTCAACAGCAAACACCACGGGAAAACATTTGTTGACAGCGTTTAAACAAATATCCACTTACTGCAGTGTTTCTCAAACTGTGTGCCGCGGCACACTAGTGTGCCGCGCGAGATTATCAGGTGTGCCGTTGGATATGTTGGAAATTTTATTAAATTAAAAATGTCAATGTTTTAAATGTCTCAGATCAATGACTGTGCTTCAACACTCTATCTTGTACGCATAGCCAGTGAGGGTCGTAGCGTCACTGTCGAGTCATATGAATCTAGAGTCTTGATAATTCGCCCCCTGGGACCTGGGAGGTCGGGAAGTGCATCATCGCATACCAAACCCCTGGGTATACGAGATGATGCTGGTGTGGGGAGGGGTTGTGAATTCCCGGTTAAGACTACGTGGGACCAAGTACGCCTAAGCCATTAAGATACAACCCCTGCCCGGTGTCTGGTTTCTGGCACTTAAGGGGGTCATATCTGCAGAGCGGCTGTGTACCGGCAGAGAGGACTTGCAGTCTGTTCTGAACCAAGCTATTCAAGTTGTGAACTTCATAAAATCCTGACCACTTAAATCTTGACTTCTTTCACAGCTCTGAGAAGTAATGGATTCCGAATATACATGCCTATTATACCATACTGATGTTCGCTGGCTTTCACAAGCGAAGGCAGTGTTTAATCTAGACTCCTGGACTCCGGGGGGAAACTGAAAAAGCCGGAGGGAAAACTGACAAAGCCGGGGGGAATTCTGCTATGGACCGCTGTTAGTCCATGTAGTATTCAAAAATTTCTGGGAAATTTGAAATTTCCTGGGGGAAAATGGCAATTTCCCCCCCAGGAAACGGCCTAGATTAAACACTGAGCGAAGGCTTTGATGCCTTTCATCAGCAAAAATTGTGACGTCTTTTCAAGTGTGCCGCCGATGTTTTCGCGTATTTCTAGTGTGCCGCAAGACGAAAAAGTTTGAGAAACACTGACTTACTGTATAGTAGTGGTAGACAAAACTTAGTTGAAAATTTGAAACAACGATACTCACCAGGGTTACCTGGGCGCCCAGGGTCTCCCGGTTCACCCTTCATCGCTGTTCCTCCATTGCCCGGTTCACCCTTCTGCCCCTGCAGGCCAGAGAGTCCTTTCTCCCCAACATTACCTTGACGACCTTTCAGTCCATCAAGTCCGTTTTGCCCTGGTAAGCCATTTTCACCACGATAACCCTTTGGGCCAGGGGCTCCCGCTCTACCAGGGTCACCTGGGACACCTCTTTTATCAAAAATATCTTGTTTATCTAGAGGCTTTCCATCTTCTCCCTGCACAAATAAAACAACCACTTCTAAAAACTCACTGACTACATCATTAGCAGTATAATACAGGGTGTGCCAATAAATCCCGGTCGATTTTGAAGCGATGTAACTTTCTTAATATTTAAGGCATGAAGGAAATAAAATACACATGTGAGACGTGGACCTTAAACATGAGAAACAGCCACACCACACATTTGATATGAAGTGCTACAGAAATAGATTAGGATTCAGATGCTTTGACAAGGTCAGCAACAAAAACGCAAAAGAATGAACATAAAAAGGACATAATCCAAACAGTCATTGAAAGGAAACTCCAACTTTTGGCCATGTCTGCAGAATGAGTGACGCAAGACTGATAAAAAGGATCATGCTCAGAGTAATGAAAGGTGAAAACATTAGAGGAAGGCCATGGAAAGAATGAATAGACAACATTAAAGAATGTTGGAACAAGGACATATATGAAGCTTACAAAGCCGCACAACACAGAGATGAATGGAGGAGACGAACTCAAATTGCAAGAGACACTAACGAGTATTGCGCCCATAAAGAGGAATGAATAAATGAATGAATGAATGATGTGCTGCTATAAGATGTATGGTTGGCTATCAACTTAAAAATATTCAGTCCAACATTTTTCACTTACTTGTTCTCCCTTTGTTCCTGGACGACCAGGCTCTCCTTTTTCACCTGGTTTGCCATCATCTCCAGGTTCACCCCCTAGACCTTGATATCCTTTATCGCCATCGGGTCCTGGAGGTCCTGGTAATCCAATGCCAGGAAGTCCTGGTCGACCCTTTGGACCTGCCCAACCATTTAGACCCGGTAGACCCGGCGGTCCAGGTTCACCTAATCATAAATTACGTTTAAAATATTTATGCACACAATCAAATAGTCTCATGAAAACATTTAGTCACAATAATGAAATAAACTCATCAGATGAAATCATGATTATGGATGAATTCTGCTACGGTAAATCTGCCCAAAAATGGACAAACTGGGCAATTATAAAAATAAATAAATCCTTATTAATACTGCAAAAATCATTTTGTGGTTTACAAATTCTGTTGACTTAAATCCTGTCCAGTCAGTAGGAGTTAGCTTTGGCTCTGTAAGTTTTTAGTTGCCTTCAAAACAACAGCATCTTCAAAATGACAGCAGGTAAGCCCTTCAACAACTATTCTGCATTAAGTTCTCCAACATCAGACATGCAGAAAACAATCATATCTGCCACATACACAGGGCCTGCAATGAAACCCAAGTAATGTTATAACGACAGGATTGTTCAGATTGCATGACACAAGGCGAATTGACGGCAACAAAACCTTAATGTATTAGCATGCAAACATCGACTTAAAATAACTAACTACATTGCACTGCGAGGAGGGCAAGTTAAAGCACTACGCACAATAATGGTTCACTAACTGATGATCAGTCTATTCTAAGAGAAACTAGTTCAGAAACTGAATGGAAACTGGTTTCAGCAAAAGCTAACTGAAAGACAAAACAGTCTTACCGTCCAAACCGGGAGAGCCAGGTTTTCCATCTGGTCCTATGGTGCCAGGAGGTCCTCGTTCACCGGTTTCAGCTATTGGAATATGAGCAGGTCCACCTCGATCACCTGAAACATTAGAATGGTGAAAATAGTAAAACGTGAAATAGAGTCTCGGCCAAGGTTTTGTTAAGGGACATATTTCCAGAACTGATAAATCCATGCCTTCTGCACAAAATGATAAATATAATGAGTGAAAATTACAAGATAATCCTTCAAGTCTTAAATAACCAAACATCCTCAGAAACAATTTTACTCACAGTCAAACATTTACCCTCAAACCACAAGAAATGCATTTCAGAAGTCAGTTTTGCATTTGTAATATGTCTAGAACTGAAAACAGCAAATTATATCAAAATGAACACTAATTTAGAACATCTGAGTGAATAGTATGCATTGTATGGATAATCCAATATAGCAGCTGACGTAAGTAAAAAAGCAAGTAGATAGTTTTTCTTGCTTTCCAATACAGAATTACAAATAATTAACGGAACCTTTGGTTCCTGGAGTTCCAGGCAATCCACGTCTTCCAGCATTTCCAGGGTCACCTGTTGCACCCTTTACGCCACCAAACACTTCACCTGTCTCGCCCCTCTCTCCTGGAGGCCCTGGCTTTCCTTCCATGCCATCAAAGCCATCCAGACCCGGTGGTCCACGTTCGCCCTTCAAAAGAAGCAGCTAGATGATGAAAGTGGTGCTAGAGTAATGACAACTAGATCGTGAAATGTCAAATATAAGCTACATGAATGTGTTATACACAACTGTCAGACAAAGTAGAATTTTGAGATTAATAGATGAAGTTAGAAAATGCAAACTTATTATGAGGTAAAAATTTAAAGAAAAATAGTAATTCAGTATGCTGTAACATTCTTTTTCTTCAGGTGCTCTGTCCAAAGACAGGTTCCATACTCCAGCATCGCCACTCCGCTCTATCTTGAGCTTTTATCTTCAGGGCTGAATACTTGTTTTTCCTCGTAGTGTCGAACATCCACTCCAGCATCGATGTTCTTGGTCGCCCTTTCTGTGTTTTCCCATTCATCTTTCCTTCTAGTACTTCTCTTAGTAGGTTTGATTCTTCTCTCAGAACATGACCTATCCACTTCTTTTGTCTTGTACGTATAGTGTTAATTAGGCTTTTCTTCTCTTCTACCCTATCCAAGACTTCTTCGTTTGTTATTTTTTCCGTCCAGCTAATTTTTTCCATTCTTCGCCAGATCCACATTTCGAATGCCTCTAATCTCTTTATGTCTTCCTTTCTGAGCGTCCAAGTTTCTGATTCATAGAGTGTCACTGGCCAGATCAGTTTTTTCCTTCCATGCCATCAAAGCCATCCAGACCCGGTGGTCCACGTTCGCCCTTCATAAAGAAGCAACTAGATGATGAAAGTGGTGCTAGAGTAATGACAACTAGATCGTGAAATGTCAAATATAAGCTACATGAATGTGTTATACACAACTGTAACATAGCTTACATAAATTTAATAATAAATAATCTAATAAATTTATTATTTTATGATACAGTTTCACAGGAACTTTGTTCCCTTTGCTATCTATTTAACTACGCACACCCTAACATCAAACACGTTCAATAAACACTCTGATTAAACTGATACTAATTATTATTTCATTGTAGGCCTACTTTGGTAAATATATCTTTAAAGTCTAGACACTCAGATTTACATAATAAGTATTGCATTATAAGTAGTTAAGAAAGTTTTTCTCATTCTGATCATTCTTAATTTTTATTATGAAGCTATCTTATAAGTAATTTTTATGGATGTTATCTAACTATCTGACAATTGTTACATATACATATATGCCTTAAAATTTTCAGCAAAGTTTTGCTTTATATCCTTTTTAATGATGTACATGTATAGAGAATATTGTTGTGGTTTTGTGTTTGAATTTGAAATATAAACTGTTTCTTTCTTTCTTTTAAGATGAAGCCACCAAAATAATACCATATCTTCTTAGTGTCTTAACAGTAAATATAATCATCATCATCAGTTCAAGTTACTAATTTTCATAAATTTTATCAGAGTAAAGCATACAAAAAAGCATCTAGAGCAGGATTTCCCAAACTTTTTGGAACTGCGACCCACTTCAGTGGTTTTGTAACGTGCTGCGACCCTGCAAACTTAATGTCGACTAAACGTGGATAGAACACTAACTGGGGTACTCATTTTAATATCAGCCTTGCATAGATTGCAGGTACATGAATTCTTAAAACTAAGCCTGCCTGCAACTTTACAAGGCTAGTGACATTATGACATTGGTTAGAAACTGACACTTTGGACAGTTTGGAAAACACTAATCTAAAAGATTCAAAAGCTAGAAACAGAATATCAGATTACTTTGAATCCTGGGGTTCCAGATGGTCCAGGAGGTCCCCTTGGACCCGGATGACCAGTGCTACCATCGTCACCAACTCGTCCATCTAATCCAACATTTCCTTTTTGGCCTTTAGGTCCAATTTTTATTGGTGGAATTATCAGTTCTCCAGTTTCACCCTTTTGTCCCGCAATGCCCGGAGGTCCATCTCTTCCGGGAGAACCCTACAAATAATTTAAATCATCATCACTACTACCACTGCTGCTACAACGACCACCACAACTATCACTATCCATCCATACACAACAATCAGAGCAACCACACTAAGAATCAGAGCAACAAGTGCAAATTTAAATGAAAATATAAAAACTCAGATATTTTTAAACTGTA
This sequence comes from Metaphire vulgaris, assembly GCA_018105865.1. NCBI lineage: Eukaryota > Metazoa > Annelida > Clitellata > Crassiclitellata > Megascolecidae > Metaphire > Metaphire vulgaris. The sequence continues at coordinate 14,929,719 of CM030853.1, forward strand.
CACGCCACAGATCGAATATTAAACAGCACAAACACCGTGCCAATACTCCAAACAATACAATTTTTACTCATTTAATATGCATCCATGTACAATGTGCATCAGCGTATAAGAGAAAATAAATGTATAAGATAATACATGTATAAATAAATAAATAAATGGAAGCAGTTTACAGGATCTTAGCCACAGAGCAATGGACAGGAAAGAATGGCAGAAAACTGTGGAGATGGCATTATACACGTATGAGTGATGAGCCCGTGGTTAATGATGATGATGATGATGATGATGATATACACCTCTACAGTCTACATAATGTTTTATCAGGACAAGGACAGCGTGGCTCAATACTGGGTAATTGAGAGCATGGTTCTAAAATCGCAGAAGACATCTCTACACTTCATAAAGTCAACATTATTAGTTGTTCTGTCAGCACTTCTACTATTACACATTCAGCTAAGAAAATCCATTCCTTTGATGTCCTGAAATCCGTTTCAGTGGAGTCCTACTGTAGTTGCTTATGTCTACAATTAAGTCCCCTGCACATGCACATAACAACTAGTTTAAAAATTATTTCAAAGATATGTAGTCTATTCCTACTAAGAAATTTGAACCATAGCCATACTCAATCATTTTGGAATTCATCATCAAGAACAGTTGGAATAACTTTATCAAATAAGAAAAATACTTGTCCGCTTACTGGATAACCCGGGACTCCTTCACTTCCTGGGCGCCCTGGTTTACCTTTTGGACCTGGAACCCCAGTGCTACCAGGAAATCCACGAATACCTGGTGGTCCTAAAAATATAGAAAAGTTAAACTTGTACAGAAAAGTTTACAATTTAGGATAAAGAAAAGACATCTGGGACATAAAATTAACAAATATCTCTATTTGTAACATGTAACGTTCAAGTGCAAGACGATGACAGTCCGATCACCATCAGACTCACATCATCAACGATTATCATTTTATATCCAGTCATCTAAAAAAACATTAATTTCTGAGATATCTGGCATCTAAGAACAATCAGAAAATAAATAAAATGATTTACAAAAAAATAGCAAGGCCCCAAAACAGATTGCAGCATTCTATGGCAGTCATATAGTTTGAATCATTTGCATAGAAAACAATTCTTGCCTGGATTGCCACTTTCTCCTTTGTCACCGCTCGGGCCAGGAAGGACAGGACGACAAGTGGGGCAATCATCACCCCTTGGCCCTAAACAAAGAACAATGATAATCGTATTCCATTTATAATAAACATAAATACATCTAAGAGAAACAATTTTGGTGTCTTCCATTTAATATCATTACAATAAAAGCCAAACCTTATGCTAAGCACGACAATCTGCCTTTAACCCCTTAACTGGGGACCCCGGATATATCCCTTCATTTTACATTGAGTTACAGTTAAATACCCAGCTAAGGGGTTAACTGGAATGCACTGTACAACCAAAAACATCAATTCTGACGACAAACGTTGTATTTAGGGTGTTCTTCTCATGACTAAACAAAATTTGTCCTATACACACACACATGCACACATACGTGCACACTACTAAACAACAGCAGCTGCAAACACATGCAGCAGGAGCTACACAGCACAATGACAGTGCACCAAACAATGCCCGACAGATGCAGAATGTACTGAGGAAATGAAACTTAATCTTCAAAAGAATTAAAGAAGGACAAGTGAAGATGCTCAAAGTGTGCTTCACTTTAAGAGTTCTCTCATCTCGGTCCAATCGCCTTAAAGCCATTTCGGGGCTGTCCATAAATTACGTCAACAATTTAGGAAGGGAGAGGGGGTTTGGAAAAGTTTGACAGCTGTTGACAGGGGGGAGAGGGGGTCAAGAGAAGTTGACATCAACAATTTCACTTTTTTCAAATAAAAAAACAGGAAATTTCATAGAATACTACTTATTACAATGGAAAAAAGCATTAGAAAAAAGGTCATCACCACCACATTTTGACACTCAATGAGGAAAAAAGGGAAAAAATGGTCATTACCACAAAAATAATAACCTTGTTATTGGGACCTGTCATTGATCTTGGGGGGGAGTCAAGAGTTGTTGACGTAATTATGGAGGGGAGGGGGGTAAGTGAAAGTTGACAGTTGCTGACAAGGGGGAGGGGGTCAAAAATTGCCCAAAAATTGTTGACATAATTAATGGACAGCCCCTTCTCACTTATGAACAGGCATAGAGAGACAGGGATTAAGCCACTCTGCAAGAACTACGGCCCTGCAAGTGGCTTACAAAAGACAAATAGGCCGATATGAACTTTATCAATCTAAAACTTCCAATTGAAGTTTGTTTATGGAAATTGACAAAACTGAAACAAGAATAATCATATACACTGAACAATTTGTAATCTATCAAGAATGACCTTAAAAATGAATTCAAGTACCTTTCCAAATAAAAAATTTCCAGAAATAGTGGTACGTAAACAATATTTTAACATACATGATTCAAATACACTGGAAAACAATGGAAGATTAAAATACACAAAATGTTGAACATTTTTTCTCTAAACACCAACCCTTTCTTCCCTCCAGACCATTGAATCCATCAGTTCCTGGGGCTCCGGGATCGCCTGGGGGCCCTGGAGGACCGGGCGGTCCAGCCTTTATTATTACACCATTTATAGCTCCCGGCCTACCTTTTTGACCTGGATCTCCAATATCACCTGAAAGGTGCACAGAAATGGTAACAAACCTTAAAATTAAAACTAATGAAGAAGTTACACGTCAGAATTCACATCACAAGCAAAATCTCTGTAGCAAAATAATTGGAAAATTCTGTGAATTCTTTTACGATCTTGTTAACAATGAAGAAGCCATAGAAATGTTTTCAGTCTTTCCTTAATCACGATTAATAATAACAAAAGACACAAGCACAATAACTATGGATGGACTGTTTCACCGCCTCCAGTAAGTCACATCCAGCTAACACACATTCAAGACCACAGTTCAAATTGTGTGTCATTAAATAGAGGAGCATTTGAATGCACAACGACTGACAGCGAATGGGGTCCTAGACACAACGACATCAGCAGTAGACCTATAGTACTTAAAGTTAATACTTCAAATCATATGTATCTTAATGGGGTACAGTACCCCTAAATCCAATCTGGCCTGGTTTTCCGTCTGAACCAGGTTGGCCATCATCTCCAGGTGGACCAACTACTTGAATTCCAGGTTCACCTCTGTCTCCAAGTGGACCAAAGGTTCCATCTTTTCCAGGAGGACCCTGAAGACCATGAAGACCAGGGAGACCTGTCCAACAAAATTGAAATATTCAAACAAGATTTGAAATGAATTCACGTCAACAGTGTCTGTTATTAAAATGACTAAGGAGTCTGATACCGCTTTTCAGCTCAAATGACTCGTGATAAAATGTCTTTTAATTCTTTCTTCTGACTTTACTGGTTTTCAGTGGTTACACGCTGGGCAGGCACGCCAACGGAACGGGTTCAATCCCCCGTAGGAGCCCCTAAGGTCGACTCAGCCTTATTCGCCAGAGGACGGTTGCAACAAACTGAGTAGCAATGGCATCATTGCGAAAGTAACCATAGGTTCAGCGGAAGAGACTGGCCACTGTCTGCCAATGAATGGCTCAGCCACCTATGGGCTGATGGCCATAAAAACGGAGATCAGCAACGGCCCCTACAGGCATTTAGCCTAAAGGGTGAAACTTTTTACTTAACCTCCTAAACCACTTTAAATCACATTACTACTACTACTACTACTACTATTACTACTACTACTACTACTACTACTACTACTACTACTACTACTACTTTTACTACTACTACTACTACTACTACTACTACTACTACTACTACTACTACTACTACTAGTGAGTGAGTTAGTTAGTTAGTTATAGGCTAATTTATATAGCGCTATTGTCCTAGCGGGCTAGAGTCAAGAGTGCTTTACATTGAATTGAAAGAGTGTCCGAAAAAGTGCGTTTTTAGTTTCTTAGTGAATGTTTCCAAGTTGGTCGCGTTGGTGAGTGTCTGATAACGCGTTCCAGAGAGCCGGGTTCCCTCGAGTAACAGAACGCTCCCCCAGTTTGGCTGTTTTCGAGAGGAGGAGGCACCGTCAGTCGGACCCGACTGGAGGAGCGGAGCCGCAAGCGACCTTCTGTGGATGGAGGCTTTCGAAGAAGCACCGACAGATAGTCTGGGCAGAACGGGTCGTAGAGTGCTCTGAACATGAACCAGCACCTCTTGTAGATTACCCGCTCCGGTAAGCGGAGCCAGTGTAATCTGTCCCTAAGTTGGGGAGTGACGTACTCACACCATCTGGTCTGAAAGATCACTCGGGCGGAAGAGTTCAAGACCATCTGCAGACGATTGAGCTGGTAGTCTGGCGTTCCGAGTAGTATACTATTACAGTAGTCTATTCTCGTAAGCACCAGTGCCCGCACAAGCTGGGTCGCGACAGACGCAGGTATGTGTCTTCTTATCGCTCTAATCCGCTGGAGCTGGTAGAAGGAATTGCGAGCGACGATGCCGATGTGGTTCCGGAGTGACAGCGACTCGTCCAATAGAACTCCGAGAAGACGGACCTCGGTCGACGGAACAATAGGAATCTGATCGATGACGAACGGCGCATGGCTAATTAGATACGTCTTCCTTGGGGTGGTAATCCAGAGAACTTCCGTCTTGGCGGGATTGAGAGCCAGACGATTTGCCTCGGTCCAGAGTTTGATTTTGGCTATGCACGCTGTGACGCGGTCACGTAGTTGTTCCATGTCCCTAGCAGGGCAAGAGGCGAGGATCTGTACATCATCTGTGTAAGCACGAGAGGCTAGCCCGCACTCCTCGACAATCCGTCCGATGTCTGCGACATACAGAATAAACAGGAGCGGGCCTAGCATAGACCCCTGCGGCACGCCACTGAGAACAGGACGCGGTGAGGACATGACCCCGTTCCACCGTACCGACTGCGTGCGATCGGTTAGGTAGTCTTGCAGCCACTTGAGGGCTCCTCCCTTGATGCCGTAAGAAAGCTCCAGTCGTCGGAACATAATCTCGTGATCGACAGTATCGAAGGCTGCCAATAGGTCCAGAAGGCAGAGGAGAGCGACTCGATCATTCGATATGGCATCAACAATATCATTAAAAATGCACAGGACGACTGACTCAGTGGAATGACCGCGTCTGTATGCCGACTGATTCTTCGGCCTTAGTCCGTTCGCTGTTAGATATCCAACCATTTGCGTGTTAACGAACCTCTCCAAGACTTTGGAGAGGAAGGTTAGGTTGGAAACTGGGCGATAGTTGTCGATGTCGGATGTATTCGCTCCCGCCCGCTTTATTACTTCTACTACTACTACTACTACTTCAGATCATCTCTCGACTGTTACACTTCTAATAAATGCTGCTGCTGCTGCTACTACTACTACTACTACTACTACTACTACTACTACTACTACTACTACTACTACTACTACTACTACTACTATTACTACTACTACTATTACTACTACTACCACTACTACTGTACTATTATTTCATTTTAGATTTATTTAGCAACTGTTAGAGAGTAACAGTTTGTTAGTTTTGAAATACAACTAAACAACTTCATGTACAAAAGACTGATCTGACCAGCAGATATTCCACCACACCTGGTTCTCCAGGGTCTCCTTTGAAGGAAATTCCATCAGCACCTGGCTGTCCACGGAGACCATCTTTACCAGGAAGACCGGGAGAACCGGACGATCCTTTCATACCCAGTTGACCATCACGACCTTTAACACAGGTTTTGAAAAAAGCACAGAAAATATATGAAATTTGAAACGAATCTTATACATAAACAACATTCTGAATATTAATATATCAGATGTTCATGAATAATATAAAATGATAAATATGTGTAATAAATAACATAAACCAAATATAAAAGGATTAGAAGCATTCAATTTAACCACAGTTGAACTGCAAGAACGGTAAATGTGTGGCTATTTCGTGAATTTCAAGGTAGAGGGTCTGCAAAACTTCAAGAAGATCAGAGTGCCATCAGAAGAATAGCACAAACAGAGGAGGTTATGGAAAAAGCCTGAGGTGCACCAGTCAACACAACTCAAACCAACTTAATACAACACCAGAGACTCAATTTCTTTGCAAAACAAATTTTGAAATTAAGACTATTTTACAGCAACAAAGATCACCTACGTAATACCTGCGCCTAATTAAGCGACTCTGACATAATTTTGCTGGCAAAAACTCTAACAGATAAAATACAATTGTACAGAATCTGTTAACACTGAACAAAAGAATTGGTTACGAATTGAATGATCACCTCGACTACCAGGCTCGCCTGGATAGCCTCTTGGGCCTTTAGGACCATAGCGTATAGGACCAGGAGGATCAGGACCTGCCTGAAGAACAAAGCAATTCAACAAGTACTTACTTATTAAATGCAGTTTATATTTACACATAAAAGACTGAAACTGCATCAGAAATCCTGTTAAACAACACTATTATCTTGATTAATTTCTCTTCTAAAACTAAAAACATTTGCCATCACACACACACACACACACACACACACACACACACACACACACACACACACACACACACACACACACACACACACTAGGACATTCTCAACCAGAACTTCTCTGGTCTTTATTCACAGTTCATGATAGTTACATGGATCTTCATGGGCGTAAGACGGCAGAGTGGTTTACGTGCTGGAGCATCAGGCTGACGGAGCAGGTTCAAGCCCTGTTAAGCGCCCCTAAGTGGCTTTCAGAGGCAGTCATGCCTACTAAGCCACTTTAAATCACGTTAAGTTTTATGCTAAGGATCCCATAACTATTACCATAAGCAATCAGCATATAAACAAAAAGCAACTCGGAGATATTTACTGGTTCACCTGGAGGTCCAGGAGGACCTCTATATCCAGTGTCTCCTGGATTTCCATCTGGACCATCAAACCCAGGATTGCCTGCATTTCCAGGATCCCCAGTCATTCCTTTCTCTCCAAAGGAACCAGGTGGTCCACCTTTACCACGTTTCCCCTAAAAATTCAAAATCCTGGCTTAACGGAATATGCTCTCTAGAAACTGTCAGGACAGCATGGCATTCACAGTGCCTATGGTAGTATGGGTCTGCTTAATATTATACACCGAAGGCAAGTAAATCATTGACCTTGTGGAGTTATGGGTCAACCCAATACCAAAACTGTCTACATCGACAGTCAGGAATATCAGAACAGGAGCTGTGAAAAATAGGAGAATTAAAATTAAAAACGGACAAGTTTTGAGTCAGTAAACATGATGATGATGATGACGATGATGATGACATGCAAACATCAATCAGATACACTGGTACTTTTTCATGTCTCTACCTGCTTTGCTTCTCAACCAAATATAAAATTCTCCTTTTTATTCACCTTTCAGCTGCTTTCCAACAAAGACCACCAATCAATTACATATTATCAGCCATCAACACCAGTTAGTCTATTTATAACTTGAACCCGTTAGAACGTACCCTTGGTCCTGGGGGCCCCATATCTCCAACCATTCCCTTTGGGCCCGGTGTGCCATCCAGACCCTACAAACACAACATTTCAGAGCAAAATAAGTCAATATTTTCCGCAGGTAAACAAGTCATTACCAGAATTATCTGTTCACCAGCAATCATCTATAACTGATATAGAAAATAAGACTTTAGTTAACACAAGAATGTTGCTCCAGTAGATGCTGCTGTTGCTGAGCTGTACGCCTTCAACATAGGGCATAGGGGGCCAGTACAACCACGTGAGCAAGAGGTTGTCAAGTACTCATGTGCAATTATTTCTTCTACAAAATCAGATCACCGGCTCATTTCAGGTATGCAAATTGATTCCGCAGAACAGAACAGCGGATATTATTGTTGTTGTTGAAAGTAAAACCTCGGAGGTAAATTAACTTGAGTGACTTCTGTCAATGCTCAATTGCTCATGCCAATGCAATCAAACTCAGCAGCAGTTGATACACACACACACACACACACACACACACACACACACACACACACACACACACACACACACACACACACACACACACACACACACACACACACACACACACACACACACACACACACACACAGAGCAAGCATTCAATCCTCCAGCATTAGTGAACATTATACTGTAAAATACTGACAATTAATAATTAATCAACCATTTTCAAGTAAAATTATTTGACAAATATGCAAAGAACTAAACAAATTGAACAAATATATCAAATTTGACGACATTGATATGAATCTGCCGTGTCTGAATTAATATGCGTTAACCTGGTAAAGAGCTATTGTCTACCTATTGTATTGTATGGCATGGAAGCAACATGTCCAAACAAAAGTACTCTTAATGCTCTTGACAGATTGATTCAAGTAGCTGTGTGTAAAATTTTTAAAACAAGTGAGGCAGATAATGTTGATTATATCAGAGTCTTAATGGGTTTGGAAAGAATACATGTTGCTGTAAAAAAGCGACAAGCATCCTTTGTCAATAAATATGCGAAGAAGCCACTGTATTTTGCTGAGTGCATTGCTAGAATTTGTCTGAGGGCAGAGGCTGGCTGGATGGGCAGTGCTAATGGCTGTACTGTGTAAAGTTTGTGCTTAGTTTATTAGTTTATTATTAGTTTGATTTTATTTGGATTTTGTTCAGTTGATTTGTGTTATTCCTTGTTTGTGTACTACTTTTTTGATGCTGTGCTTGTCACGAATAAAGATTATTATAATAAAGAGAAATCTAAAAATGCCATCAAGTAAAAAATAAATATATAAGTAATCATTTTCATTATTAGCAGAATCAAGCAAGTAGAAGAGGCAAAATAATCAACATTACTCTATCTCCTTTTGGACCTGGATCACCCATCGTGCCAGGCTCTCCCTTAGATCCTATGCCACCTGTTTCACCCTTGGGTCCTGGAAATATAGTTGTGTTTCCTGGACCCGTAGCTGGCTTAGGTGCTGGCCCTGGAGGGCCTTGAGGACCTGGTGGTCCCGGCAACCCAGGTTCTCCCTAGAAAAGATAAAACACTGCAGCTGATGATATCAAGTAAAATATTTCTACCAACAGTTACATTATCATAAGAATAAGCAATTTCATTTAAAAACACATCTTCAATCTACTCGTAGCTGTATACAAAGCAATGCAGACATTTTCAAAAAAAGGTTGACAAAATTAGAAACAAAAGTTCACCATGACGACCATCAATACTGACGATTGTTAGCACAAAATCAGCATGAAAAAGGGTCTGCTCTTTAAATAAGAACAGAAGAAAGACACAGAAAGACAGAAGCCACAAGCCTCAAGAATGTTAAATTCTATGCACATGTTTGAACTTGTGTTTGATATTATGAATTATGAATTATAATTTTACACCAGTGCCATAGTCTATCAGAAACTACGAAACTCACAAAAAAACCAGAGCCATCCGGACAGAAAACCTTACAGAAGACCACTGCATGGAATGAGTCACACAGACATGAACAATAATGACCAACGCAAAGTACACAAAAACAAAATAGGAAATAGGAAAATAATGCAACTTAATCTCAAGTTAATAAAATCTGCAAAACAACAGAAAGTAAACATGTAAATCATCAATTTATATCATGATTTCAACAATTAATAATCAATTATAGACCAAGAATCAGAGAGTGCAGAAAGGTCAGTTGGTGGACTATGAAGAATTTTTACCTACTTAGTCTAAGTCAAGTTCCAATAAATAGGAATGGAAGTGTCAGACATTTGTCTTTTTTCTGCTAAGGCTGTGGAGGCAGACGGTTTTTGAGTTATGTACTAGAGTTAGAAGTGCAAAAATAGAAGTGATTTCTGTGATAACTCTGCATTCCTGCCAACAACAGAGTTCGGTTAAAAGTTTCCAGCTCTGAGTCATATTTTAACTTGCATTAAATACACAAATGCTCCAAAATTAGCAACAAAATATTACATAAAAATGAGCAGAAACAGACCCTTGGTCCTTTTGGTCCCTCGAATCCAAGACCCTTTCCTCCCTTTGGGCCTTGTGGCCCCTCAAATCCAGGAATACCCTAAAAATAGAAACTGCTAGTAATTAGACAACAATGCCAAACTGCTACAGGTGCTTTTGGTTGATCATGCAAAAACTGCTAAAAACATAAAATTTAAACAATTTAACCTTTAAACTTGGCAGTCACTATTGTCCATTCAGAACTCTCCATCAGAATAACCGGCACTCAGTCTAGACTTAGAACGTCTCAAAATGCATCAAGAGCACAACTAAACACAGCAACAGTGGCGTAGTGAGGGTTGGTGGCGCCTGGGACGAAGTAGACATATGGCGCACATAACTCATGAAAAAGTCAGACGAGCAGGAATGGTCCTCTCCAGTTTTAGTGAGACATTAACTGTTGATTTCTGAAATTAAATTGATGGCCCCAAATAAAAAGATAACTGGCATCTTTTTGACGCCCCTCGCCCAGGGGGTATTCGCCCCCTGCTCCCCTCACTACGCCACTGCACAGCAAACACCATCAGATCAGAGGGTCACTTATTTTTTTAAAATCTAAAATGAAATATAACAACATTTATATTTTGACTTGGCAACGTTTACTCCCAGAAGTGTGTTGGCACTGGTTAATTTTGAAGGACTGTATAACCGATGGCATACAAACAGGAACCTGGCAGCCGCTTAGAGAAAAACCAATGTCTCCATAATGACACTAAGCAGCAGTGCACAGACAGACACCAGGCAAAGAAATGCCTTCTTTTCGGTGACAGAAAGCAAACGGATGAGACGAACTCAAATAAAACACTAGTGCTACAGAAAGATTGCATCTCTTACATCAAGTCCAGGTTCTCCTTGCATTCCCTTGTCTCCATTAAGGCCTGGAATCCCATAAATACCCTGAAATTAGTTAAAGAAAACAGTTAATTTCAATTGACAATATCCTATGCCTGCATAATCAACACCGTTTCGATTCTAGCCTGATGTGTGTTTGGTAACGTGACGTTGAACTAACGTACATAAATAATCAAACGATCTCTCTTTCATCACATGCTCAGTGAACAACAAACAAAACAATCTTAGATGCATGAAACTGCCAATGCAGTGCAATGTAAATCAGTAACTGTCACATTCCACCTATCCCAGAAGCAACATTGTTTTAAGACAGTAAATGCAATTAATCATAAAAGTCATAAATTTTAAATATTATTAACATGGCGAATAATGCATTCACCTGCTTATAAAACACAAGAAGAACTACCTTTATCTCATAATAATAAACAACAACACTATCCAGCACAAACAGGTTGGATACAACATGGGTTGGTGCCAGTTAGCTTGCAGTTAGGCATTCATGCTATAGCGTTAAATCGTCATTAAAATCTAAGATTTCGTCTAAAGCACAAATCACAATCACTAGGCAATCACTTGATCTGCAAACTTTGGTATTTGCTCTGTAGAAGGAAAAAAACAACATAATCAAAAGAAGAAGAATGTTCAGAGGAGCTCAACAATTGAAACAGACGTGTCAGATTGTAATATTACCGGAGGTCCATCCCTTCCATTATCACCCGGATCACCTCGGAGACCATATTCACCATTTCTGAACTCTCCTGGTTCACCCTAAGAGACCAACATTTTCAATATTCGGTTTTTAACATGGGTTCATTGACTAGTTCACTGCATTCGTTCAAAATGAAGGCACTGGGTAAATACAAAGAAATGCACAAATCAAACATCTAAATCTCAAAATGAAAAATAACTACCAAACGCAAAGAGCGATAAATTGATGACATCAAAATATCACTAGGAGGCCCCAATGATGCTACAGAAGACCACAGAGTTATTAAGGATGACTTACGCTGTAACAGGTTCAATCAAACTGCGGGCTTTGACAGTTTAAAATAGATCCCTTAATATCTGATCAACTACAGATGCACAATTTAATTTTCATAATTTTTGATCAAATACAGACAAAAGTCAGACTCACAAAGTCATTGAAGGATTACTTCTGCCAAGTCCAAGGCCAAGAGACACTCACAGCAAAGTACTCAAGAAAGAAGAACTCAAAAGTTGCCAGAAATTATAATCTTTACTTCACATGTTCTAGAATTCTTTGAAACAACTCAACCATAGAAACTGAATGCTTGCCTTCATTCCATATGGTCCAAGTGGACCGGGAGGTCCAAATGGTCCATCAATTCCCGGTCGTCCTGGTTTGCCTGGTTCACCCTGGAAAAATACAGGCGCCATATGACATCAAGTGGAAACTCAAAATACCAAAGTCTATTAAAGTAAAACAGCTGAAAATAAACCTGGTTCATTAAATACTTACAAAGCTAAAAATGTCACTAATAAAAAACTCTTGTCTCAGAGTTCCATAGAGCATAATATCTAAAAAATTCTTTCCAAGTCAACTCAAAATGTTGGGTCCTTCCCATTTCTAAGTCAAACCCAGTGTTTAGGAATGCTATACATAATACTTTAACTACATTAGATGATGGCATATTTTCAAATATCTCAAAACTTGCAGGTGACATGAAACTATGCACGGAAATTGACAGCAAATTAGAAGTGAAGATGTTACATGAAGATCTAAAAAGACTTTCTCAGAGTGGTCGAAGGACTGCAAATGCTATTTAATGTAGACAAATATTCAGTGATGCACGTTGGAAGACAGGAGGAGGAGCCAAAATATGAATTATGTTGAAAGATTTTAAACCATACAACCGAAGAGAGAGCGATTTAAGTGTAATAATGAATAGCAGTTTAAAATCAACTAGACAATGTGCTGAAGCAGCTAAAAGGGGCAACGGAATCCTATGAATGATCAAGAGCAGTGGTTCTCAACCTGTGGGTCGCGACCCCCAACGGGGTCAGAATGACGATTTGCCAGGGGTCGCCTGAAACCTTCGGAAATATGGAGTTGTCTCTTTTTCATGCGCAAAACTTGTAATTGTACAAAATTTTCCAATTTGCAGTTACTCATTTTTTTAAAACTATATTTGCCATTCCGAGGATAGTCATTGCAGACAATTGAATCAGAATGATTTCAAACATTTTAATTGTTGTAGCAATATTATTTTAACAGTTTACATTATGAACAAGTGATTTTACGGTTGGGGGTCGCCACATCATGGGGAATTGAATTGAAGGGGTCGCGGCACTATAAAGGTTGAGAACCGCTGATCAAGAGGAATATAGCAAAAGGAGGATTGAGACCATACAAGACAATTGTAATTCTACATTTGAAGCATCACATTCAGACGTAGAATCCATCTTTGAAGAAGAAGGACAGAGATTTTGGAAATTAGGAAAGCACGTGAAGCTGAACAACCGAGATGGTCAAGGGACGGCAAAAGATTACGCTGTGAAGAAAGGCTGAAGAAAGCATTGTGCATTGACTGCTCTAGAGACAAGAAGAGTAAGAGCAGATCCAATAGAGAGACCTACAAGATATTGACTAACAAAGTGGAAGCACCATTTGATGCATTATTTTCACTAACACAGTACACTGGTACTCAAGGACATGAAAAAACTGTTTAGAAAGTGAGTCGGGAGCTATATAAACAACATTTCTTCTTTAGTGCCAGAGAAGTAGACAGATGGAATAAATTGGATGCTAAGACAGCATCAGCTACTACTGTGAATGCATTCAAAAGTAACTTAAGTAGTACAATGGAATATTACATTAGGCATCTATAGATAGGCTCAGTAGTTTGATTTACACATAGTGATCATATTGCAAAATTATGAAGACCTGAAATTTAGCACATGAGCTGTTTCGGGACATTGCATGCTGCCAATAAATTGTGTTCAATCTTTTCTAAACTGAACAAACAGAAGCTGGAATATTTGGATGTACGAGTATTTTAGTCACTCACACATACAGCAGAAATCCTACTAAACCACTTACCAGTAAAATTCATTATTATTATTATTATTATTATTATTATTATTATTATTATTATTATTATCTCTTATTGTCATTAATTTAAATATAACAAAACATGAATAATCTCTCTCTCTCTCTCTCTCTCTCTCTCTCTCTCTCTCTCTCTCTCTCTCTCTCTCTCACCTTTGAACCATTGCATCCTGGATATCCAGGTTCTCCCATTGGACCGTCCAGTCCAGGCTGACCCTAAAATAAGAATCAAATATAACTGTAAAACTAAGACAAATAAAAAAACAGTCTACAAACAGCAGAATTTTGGATACTGAATAATGTCCAACAATATCTGTTTCACATTTTCCTAAATCGAAAGAGAAAGCTGAAAGCAATCCTCCCATCATCCATCCATTTTATTTTAATAATTCTCAAGTTTTCTAGTTTTTTGCTAACAGGACTCAACAGCATTTAGCTAAAACACCCAAAAGTTACAGAAAATTCAATGTTATTGCATTCAACGCATTCACATTCACAAAGCTTCAGGTGAAATTTTCAAACAAGAGAAAAAAAATTAGATGAATCCAAACTAATAATTTCTATCCACAAAATGACAACAGCTGAAAATGGCAGCAACATTACTTGAACCCTCTTATTAGTTACAGTGTATAAAAGTTCCAACATTAAAATGATCTAATTCTTGCTTTGCACTCAAATTCTGGCTTGATACAAGGATTTCAAAATCTAAGAACTCTTGATTGTCCGCAGAAACACTGCAAAACCAGAATCAAAGAAAGTGCTGGAAAGGTTGGAGGCAATACAACACTGATAAGCCAGACACTGGTAATCTACTTTAGGGTCAATAAAAGGGTAAAAGCAAGAGCAAGGGCAAGAAAGAGATACAGGCTGCAGTCTAAAACCTTCTAGAAGGATCCATTCCACAGGGTGGTGCATAACCTAATATCAATGAATATACAGTAGCCACAGTTGTTCTTAGAGTCAAATTGGCCATGTACTTAGCCAAGAGGTCTTAAACAGATCTCTGGTAGCCAAACAACCTTCCTCTCCCCCCATGCCATTGTTATCTGGGTTATTTAGCCTGCTGGCCACAGTAAAGACCCAAAGTCCTTGGAATGCTACCACTTGGCCTAGCCAACCAGATAAGGACAAAGTTAAATCATTCTCAGTCAAATCTCTTTTTGCTTTTCCACCAACAATTAAATAAGTCATGAAGCAAGACAGAGTTGCATTTGCACTGAGAATTCCAATTGAAAAATATAGGACAAATGACCTAGAATGTATAACTGATCATCAAGAACAGTTACAACTGTAAATGAATTAGATTAACAGCAGCTTCTGAAACTGACTTAAAATTATTGTTAAATGATTTGAATTTGAACCAAAAATGACTTGCTATAGTTTTCGAATATTGGTTTCTGAAAGTTAAAAATGCTAAAACACATCTTTTACAATTTTATAAACAGTTAGATTCCATCATTCCCTGTGTATCAGATCGATTTTTCATTATAAAGAACTCGCATCGGAATCATCTATAGGCACTGCGCCTCTTCCAGCAGAATCTGAGGCTCGTGAAAAGTTTTTAAAACTATTTTGAGCAAATTAACAGATCAACAGAAGCATACAGTTGCCACATAACAGTAATAATTTTGTCTGTTTGCCAATGTTATCATAGGTCCCATAAAAACAGCAGCATAAATTTATCACAGAATTAGGTCACAATAGCTCATTTTGTGTCTAATTCTGGCAACGTGGCTCCCAACCTTTCGAAAATTGTCTTTTACAGCTCGTGCCTTCTATGGGGTTTGCCACTCCTGATCTATCTAACATAAGAATTGTATAATGTTGTGGCCTACTTAGGTACCAAAAATAGTAGATATGGCCATCCAAATGAAAAGCTTGGGAACCACAGGATTAGACTTATAATATAGCATTACAGTTTACAATGCATTGGCTATGCAACCACAGTAATGAAAAGTAAACAATACCGTTATGATTATAACGATAACACAACCTACATGAGTACCGGTATGTATACTCAGACAGTAATTCCAGTTGACCGATCTATTTGGCAGTCAGTTGTGACGATAAATTCTACAGCCACATTCAAATAAGGCAGTGCGGGATGGCCGCATTCTAACTAAACTGCTGATTGGTCGAATGAATCTAACCCCAACCCTAACGCTAACCACGTGATTCATTCGACCAATCAGCAGTTTAGTTAGAATGCGGCCATCCCGCGTAATAGACACTTCATTTAAAATAATGCATTCAGCAAAGGCCGATATTAGCAAAAGCAGATATTTTGGCACTGGCTGCAAAAGACCCTCTCAGACTGTAAAGGAAATAGCATTCTTCCTCTAAACATCCACACATTTCCTTAAGGTTTCGGTACAGCAGACATTCCAGGCAAGGCATTTATATAACCAAAAGTTAATTCAACCAAGAAGCATTCACACGGACAGATGAAGAAACTGAATGCAAGACTTCATGAGTTCATGAATATGCATAGACAAAGTTTCAGACTGTCAGACAGAGAGAGTCTGCTAAGACGATCTCTTGCGTGTCGTTGTGTGTTTGATTCCAGTTTTCTCTTGAATTCAAGACCAACCTCAAATCAAACTGTGTAACACAGTCCTAGGATAATTCTGAGAGTGTCTGAGCTATTGGCGAGAAGAGATGCCATCTAAAGTTCCCCTCCTTGCAATACAATGCAGCCAAAGCTCAAGACCGAGGACATTTGAAAGAGAAGGCTGAAAGTAAAAGAGAACTCCAAAATAACCAAATGGAACTCATCTATCCTCTGCAAAGAGACTCATCTGATCAGTGACAGTTTCTCTCTCTCTCTCTCTCTCTCTCTCTCTCTCTCCAAAACAACCAAATGGAACTCATCTATCCTCTGCAAAGAGACTCATCTGATCAGTGACAGTTTTCTCTCTCTCTCTCTCTCTCTCTCTCTCTCTCTCTCTCTCAAAATAACTCAAATGGAACTCTCTCTCTCTCCTCAAATGGAACTCATCTATCCTCTGCAAAGAGACTCATCTGATCAGTGACAGTTTCTCCTCAAAATCAAATGGTGTTCATTATTTCAGACTCATCTGATCAGTGACAGTTTCTCCTCATCTACAGTGTTCATTATTTCAGCAGAAAGCAGATCGTCGGTCGATAGGCACTTGAGAAAATGATTTAGCAAAACTACACGTGAAGAGGATCATTTGAATCAAAACAGAAAAATACTCTCTCTCAGGGAAGAAGATGAGACTCACTACAGTCAGAGTCCCATTCAGACGAATATTCACACCCACCTTAACACAGCCTCAATAAACATCTGGCTATAGTTATCCATTAAGTACAAGGCCAGCCAGGGACCCACCCAGCAACACAAACCCAAACTGACAAGAGAGCTGCTGCTGCTGCTGCCAAAGGCATCCACAGTGAGGAGGATGAGCAAGACGGAAGCTGTCTATCCAGTCAGTCAGTCAGAAACTACTACAGCATGAGAATTGCATAAGTGCACAGAGTAGATCAGTCGTCTGCATACAAATGGGAAGCTCTTTAAAGTTTAAAGGCGATCAGATGATACCCAGCTGCCTAGATTTTCCAGAATTCAATGGAACTCTCTCTCTCTCTCTCTCTCTCTCTCTCTCTCTTGCTCTCTCTCTCTCTCTCTCTCTCTCTCTCTCTCTCTCTCTCTCTCCCATCCCAATGGTTTTCTCTCTCTCTCTCTCTCTCTCTCTCTCTCTCTCTCTCTCTCTCTCCCCCCATCCCAATGGTTTTATTCAACTAAGGAAGTTTTTTTGAAGAAGCGATTGAAAATGGTAAGTTTGATGACATGGGTATTTCCAGGTCCAATGACAATGAAAACGAACAAATTCTGCTGGAAAGTATAAAAAACCAAGTCTTTGAACTTATGTGATATGTGTCAAATATATGTATGTCAGAACTGCTTCGACATCCTTCACACAAGATCCTTTCTAAACTAAAATATCACATTTTACATAAATTTTAATGTCTATTACATAAGTGTACATGTTTCAAATAGTTTGCCACTAATGTCTTGTTGGTGACAAAATTTTTTAGGAGCTTTTGTGACAAGTGCCAATAATACATATGTCATAATTACTTTGAGACCTTTCACACTAAATTCTCTGTAAACTACAATATGACAGTTTTACATCTGTATATAAATTTTTAAATGTTTATTACATATGTGTTCATATTTCAGATAGCTTACTTGCACTGTCTTGTTGCTGGCAAAATTTTTAATGAACTTCAAAGTCCAATTTTAATTTTTAAATTTTGTAAAATTTTATATTCTCTCATGAAATATGAAGAATGTAATTGCAAATGTTATATTTTTCTTTTCATATTCTTGTAGATAATCAAAAAACCTTTCAATTGATATATACATTGTCAATATTGTTATGATATTTGAATTAAAACATTTTGGGAAACTGTTGAGGGGTAAATTCTGTAAAAACAACATGGCGCCTAAGAGTTAAGCATTGCAAAATATCTCCAGCACAAATGAGTCCAAGGCCGAGAAACAGATCAGAGTCAAGACTTTCCAGAAAGTACGAACAGATGATTGCAACAAATGTTGGGTAACATGGAGGCTGATAACTCCACACAAAACATGTAAACCTCAAATCACTGAACAATGTTGAGAAGCTCCTAAATAAATTCCCATTAATACATGCACTAGAGGTGAACAGACTATCAGCCGATAGTCCGTATCGGCTGTCAAATAATCAAATACTGTATTCCCAGTAACTGTATACATCAGACCACAGGCAAAGGTAATACTTACTACATCTGGCAATGTTATACCATCCATTATACAAATATCATAAATTATCTGTACATATATCTAAATTTGGCAAATATTAAAACCACTTCTTTAAACTAAAAAATCAAAAGTTCTTACTGGAATCCCTGGAGAACCTGGAAATCCAATAGTACCTTCTTCTCCCTGAAATTAAGAAAAAATTATGTAAAGTAGAGTTTTTTGACAAAAGAAATCTCCTAACAACACTTTTCAATGAATATGTCATGCCTCTGGAAAATAGTTAATCTAAAGAAAAAGAGCAACTCCTCTGAATCACTAAACCAGATGGAAATTGAAAACTGCTCAAATTTCGTAAAACTTACACAACGCTCTGATTCCATGCATATATTTCTGAGAATGCAAATACAGCAGTAGTGGTAAACACAAGTGACAAGTGTATGTTATAATTATAATTTAAAATTACATGTGCCTACTACACCTACATACGTACATACATACATACATACATACGTACATACATACATACATACATACATACATACACAAATAAAAACACTGAACTGCCTTATTGCACTAATACTGTCTGATAAAAGCACTCATATAGTAAAACTACAAATACTAGCATTAAGAGAATCTGGAGTCTGCATCAGTAACTAAGCCCGATGGAAATCACACGTCGTAGCACAGCACAGAGGTAAGTGGATCCAGACTACATGACTCAACATTGGGTCGTTGAGTAAGCTGCACAGTATGGGACTAAGAGTGTTCTGACAGGCAACCAAACCAACCAACTGAGGTTGCATTTCACTTGCTAAATTTTACTACTTCAACAGTACTGCTGAGTGACCAAACCTTAGGAAACAGTCTAGAATACATCGGATGGATCACAAAAGACGTGTTCCTGTCTACTGTTCAGAAGAAGGATCAAGGAACTGAACAAGAAATGACAACTATATGCGTTTACATTCAATAGAAACCACTTACGTAACTTATGCAACAATTAACTGTCCATGTAAAACAAATGCCAATTGCAAGATCTAATAAAGAGAAGGTCATCATAGAGCAGCAGCTCAGAGGCACTCAAGGGTTCAAACAGATATCAGCCAATGAAGAATTTCCTGAATCCTGAAAATGTCAACAAGCTTTTCCTCAACAACTAACTCTCCTATCTGTGTGGCCAAGGCTATAAATCAGGCATGTACCGGTATATACATATGCACAAATACACAACATACACACACACACACACACACACACACGGAAAAGTAGAACGGAATTATTTAGAAAACGAGGAAAAACACACATGTCCATAAAACATTATATAGCGCTGCACTCTCTCTTTAGGGCTACTCCATCCCCTTAGCTCTATCCCTGGTCGGCCATGTCTTCGGTCCACAACTAAAAGTGCCCCAAGCACGAACTTCCATGTTCCTGAAGAAGGTTTTGAATCAGTTGGCCTATCCTTTGAATTATTTAGCAAAATTTTGGCCCTCTTTTTGAAACGACTTAAAAATCTCAACAGTAAGCGCTTCAGTGATCTTTCCATACAAAATCTTGTTCATTACATTACATTACATTACAATCCTGACAGTTTTTAACAAATGCCCAACAAATGAATAGTAAAAAATAGTAATAATTATAATAAAAAATAATAATAAATAGTAGTAATAGTAATAAAAGAAGCAATGGAAGAAACTACACAAGCATGAAAATAAATGGAATAGTATATAACATACTAAGATATGCAGATTACACATTGATATTTACTGAAAGCGAGAAAGATTTACAAAATGTATTAAATAAACTAAACAATAAAAGCAAAGAATATGGCATGGAAATAAACTTAAAGAAAACAAAGACAATGATCATAAGCAAACAGAGAAACATAAAGCAAAAAATCTTAATAGAAAATACTGAATTAGAACAAGTTAAGGAGTACAAATATCTTGGAAGTTATATAACAGAAGATGGTTGATGTGAACGAGACATAAAAGCTAGAATCGCCATGGCCAAGGAAGCATTCTGGAAACAAAAAGAACTCCTAAGGAGAAACTTAAGATTAGCAACAAAGAAGAGAATATTGAGATGTTATGTAACATCTGTGTTCATGTATCTTTGTGAAGGCTGGACAATAACAACAAATATGCAAAAGAAAATTGATGCATTTGAAATGTGGTGTTTCAGAAGGATGCTAAACATCAGTTGGAAAGATAAAATAAGCAATTAAGAATGTTTGAAGAGAATGGAAAACAGAAAGACCCGGATGAAAGAGATTGCTTAAAGGAAAACACAGTATGCTGGACATATAATGAGAGGACCATGCACACAGCAAGCTCTAAATGTCTTGGAAGGGAAATGTGAAGGAAAAGCAACTAAAGACGACCACGAAGAACATGGTTAGACGACATAAAAAGCTGGAGGGGCATAGAAAGTTCTGGGGAAATGAAAAGATTGGCTGAAGACCGAGACAAATGGAGACAAATTGTGACTGCCAACCTTCGAATCGAAGATGGCACACCATGATGATGATGAACAGTAATAAATAATAATAAAAATAATAATAATAAACAGTAATAATAATAATAAATAAATAATAATAATAAACTTTTCCGGAATTATTCCGGAAAAGTACCGCTATTTTTCCGGAAATTTCCGAGCTCACATCCCTACATGTGTGTGTGTATATATATATATATATATATATATATATATATATATACACACACATAAAAAACTATATATATATATATATATATATATATATATATATATATATATATATACACACACACACACATACACACACAAACATGTATCTATATGCTACAGCATTTCAACATGAACACAATCATCTTCAGAGTAATGGTCTCTCACTCATAATAATCAATCAATCAATCAATCAATCAACTTCTATGGCACCACTATCACAATGCCCAGGGCATCAGCAGACGTCTACAATGACAGAAGTAGGATACTGACCCTCTTTCCTTTTGGGCCCTCTGTTCCAGGGTCGCCTGTGTCCCCGGGCCTGCCCTTTGGTCCTTGTGGTCCCTCAGGACCTGGGATACCGTATTCTCCCTGAGAACCTTGTAGTCCAGGAAGTCCAAGCTCACCCTTAACAAAAACAAATCACATGAAAACCAGTCAACACAATACAGCTAATGAAGTAACGAAAACACGCAGAATGACGCACACGTGCACATAATTATATGCATAGAATGCAAGTACAAAACAGAAAATATACATGATTATGTCCAGCTGTTTACACATAATGCAGTACTTAAATGCAGTACCAAATTATTTAATACAGATAGATTGGAATGACTTTTCACACCCTCTTTAAAGTTGTCTTTTCCCATCAACAAAATATATTCATCACCTGTTATTGTCAACCCTTCTCACCACCGCACAGTTTACAGTTTCAGCAAAGTCTCACATGTAGTATGACCGGGGTGAGTTTAGCTATGATTAATATAGCAAATAAAATAAAAACAGGCTAATGCAGACAAATTAACAATGAATAATCAGAAAGACATCACACCTAGATCAGTAACCAACAAGTCACAACATCATAAATATTCAACTGGTGAGGAAATAGATAAAAGGCTTTCAACTGGTAAATGCAGATGGTCTTGTGTTGAGTCATTCTAGTGGTTTCCCTCTAAGACTTCAACTGCAGCATCCAAAGGGCATTTCAAATCGACTGAGCACAGTGCATTGTATTCCTAATGATCCATTCCATTCCCAGTTCTTTTGGCAGAATGTATGGGAAAAGCAGTAGCCACATATACAATTATTTGGTTATATATATATATATATATATATATATATATATATATATATATATATGAAATTTACAGTGTTCTTCAATAAAACAAAATCAGCCGAATGCAGTGCGTCAATAAACCATTTAAGTTAATAGATCCAGGGCTTCCATAATCATTCTAATTAGCAATTGGAGATTAGCAAATGAAAACAGGCATCATTAATGAATTTGAATGAGACAAATTGTATGACAAATGAGCAATGTAAATGACAAATGGGCAATGTGAATGACAAACGGGCAATGCAAAGAAATTTATGCTGTATTACAAATTCCAGTTTGGATTGGAACATTGCCTGAACAAATGTTAGAAGTCTGCGAATGAATGCAAGTTTAAACTGTTAAGAGAAAACATAAACTAAATATTCTAAGCATCAGCACAGAACATAAAATCTGTTAACGAGTTTTCTAACTTACTGGTTTTCCTTTTTCACCTGGGCAGACGCAACCCAGGCAGCCCTTACATAATGCCTGAGGATGTGAAGTTTGAACAGACTGAAGCAAAAAACCCAAATACACAAGTTACAAATCACACCAGAGAAATGTCATGGCACCAATGCCAAGAGAGAGACCAAGCCATACACACATGGTCAACACTCAGCTGAGAACACTACACCAAGTCTCTCAATGGCACAGTTATAAGCAATATAAATACACAGATGGAAGCAACTAGTACTACACCAAAACAATTTCATCAGCCATCAACGGATAGTAATCATCACGTCAATCAACTAATCATCTGTTATCCAACAATCAGCTTTAGACTTCAACTGATTCCAAATTGCTGTCATCTGCTTCAAAAGAAAATGCCCCCAATGTCAGCCAGTCACCATTAGCATTCACTAAAAAATCTCAAATTTTGATAATCTATCAAAATTATAGTACATGTCACTTCTAATAAATAATAATAATAATAATAATAATAATAATAATAACAAAAACATGATTTTAAGTGGCTTTAAGAGAACAAGTAAGCTTGTGTGAAAACCACTGTTGTAACTCACTTAATGACCATTAAAACAGCATTTCTACATTCACTTTTACATCACTGGTCATCATAATCACTCCAAAGGTTGTATGAAATTTGGGTTTAACTGAATTAGGCAAAAATTTAAAGCAGTTTTATTTTGAAATTCAGTCTCAAAGTCAACTGTAAATCTAAATGTATACGTACTACATAATTTCTGCAACACCACAACACTGCTGCACTGAGCATCAGCACAACAGACAATTATGGTGTAACTAGATTTGCTAGGAGCCTCTTGCTTGGTGGCTCTCCGTTTAAAGGCCACTCTATACAGGCAGTAAAATTACGATTTGTGGCCGTTTGGCCCACTGGTGGTCATATGCACAGTTGCACACTTTGGTTTGGGACTATTCCAGTCCCAAACTGCTTCTTAGAAAAATGAACAATGGAGTAATAAGATGCCTAAATGATTAGCCTCATGACTGAACCAAAGATTTAGTCAACTAATCTACATTCCAGTGAGACTTGGCTTTATATTTGGCATTGGAATCTGGTTCTTAGGTATTCATGCCAGTTTCTTTCCTGATTTATGACCTAATTCAAGAATAACAACTAGTCTGTCTGAAGATATCTGAATCTTCACAAGGACCGAATTAAGGCTTGAGGCCTTGATTTAATATCTGAGATTTGTTACTGAAGTTAAGTCCTATGTCTAGTTTTATACCTGCTTTTTGCCTCAACAGCAAAAACAACACTTTCATGTGGTTAAGAAATGCCTGTCTAGCGCTGATAGGCTGACCATCTGCAGAGAGTCTTACCGCTGTCTGGACGGCGGCTGGTAGAAGCACAGCGAGTACCAGAGCACCTACGGCGACCATCGAAGCCCAGGTCCCTCGTCCAGGCCTGTCCATCCCTGCACCTCCACTGGAGCACCCTCACGTCCAATTCCTTCGAGAAAGTTCGACGATTCCTTCCGCACACAGAAAGCAAAAACAACTTCAGCAGAACTGCATTCCGATCGACGAAGATTTGAGCAATGAGCGAGCTACACAGAACGAGCGCAGAGACTAAAGGTTCACTCCACCTCTCCACCTCCACCATACGTAGGCCGCCGTACAACCGAACATCGCCAGCATCTCCTCTGATGCACAGCCCCCACTCACCCCCTCACACTCCTCGGCACCATTCACCAAGACGTTGCTGCATCAACTCCAGCTGCTGCTGCTGCGAAGGCCGCTGTGCGAGAAGCTAAAGTTCCTCCTCCTCATCAGAACTGCTTAGGTGAGGTGGAGGCGTAGAGAGCTGCAGCTGCTGAGGCTGGTGCCGCCGTTTCTGTGTGGGTTTGAAACAGTAAATGACTTCCACCTTTCTTCTCTTAAGCCTGGTCTCAGATTCTCCGTATTTTCTTCTTATTTTCTCCTGCGTTTAAAATTAAATCAAATGAATCCGTCAATTCTTTCAAAACCATTGCTCGATGTTCGATTTATGCAGCGCTATGTGATGCACTGGTATAAAGTGCGGACCTTGCTAATATCGATCTGCATAATTATTAATACTATAATTAATGTGCTTACTGTTTAATATGTTCGTTTTGATGTAATTCGAAGAGTATCTAGGCATCTGCAGTGTCACTTCAATTTCTATTCGTTCAGACATTGTTTGGCTGACAAGATCACGTGATTCAAGAACAGGCCCAGCTTCTCGTCATGCTCGTCACCGAATTCTTGAACAATCGTCTCCTAGGCCTTTTCTACTTAATTATAGATAAAAGAGCAGTACATGTTGGTCACTAATCACTATTAAACTAGAAATCCTCTTGATCGGCTGGCTGCGCTTGCATATGATGGATCAAGTGATGGACACGCGGATTTCTAAAGGAACAAACGGTAACACAGTAGCACTTTATATTTACCTAGGGACCATATATAGGCAGTGATTTCGGTAAATATTTTCAGTCCAAGTAAATAAGATTTTATTGATTAATAATAATTATATTTATTTAGAATAATTACTTTAATGATATTTCTGTAAGTATTACAGTAGATTGTTTTTACAACGTTTAAGTGTTTTATGAGGAAGACGGTTTGAACAGCTTCCATATGTCTGCTTTTATAATTGGTGGACCACGGTGTTACCCAGTGTTTGAGTTTGAGTTTGAATTTATTTCCAAAAGCAGTCCAATTATAAACCTTAATTAAAGGGGGAAAAGAAGGAAAGTTCAAAGTAAATAAAGAGAACTGACATTACCATGAGCATAGGAAACAAACAAGATTAAAAGGGATCCTGGAATCCCGATGTTAATTTCTGTCCGAGAAAGTAAGCGCTTTCAAAAGCAGGACCGCAGTAGCTCCTTATTTCTGTGAGAAATGAACGACCCACTGACCACTGCTGTTCTCTGACATCGGGATGATGCTACAGTAGACGACCAGTTAACAGCAACTATATATGGTTGAAAAGCAATCGCTAGTCTGATACTTATAAATGACCAACAATTATCTGGGGAAGAGTTAATCAATAATGCCACGCAGATGATAAATAATGCTAAAGTTATGAATTGCATTACCGGTAGTTACATCAGATGTGCTATTCTATGTGATACCGTTTTCATTCTTTGTTGTATTGCTAATTAATTGTACACTTGATGGGTTATGTTAATTATTATTAGAGTTAAAGCAGTTTTATGAATTTTGAGTGATTTTTCACCCGCTCGGCCACAATCGGAGCTACAATTGGGGCAATATTATTTTTTCATTGCAACCGGTCAGTTTGTTTTAAAATCAATTATTTTGAAAAGGAGTATTTAATTTTATAAATGGGTTAGACTCTGAAAGATGCAGGCGATAGATGTTGCTTATTCCATTTAATCACTGTAGTGAACATTTATTGATGTTTGTGTTATTTATCAAATAGTTCCATCTTTCGCTGATCAAATGTTTTGTTAATGTTTGGCAGCTTAATTTTATTTGATATTTTGAATTTCTGTTACAGTAGGAAATGTGTGCAGCACGTTTGAGATCGACGGAATTTAACAATGTTCTTCAGCAGAGAAGAGAAATTGAACCTGAAGAAATGCACTCAAATCACAACAATGCATATCATGACAAGGACGAGACAGTGACTATTGAGGCCGAGGCCAGACCGGAGGACATGGTTGGCCTTGAGAGAGATCGCAGAAGCATCGTTCTTCTAACTTTTCTCTACGTTCTTCAGGGTATTCCGCTCGGCATTGCTGCAAGCATTCCATATCTTCTCCAGACAAGAAAGATCAGTTACACGGATCAGGCGGTGTTCAGTTTTGTTCATTGGCCGTTCAGTTTGAAGCTGTTCTGGGCTCCCATTGTCGACTCTGTTTACGTTTTCCGGTTTGGACGGAGGAAGTCGTGGCTTATTCCCACCCAGTACCTCATCGGACTTTTCATGGTTCTCTTGTCGACGAATATTCACGAAATGATGGGAGAGGAGGGAGAACAGTCGATCAGCGTTTCGTCTCTGACTGCCGTGTTTTTTGCGCTGAACTTTCTTGCTGCCACTCAGGACATTGCAGTTGATGGATGGGCACTGACGATGTTATCCAAGTAGGTGTTATCGGATCGTGGATCATAATCTGAACAATGAGATTTTCAACTGTGGTTCTGCAGTATTGCCTTTAAAATGTGCTGCTAAGCAGTTTATAAGTGCTACTTCGGCCATTTCTATGTAGCATTTGTACGGCTAAATGCATCGACAGAGTGCTGTTAAGTCTGATGGAATCTTGTTTTCACTTTTGTCACGATATTTCCAGATTTTGTTGTTTTGATATAACACAGAAGATGACTCTGTTTGAAGGCGTAATGTTGGATGGGTGTCAACGTGTAACACTGTTGGGCAGACGGCCGGTTACTTCCTGGGTAATGTTGTGTTTCTTGCTCTTGAATCGACCGACTTCTGCAACAAATACCTGAGGACAGAATCGCAAAGCACCGGAGTTGTCACTCTGTCTAGCAAGTTTTGAAGATAGTTAATGACATCTCTAGTTTAGAAATTGTAAATGCTTAATAGCAACTGTACACCGATGTCTTGTAGGACTTTACATGATTTTAGGAAGTGGAGGTCTTCTGCTTCATCCCATCAAAACCTATCAGAAAACTTGATATTAAAATGCAAATTGCCAAACATTTTCAAATTTTAAAGCCAAGTGTAATTTTCATTTAATTCTGAGACTTGATTTCTTAATGAATGTCTTTCGTTGATCTTTGTTTTGTTGATTGAAGAGGAATAAACGTTTGTGTTTTTTTAGGTTTTCTTTATTTCTGGGGGATAATTTTCTTCATAACGACTACTCTTGTGATGATCCTAAAGCATGAGTCTAATGCAATGTTACAGCACGACCATGACAACCAAAGCGTTGTCTCTGCATACCATCAGCTTTGGAAGATTGTGCAACTGCCTTCAGTCTTAGCTCTCATTCTTATACTTCTCACTATAAAGGTATTCATTTGCAGAAAATAAATTTTCTTATGATTACATTTGAGGCTTTTGAAGAGATATTTGGTAGAGCTTTGAAATAATAAGAAGCATTTTTTCATGGACCTTTGAAACTTAGACTTTGTGATCTTTCAAAATGATGCTAAATGATGGATTTTTTTGCAGATTGGTTTTGCTGCGGCTGATGCAGTGACAGGACTAAAGTTAATTGAAGAGGGCGTTCCTAGGGAACACCTGGCAATGGTGGCTGTTCCCATGGTTCCTATTGACATCGTCTTGGCAATTGTAATCACGAAATATATGTCAAGTGAAAGACCGCTTGATGTGTTTCTCAAAGCAATGCCTTTTAGGTACAGACGAGCCACTATTTTTTTCGTTTCTGATGATTTTAGGATTTTCCTGAATGGCTGTCTTCAAAGCACTTCTCATATGCTTTAAATCAGGGATGAGCAAGATACGGCCCGCGGACCTCTTTTGACCGGCCCCCAGTGTGCTCCAATAAACAACAGGTAATCTGGCCCGCTGCAAGCTTTCAGTAAAGTAGAAATAAAAATCCGAGTTCCTAATATTGCCAAGGGGTTAGATCTGCATCATTAGTTCATATCTGGCCTAAAAAATCGGCTTTCAACTTCTTTGTGCAAGCAGTAAACCTCCAGCCCGCCCCGTCCTCATCGACAGTCTCAGCCCAGATGAAACAAAGAGTAATAACAGATGTAGGCTGACTGATGAGAACTGGTCAAATGCATTACGAGTGGCAACATCAAATATAAAGGCTAATATTTCGGATTTGTGTCAATGTCAAATTTCACACTGAACAAAACTTGAATCAGATTGATATTACTATGTTAGACTGTTAAACCAAGGACTAGTCCTTGGTTAAACTCACTATTAAGTATTAACTTTCGTTCAGAAAGAAGCTGAAGACTTTCTTGTTTAATAGCTAACACTGACTGACATCAGCCAGTGTTTATTCTAGACCCTTTTGGGGGGATTTCCCCCAAAGTGTTAAAATTCCCCCAAAATGTTTTGTATATGTTGGCTTGGAGATGGAAATTTCCCCCCAAAGCATGGAGAAACAAATCTTATCCCCTCCCCAAACATTTCAAACTCCCCCCCAATGTCAAGGTGGCTAGAATAAACCCTGGACATCAGCACAT
The DNA here is from genome assembly GCA_018105865.1 of Metaphire vulgaris. Taxonomy (NCBI): domain Eukaryota; kingdom Metazoa; phylum Annelida; class Clitellata; order Crassiclitellata; family Megascolecidae; genus Metaphire; species Metaphire vulgaris. The sequence goes on from CM030853.1 coordinate 14,958,821, forward strand.
TTGTTGCTCTTATGCTTTATAAATAAGTAATAATAATAATAATAATAATAATAATAATAATTATTATTATTATTATTATTATTATTTATTATAGCTGTTACTATTTGAGTAGTGCTTTAGTCAACACAGTAAACTACTATTGTAACTATACTGTACTATAGTAACTATAGTAATATAGTTACTATACTATGCTATACTTGTATACTATGTGTATGCTTTCAATAGAATAACAGATTTTGTTATTGATATTCGTTAACAAATATATTGACAAGTTAGCACAATGTACATCCGGCCCCCCAAACATTTTAAAATTGTAAACCGGCCCTTGACAAAAAATAGTTGCTCATGCCTGCATTATATCTTAACTGGATATGATTGTCTGATTTGTGATCGTTACATAGGAGCTGAGAGGTGTGTCTCTGACAAAGCAGGCTCCTCTTTGTGAATGCAGCTGCTCTTTACCTTGCATCCTCTGCACAGTTGCCTTGCAGTACAAGGCTGACTGTAGGGAAGATTGTTCATGCCCTTTAGTATTGTTAGATTAAGAAAGAAAATTCTACTGTAAAAAGTTTGTTGTTCTTTGGGATTATTTATATAGGACTATGATTTAAAATTCTATTGAAAAAGGTTTTGCTGATATTAAATGGCTTTAAATAAAATTACTGGAATTATTTGAATGTAAGTGATTGTGACTCAAATAATTAGGCAGTCTGATGTTGTGAACTATTTTTCAGCTATATTTTCAAAACAATATTCTAGAACAAAGTTTGATGAATTTTAAGAATGGTCATTGGTTGCAGTTAACTTCATTGTCTATCAGTCTTGCTGTTTATCATCAATTGGCAATCCTTTCAGATGAAACTCTATTAGTCTTTTAATTATTTATATTTTTAGACTTGTTCTTGGGTTGGGTTTTGCGGTGTTTGTTTGGTGGGCACCAATGACTAAGATTTCAGATGGAACTTATCCACTATACTTTTACGCTGTCTTACTGTTGAGCTCAGCCTTACACCAGGTATCATCATCATCATCATCATCATCATCATCATCATCATCATCAATCATCATTATAATCATTATAATCATTATAATCATCACCTTCATACTTGTAAAAAAATGACATGTATGTGGTGACTTGATCAAATTGAGTGCATGAATGCAGCACAATGAATCTTCAGCATTTTGTATTAAATTCACTGAGTGTAACTGGGATGAAATCAACTTTATCACTTTATAAGTAGATCATAAATGAAGGTTAACATTGCTTCATTGCTACACTGATGTTTAGCTTTACTTAATTTCTCTGTTCTCCTTGTCATTCTGTTTTCTTTGTGGTTAGTTTGTTAAAGTAAATTAGTAGACTGTGGTTCATTAGTGAAATTTGATATCTGTGCAGAAATCAGCAGAGCTTAAGATTTGATCATCCATGCAGTTGGAAGGACAATGAGTTGGTCAAATGCACTGCTTTTAATGATGTATACAAAGCACATCCTGTTAGCCTGTCTGTTGTAGGCAGCTGTGTACAGTATGTACGTACCTGTGATGGCATTTTTTGCCAAAGTCAGCGACCCTGTCATAGGCGGAACCTATATGACTCTTCTGAATACAATTAGCAATCTTGGTCAGTTAATTTATCTCTGATCTTCTGCTTCAAATTAAATCTACTTCTTCTAACAAGGATAAAAATATGCATATGCAGGTTTATGTACAGTATTTAAATGTTATGTTGCTTTAATATACAAGTTGTTATGCACAAAACTTGGAATAATTCTTGCAGAGTTAATGTCCTTTTTCTGCACTTGTTTTTGTGAAAATATGAGTTGGTCATATGTAATTTAATTGACTTTATTATACATAAAGTGATTATATTCAGTAAATATATTAGTTGTGCCTGTGATGTAGAAAATTTTGAATTTGTTTGGTTAAAGCCACTGCTATTGAAATAGAATCTGTCGTTATGTGGTTGCGTGTTAGGAGGAAACTGGCCGTCAACTGTTGCTCTCTGGCTGGTTGATGGGTTGACCTGGAGGGGCTGCAAAGACGGCCGCGGTGTTTGCTCAAGCATCAGTGTACGGTCAAATATTAATGGCTGTTAATTAATTATTCTAAGTGTTTCTTTACCTGAGAGTGGAATAACAACATCGACATAGGAGAGGTGGATGTAACGGCAATCACAGACATGCATAGCCCCTACACAACCGTCGGCTGATGCTTCTATGCATTATTGTGAAGTGGCACACCATAGAAGTATCAGATGGACGTGGCAATCAATTGTGTTTTCTTTAGGCTCAAAATCTGGCATTGCAATTAAGCATATACGTCACTTAACAGCTCTGCATTTTCAATTTTCTCTTCAGTTTTCTTTTTTCAGTGTAAGTTATCAATGTATTGCGTCTGAAGATGTGGCAATCTACGATACTCTCTGTTTATCAGGACTGCTCTGAGGAGCCGAAGACGGCGTGCACGCTGCTCGACGGATATTACGTCGAGTCTGTCGCTTGCTTTGTAATCGGCGTCGTCTGGCTGAAACTGAGAGGCAGAAAACTGCGAGAACTGCAGGAACTCGGTCCAGAACACTGGATCTGTAGACGATGATCTCAATATTCACTTGTTATCTGAGACTGGATTGTACTTGGGGCTCATCCATAAAGTACGTATGCAAAAAGGCATATTTTCAACCCCTTCCCCCCGTCTACACACCGTACATACGCAAAAATCTCTTAAATCCAACCCCCTCCCCCTCGGTGTTTACGTTCTATATGGATGGACCATTGTTGTTGAAATTTCTTTCTATTTTGTGGTATTATGACTGATTGTGGTGCATTGTTTTTCCAGGAAATGGGTTTTTTAATTCTCCTTATGTTTTATGGTATGAAGTTAGCAGTGGTAACAACACTGGACGATTAAGCAGAAGTTCGCAGGTTCGATACCTGCAGGAACCCTAAAGTCGGTTCAACCTTACTTGCTAGAGGGCAGTGGTAAAATGAGGAGCAGAGTTAAACTGCGAGGTAAAACATGGGTCTGGGTAAAGTAATGGCAGCCTACCCCAGATTAATGGATTATACCGCCTACATCACCGATTGCCCAGGCCGGAGATAAGCGCCGGAACCCAATGCTCGGGCTCAAGTACGGGACCTACCTTTACCTTTTATGTTGTACTAAATTAAAACTTGAAATTACACGCAAATTAGAAACTGTTAATTTGTAACAATGATGGCTCAGTTCAAGTACAGTTGTATAAGTAATATGTACAGTTTATGAATACACAAGAAAGCAGCCTCATCTGTGTATATTGTCTTGTATGGAAAAAATAGTTCAAATGCACTGTTTATTTGCAATGTACAGCTCGACTTCTTAAATTAAAAAAACTTTCATAGTTAAAAATAAGACTCATACTGAATTGAGACGACAAGGAAATTGAGGGAGGGAGGGAGGGAGCTGGGTGTGTTGCCTTGGGGTAATTTTTTCTACATCTGTTCCAACTCGTCACAAATTTAACTGTTTCTTGTGTGCTGATGATCAGTATTGACCCTCCTTTGTTTAGCAAAGTATGCAATCCTGTGTAATTTAGTGATTTTTCCTTTTTTAACTTTGGATTGTCTTTGGATTGTCTTTAACTTTGGATTGTCTACATTTGGTTGTCACAAAGATGCAAATTTTCTAAGATTTTTTTGCTCTTTAATATAAGCCATGGTTGCCATGGTTTGGGCTGTTGTCTCCACCTACGACCTACGTACGTAGTGAAGTTACTTAGTTGGCACGACATGATTGCATCACTGACAATGACAGTATTTACAGACGCTAGTTTGTGTGTTAAACTACAATTTTGGTATCAAGGGTTTTAAAATTGCATTCCTTTATTATTGTTAAAATGTACTTAAATGAATGTTCTTTCTGCTTACATGGCTGAAAAGTCTGTGATATTTTTAAATTAAAAAGTCCAGTCTTACCATGATGTAAGAATTAGAAGAACTGTAACACCTTGAAGCTGTTTAGCAATAAAGAATTCATGGTTTTCATTATTAACAGTTTGATATAATGAGATTCTTCCAGTATTTGGCATAGACTGTGTCTGCTTTACTATCTAGATGCTATAAATATGGAAGAAACAAGACTTGAAATGAATTTGCAGTGTGTGATTACAGGAGACTGACAATGTTGGGATGAAAAAAGACGAATATGTAGAATGGTATTTTGACCGTATACGATTGCATTGAAACCGGTTAAAATGCAATGCAATGTTACTGCATCCTAGTTGGCACTGAATGCAATTCAAAAATTCACTTTTGCTTTACACCCACACTAACCACACATCCAATATCTTGCTTTTTACAAAGGCTAACTGACTTTGTAAAACTTGAATTCAGACAAATAGCTTCTCTTTAGACTTGTTGGATCATGTGCAGCAATGGATGTCATCCAATTTCAGACCAAATTCTAGTTTACCAATGCTTTCCGATTTTTGCTTAAATAATGCTGAAAATTTGTTTGAAAAATTATGACGTATCACTAAAGCATGACAAAGTTAAAAAGCCTAAAAACCAACGACCAAATAGGCCACAAATAAAAAAATCTTTAAGGCGTCCAAAACGTCTGATCTACATGCGTCACAAACAGCTCTTAGCGGACCTTTTGTTAAACTCCTCGTCCAATTTCTCTCAACAGAGAATTTGTGGATTTAACCCTACATTCATTATATATATATATATATATATATATATATATATATATATATATATATCACAAACAGCATTTCATCAATGTAAAACTCCCAAAGTTGTAAAACTCCCAAAGTTGAAAATACTTGTGGACTACAGGAAAACGAAAGCCTGTGTGCACTAATTGAAACCGAAAGTGTTGGTGCACTGCAGCGAAAGGGGAACACAAGAATGTACAAAATTGGGAATAGAAGCAGACAGTCAACCAAGTGAAGTAAAGCAGAAATAAAGAAAATAAAGAGCCCAGTACGATAGCCAAGCACCTCGTAGACAGCTCTTGGGTTTATTCATACGTTAACAGCCATAGCGTGTCATCTTGTTACATAAATACACAGCTAAAGTTAATTCATTCTCAACCATTGTAACCTAACTTAGACATTTTTACAAATCCCAACAGACTTGTAAGTTGACCCATTTCTCTCAATCGAAACCCGCCCAATGCTAAATCTAGCACACTCCAAAAAAACAATTACAGAAGTAAAATACAAAGCACGACACAATAGTTTGCATTTCCTTGATACGTGTATTGACACACTTTGGCCCGGCTACAGATGCACCTCAGAGGGGAGAAAATACTGCAGATACTCAAAATTCTGCTCAAATAGTAAAGGCCCACAGATCCACATTCAGTAAGTAAGCATGAATTTTATCTCTGTTAAAAAAATTTGACGACATGAATCTTAAAAAGCTCACACAACAGTCAGGTCAGGTCTTTGTCCTTTTGCTGTGTCCAGCTATCGACTTCTCCATGACAACTCTCCAAAGTTCTCTGTCCTTTGCTATTTCTTCCAGAGTCATTCGGTGTCTTCTGTCGTCAGTTTTTCCATTGAGATTCAGCCCTGCCATGTGCAGATCCTCTTCCAATCCATCCACCCATCGTCTTTTCAGTCTTCCTTTAGATGTTCCCTCTGGTTTTGGGTTTCTTATTTCATCCATTCTGAAGTGTCCGGTCCATTCCATTTTTCTTTCTGATGACTTCCATGATATTCAGTTGCAGTGTTCTCTCTCTGTCTCTCTCTCTCTCTAACTTCTTCATTTGTTATATGTTCCTTGTATCCAATCTTTAGTATTCTTCTACGCCATTTATTTTCTGTTGCTATTATTTTTTCTCAAATTCTTTTTTATGATCCAAGATTCACATCCATATATTAATGTAGGTATTACACAAGTGTTGAGAATTCTTATTCTAGTTTTCATCCCAATGTCATGTCTTTTGTAAATGTTGGTACGTATCCTGTTGAATGTGGATCCTGCTATTATTGTTATTCTTCTTTTAATCTCCAAATCCAAACCTCCCTCTGCTTCCAATTCACTTCCCAAGTAAACAGAGTTCTTCACCGTTTCAATTATTTCGTTTCTGTTGTCTGTTACTATTGGCCGTTCTACAACTTTCCTTGTAATTGGCATTAATTTTGTTTTATTAGTGTCTATTTTAAATCCAAGTTTTCCACTCTCTCTGTTATTAAGGCCAATGTTAATTCTACAATCCTTGAGAGGCATTCTGCTACTAGACATGTATCATCAGCATATTCTGCATCATCTATATTTCCTGTTGTTATTATTATTTGCTCATGCATTGAGACAATAATAATAATAATAATAATAATAATTTTTATAGAATATGAATCTTATACTCAAACACTTCACTTCTGATAATTGCATCATATTAAAAGGGAAAAAGTCCTCCCATTTTCCAATTTATATCAATTTTCAACAATGCACAGAACTACACAAATGTTATTAACACAATAATTATGAAACCATCTTCAATAAAAGAAAATGAATGAGAAAAGCTTCAATAAAGAAAGCCGGAAAAGGTGTGGCAACATTTTAAACTGGATTCTGACAATCTGCAGAATTCCAGTCGACGCTCATCATCTGCTAAACAAACAACGAAACAATCTTCTGTCAAAACACCTGACACGAGTAACCTCACAGAAGTCATGCTGTTGGAAGGCTTTCACTACTACACAAGAGTTTACTCATAAACTCATGTAACTTCTTAATAATGCTACAGAAGCAAAAAATATTAAATTCTGTGTTATGATGTTTCTTCTTTTTCTTCTTGCATTCACACCAAAGCAGAAATCGCCCATTTCAGTTTGAGACAGAAATACAAAGAACTCATCCTGATACGATAGTCACATGATCACAGTTCCAAGCAACATAAGAAACATCTAAGAAAAATCCAACACCACTTGCAACTGAAGAGACCACCAAAGGAAGCCACAGAGGCCATGGAAGAAATACCAAAGCAGTGATTCACTCGTAAAAATTACCACAAAACCAGCAAAACACATCAAAACCTTGCCAAACAGTCGTAAAAGTATTGGTCGTGACATTACAGAAATCAAAATCATTTACAACAGATTCTAATCATTTACAATAGGAACAGTAGATGTCAATTATTTTAACCTTCACTTCCGCGTCATTTAATAATAAACCTATTGAGCTTTGAAGAAAAAAATTCAAAAGATGTCCATCTGTCATCAATAAATAAGTCTACTTTAGCTGAGCTGAATACTGAAAAGCTTTCTAATCAAGGATTTCTTCCTTTCACATTTCCAATAAGTTTCAAAATTTATATTCAACAAAAATTACACAGGCAGTTGAGTACGAATAGCAAAGAAATAAAGCCAGACTTTGCCACAATTATGCCGTATTTAGCTAATAGCAGCAGTGAATGTCAACGTTGCACAACATGACAGATTGACTTACAACCTCATTCTCCAAATGCAGAAAAAAAATCAAAATCACAGCTAAGTAACGTCATTGACGCAGACCCAATTGCGAAATTAACACGTCAATCAGAAAATACGAGTGGGAAGAAATCATTCCCACAGAGAAACCGCATTAAACAGAACCAATGATAAATAAAACACCTGATCCAGGTGCGCCAACACAGCACGGCAAAGTCAGCGCGTGCTAAAAGTCATCGTCATCCGAATCAAACTCTTCGTGTCTTAGGCCAACGTCTCCGTGACATTCGCGCTTTGCAGGAGGACTCCCGCAGATGTCGTCCTCATCGTCCGACGGAGTTCCAAATTCACGCGGCGGGGGGGAGATGGCACGCACGACCTTCATACGACCTTCAACCAACCACTGGTTCTGCAAAAACAGCAGCAACAGTGGGAGATATTTTTTTTAAAAAATACCTTGGTTCTAACTTTCAGAATCAATGAGGCAATTAATTAATACCATATTTGTGCAAATGAAATACACCAGCATACACAAAGTCCATACATGTGTAACATGTGCAGCAATTTGTACATGCCTATGATATGCAGTCTAAGTATCAAGTCTAAAATTCATACTGATGAGCGATGAAAGAAGGGAAAGAAAATAAAAAGAGACTTGAGGATTGGGGATTCTGGGTAGGATTAAGCATGGCTAAGGCAACTTTCAATAACTTGGACAGGCTCAGATCATGATCAAAGCCGAGACAATTCAAGATACTTAAAATAAATATTTGAAAATCAAAAACCCAACTATAGAGGGTACTGTTAGAACAGCAGTCCAAAACCATCTCCCAGGAAGGATCAAACTGGACTGTTACAGAAAAAAGATAACAAAAATAAATTATTATAAAAAAACTTAACAAGTTTATCGTGCATTTTATACATGGGCCGCTAGAATGACAGATTGAAAAAAACAGAGATCAAAATGGAAAATATCAACCCGTTGAACTGATCCAACAAAACGTCCACTATGTCCATTGATGCATTTGCTGAATCATAAAAGTGGATTGATATTTTGATATTTCCATTTTGATTTCTGCTTCTTTCTGTAATTCTAACGGCATTCCAGTTTCTCCTGCTGCAGTGCTCCAACTCCAACTCTTACATCAATCCATGTCTTGTGCATGTGCATAGGTGTATGAGGTGTGAGGACAAACACATTTACAGATCTGTGTCTTATACGGAATGCACTTGAAAAGTTGCATTTTCAGCAGAAGCATTTCTCAAAGGTATACTATGTAATGTGCAGAAGTAGAGAGGAATGAAAATAACAGAATCCTGAACCTGTCCCAGGACAGAGAACATGATGATGATGATGATGATGATGATGATGACAATGATGATGATGATAATGATGATACTATGGAAAAGAATCTTAAGGGTTAACTTAAAGTATCTCAGTGGGCGAGATTTGCTGCCCCAGCTGCCAAGGTTTTACAAACCACTGTGCCATAAGAAAGCAACAGAGATTTTTAACCTTTAGGCTCCAGAAACACTTTCTGAAGGGAACTCAATAAACAGATTTTAAAATGAAAGAACTCACGATTCTCCCGTCTTTGCCAAAGAGTTCAAGAAAGTTTCCGATGAATTCGCGCGACTTTTCTTCCCATTTATTTATGAGCTCGTGGCTTTTATCCGCAATTTTTCCTTTCACTTCATCAACTTTTGTCTGCAGTCTAATCTTTTTCTCCTGTTAAAAGAATCATAAAAACTGATAAATTGAATGACTAACAACTGATTGACCAATCACCCAACAATGAGTCAATCAATATATGGAATAATGAAGCTACATGGAAATATTGAATTATCACAAATCAAGAATAAATACATCAAGTAACATTAATCATACATTAATCAATTTAGATTTAGATTTATTTCCAACTCAACTCATAACATAACACACATACAATTACACGAAACAGACAAGCAAACTAACAGACTCAAAATCCATAATACCATTTTACCAAACAAGCAGAACAATAAGCTTACTTGGCTAATTAGAAACAGACAAATTTAGCAAAACTTAAAAATATACAATTACTTTGACAAGTTGTACAATTCATTATTCATTAACGAACAAACAAATGAATAGATCACTCGACCTAGTAACATAGGAAGAGTAAATTCAACTAAAAATGCAGACATAATTGCAAATTACAATAGAGCCCAATCTGTCATCTCTCAGAGTGCTCAAAGGGCCGGAGACATTGGCGCAGTGGAGAAGAGGACTTATGCAAGTGGTAACAACTGGTTCAATTGAAAAACTGAAATTCAGCCAGAGTAACCACATGATTAACAAAAAAGAATTCACAAGGAAGGACTGAATGAAACAGTTGGAACACGTCCCAAGCATAGAAATAACAATTAACCAAAACACAATTCATATCCCAAAGACCACAAGAAAAGGAATCACAAGACGTGTGAGAATAAAATATAATGGACCTCAAAAGCCTTCAAACAAAAGGAAGACCACTGGAAGAAAACTTATTGGAAAGGATAACAACGCAAGAACTGGAAATTAACGGAGAAAGAGACAACATTCTGAAGTCAACACCCAAACACAACTGAAGCAACTGCTAATGATTATAACATAATAATTGCTAAATGCACTTAGACCAGGTGCTAACTGAAGAGACACTCACTTTCATGAAGCCGACATTGAGCTCTTTAGCCGTGTAGCCACGTGCAAGATTTCGACGGACATAGAGATCATAATCACGGATTATTCTGGCTATGACGTCAGTTGTTGAAATACCCTCTGTACGCTGAGTCACAACAAACCTACAAAATTAAACTAATAAGATGCAAAGTCAAAATCCAGCCACATTCAAAAGACAGTTCAGACCAAGTTGTGCTACATAAATTGTTAAAAATAGGAAGAGGCAACATATTGAGTGCTTTTGAGTGATTCCTAAGAAAGACACTATATAAATATTCTGCTACATTACATAGCACAATTAAACAGATGTGTCTTCAGCTGTTTGCGAAAAGCGACGGGTGACTTAATGTTCCGTAACGCTGGTGGAAGGGCGTTCCAGGCATGGGGTCCAGCGTACGAGAAGGCTCGTTGCCCCATGAACGTCTTTAATGCTACACAGCATTTCCATAATCAACAATTACTGCCTCAATACATTCAACTCTTGTCAACTTCATCTTAAAATGACGTCTTTATTGTAAGAGAGATCAAATTTAAATAGTCTAAATCCACTTTGGATTAGAAAAGCAGAGTTCAAAAGAAATCGAAATGTCATCGCTCATTCACCTCCCAGAATCCTTCAGCCATTTGTAGAGGTCGTCTTGCCCAGCGCAACCGTACGGCAAATCATCGTGTGCAACAAAGTCAATCTGCAGAAAAAAAGAGAATCACTCAATTCAGTTCTCAGAGAAATAAAATTATACAATAAACAAACAAAATTCACAAGCAATAAAATCATTGCGCAAAAAAGCAAGTCATCGCAGTGAAAAACAAAAGAGTAATTCAGAGCGATGAAATCATACCTTATACTTTTCAACAAACTCTTCATCGAGTTGCCACGGTGCATCGGGTATCAACTCATCCACGTAACGACAGTGACGGACAGCCTCATAACGCTCTGTTTCGTTCATCACAGTACGACCTTTCATCTTCAAGGTCAATGCATCATTGCACACTTTGGAAAGCAAAAAATTAAGCCAATCTATATCATACAAATAACAACAACATGGAATTCTGAAAATAGTTCACTCGCAATGCTTCTATGTCCCTCTGTCTTAAAACAACAAAAAATATAGAAAAACACAACAAATAAATGAACAGATGGAACAGGTAACCAATGGCAACACAGGACAACTAAATAAGAGCAGCAACACCGGGCCATACATGCAGCCACGAGACACTCTGGGCGGAAACAGCAGAGGCTAAATATTGATTATAGATCATATATGCACTGAACTTCAACACAGTCCATAAAGCCTCTGTCCTGAAAACACGTTCCGATGACCTCTGGTTTCCTATAAAGACTTCGGCATAGCTGCAGAATGGCATTCTGTGATAACTCTTGGAAAATGTCCTTGCAATTTGTACCAGTGATGCCTACAGCACATATTACACAGACATGAAGCTTATGTGGATGAGTCAGGAAGAAATCAGACACATGGCCATGAAACTCCATGATAGATTTCTCAAAGATTCCTGGAACAAGGTAAATCGTGCCTTCATTCTTTGTGCCCGAGGACTACAAATTAGCAGAAATTCTGGAATGGCAACTCCATGACAACTACGCTGCAATAATGTCTTAGCTTAATCCTGGTGGCCATGTTTGCCTGCCTTTATGATGGACTTTGGTGTATTAGCAAAAGTCTCAGAAATTTTTGTATAACAAAGAAAGAGGGTCATCAAGAATTTTCTTTTAATATCCCAAATGCCTTTCACTCCCTCAAAACGAAAAAAGGCCACAGATAAACACAAGAGAGCAATGCCCTGCAAATTCTGTGCTGCATGTACAATTGGCTTCATTTTAACATCTTATTAGACATAGCCTAACGGTCAAAGCCAGTGCAATGCATAATGATTATATACGATCAATTCAATCAAACATGCGCTCAAGGTAAGAATGTATTTATTTCAGACAACAACCATGACTAAGGGTGCTCATCAGTATTGTCACGAAAGAAGACATATCCAGAATTAAGAAATGAAAATAAAATATGCAAAACATTGCACACAATAAATCTGCAACAACACAACACCATAGAAATCGAACAAATAACACCCAGTCTCTCACTCAAAATCTGAATAACACCAAAATCCAATGCACAGAAGCAGGAAAACTTACGGAAGCAGATGACCATTGCGTCATTAGATTGTATTAAAAAGATCATTCCTTACAAACTCACCTCCAACAATAAGATAGACGTTTGGAAAAGCAATCTTTGCCTGCATCAACTGCCTGGCATGGCCAGAGTGAAACATGTCGTAAATGCCGTCGGCGTAAATACGAACAGGACGGTTTACTAGAGAAGAAAACCTCTTCAAATTTAGATTTCCCAGAAGTCCATTATACTGTCATTTTAGTTTACTGAATTCAAACAAGTTTAATGCAAACAATTTCAAATCAATTAGTCTATTTCAAAAGAAGCAGACATTATTATGCAGTCAAAAAGAATGACAATAAGTGGGCTTGTCTGTAATTCTGAGACAACAGGTTATAAATTCCTAAAGCAGGTTATTATTAAGATTATTATTATTATTATTATTATTATTATTATTATTACATGGGTGTTAACGCACATTAAGTCATTCACAAGTGAAGAATCATAAGTGCGGGGTGAGTCACGAGACCTAAACAGTGTAGGCCAAACTGTAGAGTACAGTTTTCAGAGTACAGTTTAAAAACAACCAGTGAAACAGTTAAGTCCGAAGTGACTGTTTCCAGTAAGTTATTCCAAACAGACGGAGCAGCGTTGGAAAAAGAATGATAGGTGAGAGTTAGGCGAGTGTGCCGCCGCTGTATCTGTTTTTTCAGCACCTTGTGATCTCAGTAGTTGAGTTTGTTCCTGCAATTGGATGACGATGACGGTAGATGGGGTGCTGTGTTGTTAATTACTTAAAAGCAATTAGCTCAATCAATTAAACTTTTAAAATTAAATTAAAATTAGGTTCAGTTAAGCTAGGGTTTCTGTATATTAAGGCTTTCTAAATGTCTCTCTCATGTACAAAAATGACTATACCTAATCATTCCAGCTTAGTTAAAATCACTTTAGCGGATAATTCAAACGGCCAGCTAACATTTGTCTTCTGCTGCTGCTTCTTGAGTTATCTTTATCGAATAATCGATCTGGTCTCTTGCCTTTACGCAGATGTCGTCGTGAGCAAAAGGCGCGGCCATTGTGCAGGACTGCAACAACAACAACAACAACAACAACCAACAATCACCCTGCAAATCCCATCATGCATCACTCCTCCTCCTCCAATAAAGCAATGCAGAGAAGCCTTTTATAATATGTTGTCCATGAATAATGTTCAAAGGAATGCATCTGGATGACTCAACAGAAGAGGATCATACTGACAACACTTGATACTTAATCCACAGCACAACCCTTAAGCAGCTGTCCAGATTTCATATCCATCATGTGCAGCGGATTGATTCACAGTCGACAGCTTCTGCTGCTGATGGGAAACTGATAATTCAAAAAGGAATTCTTTCCCACAAAAACTAACTTTTTATTTTCAAGAAAATTTGCTTTATAAAAAGCCTAAAGCATTTTCCTGACAAATCAACGCTGAAATTTTACAGCATGAAATGGTCCTGCAACACAACCTCTATTGTTTTGGAAAGAGCAAAAACAGAAGTCAATCTTAAAATTTATGCAAAATGATCATAACAGAACTGTTCCTGGAATGATGACAATGCAGCACATGACAACAAACACTAGGCCCACTAGCATGCATTGCCTGTCTTTACATGCCATCCAGTGGACAAGAAAAGAAATATCTAAACAATTTTCTTCCAAATATAACTTTACATTCTACAGCAACACCTTAGAATAATAAAATCCATTTGCATAGCTTTAGTTTCACTGCTCTGTAGCAAGGTTTAAATATTCAGATCATAAGATTCTGTCAATTGTTTCCACTAGAAAATATGACAAACGGTGAATCTGAGACATCTTTTATGAAAAGCAAATGAACACAAAAATTTATGAGCAATACATGTCATCTCTAAAGCCAAACACTTTTAAGATATTCATGGATCGTAAATTGTAAAATATTTTGCTATATTCTGCCAGCAAATTGAAACACTGTAAAGATTCTGAGGTACATGCAGGCAAATCATCTAAAAAGGTTTCACCAATTTTGACAAGCAAGTTTAAAGAAGGCTTTCCATACATTATTATAACATACTTAACATATAGGAGTTCTAAAATGCCTAACATGTCACACAAAACATACAAAGGAACAAATAAATAAAACGAAAATGATGGCAGCTTCCAGAGAAACTTACCTCTCTGGAGTCTGAATTGTGTATTGACTGAAGAATCATATGTGAATGAAGAAAGCAGAAAAATTAACAGACAAACAATAAAACATATTAACAAAAAACCTTGTCATTAAAAGAAAAAAGCTAATGTCTCAGAAATTTTTGATATTACTAACGCCATTCCGATGGTTATGAAAAATTTTCAGAGATTTTAGTATCACAACCACTTCATAAAACACTGTGCATGGGTTAAATTCCAAGGAAACACTTTTCAAAATACACCCGTTACCAAAATAAACCAGCCAATATTTCAAAACATATTGTTGATTGTGTTAAATCATTAGAAGAAACTGTCAAAAGTATAAGGTCTATTAAATTGTCAACACTGCACACAAAAAGGAGGAAAGACAAAGATAAGAACACAGAAAACAACTTGAAAAACAGCACTAGCACCTATTCGAGTGGGCAAAGAGATTTACTACCCACCACTGCTCTGCCTAACCCTACTCCATCTAAACTCATGACAGTAATTACTCTAAACTGGCAACTGAACATATTATGACAACTTCTTGGTGACAATATGAAGGAGTCACATGGGAGGCCTGTAGCCTAATATCAATACCATTTTGCAAGTCCCATAAACAGCAGTAAGGAAAATAAAATAGACAACAGTCTGATCTTCAGTATCTGTCTCAACACTGAACTACTTGATCCCATCAAGCCAATTCTTACAAATGTTAAATAGGTTTTTAAAAAGGCAAAATCACAACCAAATCAAAATGGAAATATAAAAAACTACTTCACAACATTTGCACACATACAACATATACCACACTCAGAACAAACAAGAAATGTGGTCAATGTTAGACAGGCATAAACAGTGGACAAAAAGTATATCAAATGACGCAATCAAACTCACAGTGCGGGTAAAGATGGACTGGGAAGACACAGAGGATGCACTTTCCGTCTTGCCATTTGACAGCAACGATTTGTGTTCGGCCATCTTGTGGCTCTTGGAAGAACTACTCCGAATGATAGACTTTTCTAGAATGTTCTTTACTCAGTAGTGAAACACTGAAACCAAAGAAATGAGATGTGTCCAACAGGAATAATGCAAGTCCCATAAACCGTAGGATGAAAAAATTGACAAAGCAAACTTAATCATTCAATAATAATGATCCAGTGAAAAGAAAATAATTGAATTCATTAAATGAAGAACAATGCCTGCCACACAAATGAATACGCCAAAAAAATCAGATCCTTTGCTTTGAAGAAAACTCATTCAAAATAAATGGAGAGAACGCCAAATGCAAAAAGTAATGGACGCAACAGAATTTTCTTGGCAACAGCAACTTCAAAACAGACGCTCACAAGAAGTGCCAATTTATTTGTCAATCAATTCAGTGAATTATTTCAGAGAATCTCAGTGTGTTTAAGTGCATCGGTGAACCTGTGACCATTGTCTTATTGATTACATTTTATGTCTCTTTCTTGAAAACTAAACATACAAACGACAAGCTCAGTTGAAAATACATTTTTCAACACAGCTCCCTCACTATCATAAACCCAGACACTGAAGACAATGACAAAATACAAAAAAAACAAGCAAAGGCAAGAAAATACAGTGTCCAGACTATTTTTTATGCTTCTCAAGATTGAAGATTTGGAAAAGTTGAGTATTTTCTGAAAAATTTAACATTATCCTGAATATGACTGTGGGTAACATTTGAAAAATATCAAGTTTAGGCTTTGGTCAAGAGCTGCAATTTTCACGAGTTTATGACATTGTTAAAAGAAAGCATTTCAAATGCAATCATCCCAGAGTAATCTTTACCCCTTATAACAGAGGCTCCCAATCTTTTCAAGCCATGATCCAATTTTTTGACCCAGCCACGTTTGGATAAAATTATATTTTGTTACAGAACCAGTGCCACTAACACAAAATAGTGAGACCTACAATTCCATGTTGTAGTAATGCAGAGTCAGATTAAGAATTTAAAAGCAAAATGACTAGAAACCATTTCTGTGTAACATTTGAAAATGAAATGCAAATAAATTATGACATTATTCTAAACATGAAATATTTCATTCACTGCAAGCAGCTTACTTGTCAATGGATTTAAATCAAACTTTTGAAATCATAACAGTTTTATTTAAAAACCGAAATATTGAACGATTTGAAGGGAAAGAACACATTGCACATTGATTCTTATTCTTATGTAGGTTATTCTTGTTAATGTGACTGATATGCTTGCATGTGAGAAGACAATTTTTATATTTGCAGCTGTGCAGTTGCCACAGCCACCCTGGTAGTATCTTCAACATTAGGTCTGCTTCTGGCCATTTGGTTTTATGTTATGACATAAAAATCTAGCCTTGCAAAGATATGCAGAGTCAAATGAAATACGGACAGGACGGGCAAGTTACTGTTACATTTGGATACGACATGTGCGTGAGACACTAAAACCGATTCGTCAATGATTTCTGACAAAAGAGCACAAGCCGATGAATCTTTGCGTGGATACAAGAACTCATCCTGAATTTCATAAAGAATGTTTGTCATATCCAAATGAACAGAGAAATGTTTGCACAAAATTAGTTTCTTCTTCTGCTAACTCAGAGAAGTACCGGTAGTACTGAAATTCATCCCGAGGAGATTCAAGATGACCAGTAGTCTCATTCTTCAAAATTGTGTCTAGTTTACCTTCAGATAACTCTATCACACTGCGGAGATTTTCAAAAAATGATACATTTCTCGGATTTACTTTTGAAAGTCTTGAAGGTGAATAATGTTGCATCCTTTCCTGGCTGCCTCAGATTTACTCAATTATTGGTCTAAACTGTCAACTAAGTAGGCAAATTTCATTCCCCAAGTTAGAGTGCAAACAATATCAATTAGAAATTGAATATTTGTTTAACTATCAAATATTCAATACCTAATACATAAATAAATATGCAAATATCTATATCTATCTGTTCACACTGCTCTCCCTTAAGTTAGTCACATAACATAAAACAATCTAACGCCCATAAATGCATAATCCAAAGTCCTAATAAGGTAACACTCAAGGCATACGATCAAAAAAACTAAAAGGAAATAATAAAATCCAAGAAATTGTTACGATAGATTATATAGCGTCACAAAAATATTGCACGAAGTTGTAACGTGTGAGCAATGCAGTGGACATAGTTTCAACATCCACGCGTTATTTTCTCTCAAAATGCACATACTGTTAAGTGCTCATTTCAGACATGAGAAACAAATCAGCAGTACTCAACTAGAAAATCAATTTCTTTTCTTAATTCGACGCGCTTTCTATCATGTACTGATCAGGCGTACTGACAATTAGTCACTCGTGACATACACTGGACCCTAGTAACCGGTACTTAGCACTGAATGCTCAGTTCATAGCCTCTGTCCGACAGAAAATGACCTCAGAACAACCCCACCCCAATTTCCCCTCCCCCGCTGCTCTCTGTTGATTTACTCTCATTCGAGTGTACCTAAACATACAAGAAATGTACAAAAATCACACCTTCGACGCATTAATGGAAGAACAGATTGTAGAAATTCGAATAAATTCCTCTAAGTTATTTAACAGCAGTTTGTACTATTTTAAAAGCCTTAGAAGTCAGCCTCGATCCTCACAAGACCGAGATGTTAGCATAGAGATCTTACAAAACAGATCAGAATAAAAACGGCCCATTGTTTCATAATCAATCTATGGTCTCATTAACAAATCAAGTCAGCACTCAGCAGTCAGCGCCATTCCTCCAAGGTCAGCACAATCAGTACATTCCATTCTATTGAAACTGCTCTTCACAGCGCCAATTCATTCCGAGTGTTAGAATAGTCAAAGACAAAAATATTGATCTTATAAAATATTTTTCATGCCTGTGCAATGGCCTTGTAGGATAGCCGTTTGGTGTGCCATTGGCTGATGCTTCCGTGCATAATGAAGCTACGAAGTGGTGCTTATGATTAGATTATTTTAAATTAGATAATAATAATAATAATAATAATAATAATAATAATAATAATTGTCAGGATTGTTATGTTATGTTATAACATAACATTGTTATAACATAACATTCTATTAGTTAACATTGTATTATTGATTGTAGCGCTATAAAATGCGCTATAAAATGTTTTGACATAGACATGCGCGCCGGGCGCTTCCGGTCAACATGGCTGCAAGGAGCTGTTCACACGCGCTGCGATTGTAAAACTCTATCCGATCAATCTGACGTTTGTTGTTGTAATAAAACTTGATAACTTCAACCATTGAGTTAACTAACAGTCGGCACATCACATGGCGTCGTGAACAGGATTCGTTTACACAGTAGCTAAGATATTTTTGTGAACCTGATCGACAGCTCCTTGCAGCTCCTTTCGTCGGCGCCAGAAGTGTTCCAAAAACGTAGTAATGAAATATTTGGCGACATTGAGGGAGTACATGTGGTCTTTGATGATCTCATCATAGCAGCCGTTGATGGTCAAGAGCATGATTACATTCTCAAAAAAGTCTTACAGCGTGCCCGTGAGACGGGGGTCAAATTCAATGAGAGCAAGGTGCAGCTAAAGGTATCCGAAGTAAAGTACCTAGGGCATGTCATCTCTAAGGATGGAGTCCGACCTGACCCACAAAAGGTATGTGCCATCCTGGACATGCCGACCCCTACTGACAGAGTTGGTCTTCAACGCTTCCTAGGCATGGTGACATATTTGTCGAAATTTGTTCCAAATTTTTCTGCTCTCACTGGTCAGCTCAGGCAGTTACTCAAGAAAGACGTTGGCTGGCACTGGCAGGAAGCCCACAGTGTCGCATTCAATCAAGTCAAGGAGGCTATTAGCAAGGACACCATACTGCAGTACTATGACAGGAACAAACCCTGTGTCATTCAAACAGACGCATCCTCTGACGGTCTGGGGTCATGTCTGATGCAACAAGGTAAACCGATTGCTTACGCTTCTCGGTCATTGACCTCAGCAGAGCGAAATTATGCACAAATAGAGAAGGAGCTGCTGGCTATTGTCTTTGCTTGCACGAAGTTTTGTCATTACATTTATGGCACCAGCACACTTGTCCTCTCTGATCATAAACCATTCGAAGCCATTTTCAAGAAACCAATAAATAGCACGTCACCTCGGCTTCAACGTATGCTCCTTCAACTACTTAAATATCAAGTGGTAGTTCAGTATGCTCCTGGAAAGACAATGTTAGTCGCTGACACACTATCTAGAGCTTCCGTCACCTGTATTGATGATACAGCTAGAGAGATTTCTGAAGATATTGACGTTCAAGTTCACACCTTGCTTCGTGAGTTTCCGGCGAGTGATGCAAAACTAAATGAATTTCGCCGTGAGACACAAAGTGACCCGGTGCTCGCTAAGCTAATCCAGCTCCTGCGGTAGGTGTTCGGGTGATACTAGAGACTTACACCCAGAAATCAAGCAATATGCTAAAATTTGGCAGGACATATATGAGCTTAACGGCATCCTTTTCGTACACGGGAAGATTGTTGTTCCTTCCTCTTTGCGCCATCAAATGTTGTTAAAGCTCCATGAAGGACATTTGGGTATTGAAAAATGTAAAGGTCTTGCTCGATCATGCTTGTACTGGCCGGGCTTATCTCGTGACCTGGAGATTTTTATTGGGAAATGCGCAACATGCAACACATTTCAAAGAGAACAAACCAAAGAGCCTCTTTTGCCTCACTCCGTACCTCATCGACCATGGGAAAAAGTCGCTGCGGACATTTTCCAACTATTTGGTCGGGATTATTTGTTGTTAGTCGACTATTACTCAAAGTACCGGAGGTATATCTTTTGCCAAACAAGACTGCGGAATCAGTAGTGACTGCTCTAAAATCAATGTTCTCAAGATATGGCATTCCACTTGAAATGATTTGTGACAACATGCCATTTAACAGTGGTGTCATGATTAATTTCTCTAGGAGTGGGATTTCACTATCACCACATCCAGTCCTAGATATCCGCAATCAAACGGTCTCGCGGAACGAAATATCCAGACGGTTAAGCGCCTTCTTCAGAAAGCTGAGCACGATGGATCAGACCCTTATCTCGCGATGCTGCAGTTCCGCAATGCGCCTATAGCAGGCATGACTCGCAGCCCGGCCCAGCTGTTGATGGGTCGTGCTCTCCGATCAAGACTTCCGGTTGCTCCAGACTGTATGTCTCCTCAAGTGGTGGAAGATCGTAATCAGCTGTTACGTCGTCAGCAATCTCAGAAGCATTTCTATGACAGACATACTCGACGCCTTCCACTACTGAGGAAAGGTGAGGCAGTCAGAATTCGTCACGGTGGATCATGGCAGAAGGCTGTGGTCCTAGAAGAACATCCAGCTCCGAGATCATTCGTTGTTAAAACTGAGGAAGGATCAACACTGCGCAGGAACCGCCGGGATCTCATAAAAGACATGGAACCGCCAATTTCTCCGGAGACTGTTGTTCCAGAAATGGACAGTTCAGATTTCTCAGAAACCCAGACTGCTTCTCAGGCGGAAAAACAGTCCGAGAGTCCTGATAACATTCCAGCAACTGCTGAGCCTTGCGCAATTCCAGTAACCAGATCTGGGAGAACAATTACAAGACCTGTTAGATTTAAGGATTACATATTGTAAAGTAATTAACATTTTTTAGGGGGAAGATGTCAGGATTGTTATGTTATGTTATAACATAACATTGTTATAACATAACATTCTATTAGTTAACATTGTATTATTGATTGTAGCGCTATAAAATGCGCTATAAAATGTTTTGACATAGACATGCGCGCCGGGCGCTTCCGGTCAACATGGCTGCAAGGAGCTGTTCACACGCGCTGCGATTGTAAAACTCTATCCGATCAATCTGACGTTTGTTGTTGTAATAAAACTTGATAACTTCAACCATTGAGTTAACTAACAGTCGGCACATCACAATAATAATAATAATAATAATAATTTGATTTTGAGTTGTTTAGGAGGCTGAGAGCCTGTGTGAAAACCACTGTAAAGGTAGTCCTGCACTCGTTTTCTATAAATAATCATACAATCCTGATAATTCCTTTTCAATAGCTATTTTAAGATAGGTTAAGCGCCTAAGAATAAGCAGAAACTGTTGTACTAAAAATTAAGCGCCATATAATTCCACGAGATTTTACTTACTTACTTTCTTACTTATCCTTTTATACGCTGTCTTCATACTTACCTAACAGAGAATAAACCTGCAACTCAGACAAAAGAAATAAATCCTAACGTGTATTTATTCTAATATTCTAGTTTCATAGGACCAAATATTGTTTTTAATATTGTTTTTACCATTTAGATTAGCAATTAAAACTCACGTTAATGCTCAATTGAACAAGTAATTCGAAGAATTTTAATTTGCTGCTATACAAAACAACCATCCACACGTGCATTGGCGCGAAAGATGGACGAGGGTAAAATCCTGAAAATTGTAGTTTATTTGTAGTTAATTAATTTTTAATTAAATTTAATGTATGGATTTAATTCCGTTGTGTCAGATACTTGCATTCGTCATGTGATTCTATCTCAAAGGCAATCGATCCGATCAGAGCGAGCGCTGTGCAATGCAAATATATTTGTTAATTTAACTAATAATAAAAATATTATAGTGTGAAATCAACACAGCCATCTGATTTAAGCTGGATATCGAACTTATAAATTGGATGTTAAGACTTCTGATTTAACTGATATTCCACGGTAACACTGTGGTTCTCACAGCCTACCTGGATCTACAACCTTGACCACTACGAGGACTACGGATTACGGACAATGGATTTCATGTAAATTGAGCGCTCGTGAAAGAGCTGTGCACTGCGCCAAGCTTTCGGGCAGCGCCATAGAAATTTCGTCTTACTTACGCGAAAGATCCTTCTGAACCACTGTAAACAGTATTATTATTATTATTATTATTATTATTATTATTATTATTATTATTATTATTATTAGTATAACAGGATTTTTCGCCACTCCTAGAAGTTTAGCTTCCGGGACGTTTATAATAATAATACAAATAATAAATTATGCACTTTTATAGCACCAGGTATAATACTCTAGACTTTATCATTCGATGGTTCTTCAAATCCGTCCACAAAATTTCAGGTCATATCAGAGAGTATAGTCAGTAAGACACAGTGAGGCAGAGCTATGTATGATATGCTAATTGAAATAGATAAGCCTGAAGCCTACATCTGAAAATACACAGCCTCTCTGGAGGATCTGATGAGTTTCGGGCCCAGCGGGGACGATTCTTGCTTCTGCTCTGCCCTAAACACGGCCACCGATGACACAAAGAGGATTAAATCGCCATCTGTTGTTATTTGTGATAAAATATTAGTCGATTTAATGACCATCAAGTGAGAAAGTGATCAGGACATTGGCTTATTAGCTCATTCTCATGCAGTCATTGGCACTAGTTGTTTCTTGGTGTGTGGCCTCAGGCTCTGAAATTCATTGCCAGCATCATTTTGTATTGCCATCATCACAGTTTCATCTTAAGACATCGTACCTGTTTGGCTTGGCCTATTCTCTTAGATTGCTCCACACTGATCTGGACTGACCTCTTTGGCTTGACCTGGATCTAATTCGGATTGGATTTGTTGTGCAATCAGCTGATGCCTTAGGCATTATGATACTGGCACCATAGAAGTTGGTTGATTAAAATAATTGATAGTGGTGTTACTTACTCTCTCTCGGACTTTTTCTTAGTAATCTCAAGACTCGCCTATTCACCATCGGGTATATGTAGTTTTGTAAAGCGCTCTTGACTTTGGCTATTCTGCCATGCTTATTGGGCTATGTAAATTGTCCAGCTAATAATAATAATAATAATAACAATAATATTGCAAGGGTGAATTGTTCAGGCAAGGTTCTTGTAGGCACAATGCCTGGCAACTGTCTGCTCATGAGCAGGTCTAAGTTTTGTCATTATATTTGACTCAGTCCAGTAGTTGATGTGTAAGGCATTGGAGTGCTCAGTTTTTCATAGATTGAACTAACGGCTTGCTGCAGATCTTTTATGACATTTTCTTTATTTATAGCAGTTGTAATGGGAATTCTTCTGAAATGATTATTTAGAAGTGTTCTCATATATTGCATGGATGTATATTTGGGCAGAAAAGTTGGAAAATTTATCATTATATTTCTTAATTTGTCATTCGTATTATGTAGTTGTGTTGGGATCGGATTGCTCAAGGATTCCCAAAAAATGGAAATTTTAGTAATATTACCCTTTTACAAAGTTTGTAATTTGATTAAAACTAGCTATGAAATTGTGTTTTAGTATATACCATGTTTATGGACATTCAGTAGATGAAAGTGATTTAAATTTTCAAGGTTTTAATTCGTATAAAGTTAGCTTGAATTAAAGCTTTTACAATTTTGTGGGTCTGTGGTTATCTATTCACGTGCTGCTTTGATGTTTATCGTCATTTAGATTGCAGCCTTGCTCGCAATCGATCTAGAAGGGAGCGGTCGGACAAAAAGGGACGTTTGGCCGCACTTGCTAAATTCAAAGAAGCAAGGATTTCTGGTGCAAAGTTCAGGCCTGAAGTATGTCGTCTAATTTGAGTGAAATTACTTTTGAGGGAGTTATTCTGTATTTTTATGTGTTCAAAGCTAAGGATCACTAAGGGGGAAGTGTTATGCTTTTGTGACCAAGTGTTACTCTCTGCAGAATTTGTGCAGCTATAAATGTAACTATTATAGCACTACACTAGTTCCAGCAAACAAGGGATTCAATGGTGAATTTCTCACGTGAAGCAGTAGATTACTGGATTTAATAGCAAAGAAATTGCTTTCAGATACAAGCACTATTGTGAATGTTTATTTAAATTCTGAATTAATTGAATAATGGAATATAACTTTCCAATTTTTTTGTTTAAGTCAGATGAATATTCTGTCAAATTTAGAGATTAAAAGCGATTTATTAGTTGCCACTGATGAATATGGTGCTCAATTTTTGTTTTTTAATATTTAAAGCATTTTTGTCTTTCTCAGATTTCTGAGGATGCTAATGTCTACGAAGAAGTCAGTGAAGCTGAATATTCAAAGATCGTTCATGAACGCCTTGAGGACGATTGGATTATTGACGGTTGAAAAAAATTCATTAATTTCTGCTCTAATAAATTGAGCGTTCTATTTTTGAAAGATTGGTTTGGTTAATTTTTTGCATTTTAAATTGCACTGTCAATGCTAAAAGATGATAGAGAGAGAGAGAGAGAGAGAGAGAGAGAGAGAGAGAGAGAGAGAGAGAGAGAGAGAGAGAGAGAGAGAGAGAGAGAGAGAGAGAGAGAGAGAGAGAGAGAGAGAGAGAGAGAGAGAGAGAGAGAGAGAGAGAGAGAGAGAGAGAGAGAGAGAGAGAGAGAGAGAGAGAGAGAGAGAGAGAGAGAGAGAGAGAGAGAGAGAGAGAGAGAGAGAGAGAGGAGAGAGAGAGAGAGAGAGAGAGAGAGAGAGAGAGAGAGAGAGAGAGAGAGAGAGAGAGAGAGAGAGAGAGAGAGAGAGAGAGAGAGAGAGAGAGAGAGGAAAAGGTGGTATTTGAATCAGGAACTCTAGAAATTTCCTTAAAGAAAATTTCCTTTTGTAATGTAACAAAATTAAGCGACACAACGCACCGACCAATTTCATCTCGGCACCATAGATGGCCTTTGTGAGATTCTGTCAGAGTCAGAATCAGGTGAAGGGAATTTTACCACGGGATTTATGCTGAGCTCCTCCTCACCAATGAAGACCTTTCAACGCCTCCAGAGGCTAAGACTAAAACCTTCATGCAGTCATCCATGATCTGCTGTTTGTGGATGACTGCACCCTTGTGACCCTCTTCATCCAGGACATTCAGCTACTGCTGACATGATTTTCCCAGGCTGCCAACCATTTGACCTTACCATCAGTTTAATACATGACAGGAGTCATGTTCCAAGCCACCTCACCACAGCCTGAAACCACCTCCATTGTTGGTGGTTTATCAGACGGTTATCTCACCTGAGAATGCACGAGCAGCGCCATCTACAATGTCAATACCTGTTGCATTGAAGGCTCAATCTGATTGTCTCTGAACTTCATGAGTAGCTTTTGCAGTGAAATCTTTTATTCTGAAATGTGGACGTCTGAAAATGTTTAGATAAACCAACTGATCTATTTCTTCTTTCGCTTAGACAACGAAGGTCCGTAGCGTTGATCTACTATGGCCGCGATCTTGGGCTTTTTCCCATTCTTTTGCGATTGTTGAGGGTGCGCCGTTACCGATCTGTTGTACCCAGGTGCGGCGAGGGCGACCTGGGGGTCTTTTCCACCCTGGGGGTGGATTCCTCTCAGATCTACGGTTAATGGCTGCCGTAAGAGCACCGTAAGTCGGAGTGTGGGTTTTCAGGCGTGCCACGTGACCAAAAAGTTCTTGTATTCTTGTATCTTTGTTTTTGCCTTTTGAGCAACTATTGCCAGGCCTAGATTCAGTAGCTATTGAGCTGCTGAGTGGACAATGAGAGAACGTAAACTGAGTTGATTTTCTATGATTTGTAATCAGAGTTTTATCGTTGTAAATCTGCAGTGCTTTGCATAAATATTTTCAGTTGTTGTATTAAGAGTGGTGTTCTATTTGAAATATATTTTATAATTACTGGTTTAATTTTTTAGATGGATCTGGTTATGTGGAAGATGGCCGTGAATTTTTCGACGAAGAGGGTAATGACGGTGAAGCGTCATGTAAAGGTTAACAAGCCATTGATTGTTTTAGGTATATTTGAGTGGCAATGGTAGTAGTGGTGATGATGATCATCATTGATGGGTTTTATTTCTCTCTTTAGGCTTATGATTATTATCAATGTGCTTTGGTTTTTTAAATAGCAGTTTTGCTGCCATTATTTAGGCTGTTAAATAGGAAAGCCAAATACTTTGTCTTTGTCTTAATTCTGTAAAGTTCTGCAACTGCTTTCATTATCACTGTTGTTGCTTGTGACATTCATTTGCTTTGCTGTTTTTGTTGCTACTGATTATGTCTTGACTCTTGAGGTTATTTTTATTTCCTCATATTTTTTGCTTGTTTTGTTATGCCATTTGTCAAATGATTTTAGGTCGAATGAGTGAGAAAAGGAGAAAGTCGTCTTCCAAGAATCCCAACATAAGGGCCCCCGACTCAAAGCCGTCTAACATTCGAAGTATGTTCGCTGCAGCTGCCGTGAAACCAAAGAAGCAAACCGAAGTAAGAACTTTCGATTTGATTTTGATTTCTAAGCGAAACCATTCTGAATTTTGTTGCATCTTTAAGATATGACAGCGCTGGCTCTTTTGGTGAGTGCATTGTTTTGTAATGGCAACTGTTGTCCATACTACAGCTATTGGTGCTTATCATGGAGACAGTTTGCTATTTGTTATGTGCCAACACCACGTTGATTTAAAGAGAAAAAAGCCACAAGTTTATCACAGTAAGCACTTAGCTGTGTTATTTTAATAGACCACTGATAAGAGCTGAACATTTTTGTTTGTGTCTGATAGCAGTCTGTCAGTCTGAACGAAGATGATCTTCTGAATGACATCATGGCTGAGCTGAAGCAGCCGACATGCTCTCCGTTCGTCATGCCACCGCCGGTCAAGCTCAAGAAGACTCCGATACAAAGGTCAAATGCGCACCGAGTCCCTCTGTACACTTAAATTGATTTAACTTTAAGAAACCGATAGCACGGCTCAGTCTTACTCGAGGTATGTGGCTGTGGGTCATGTTGCTGTCCTGTCTCTGCTCTGGATTAGTAACATTGACCCTTGACCTACATAAACTAGCCAAATAGGACTCGATGACTTTCTCTTGTAGTGGTCATTTTGAAAGTACTTCCTACTGACCCCTCGGGAGATGTGCTGCATGCACCCTGTTATAGTATATTCTGTAGGTGACCTCACTGTTTTGTGTTTTGTTGAGTAGTGGAGTTGGAATTGAAATGGATTTAATTAACAGAGGTTGTATTACATGACCTATTTCCAAACAATGACTGGCAGAGAAAGGTGTAAGGAAAGGAGTAAGTGGGCTGTGCTAAGTATCCGTATCGGATTGTATATATTCTGGGGGAAGGGATTTGTCCAGCCAGATGTGAAACTCCGGAAGAACCTGCTTAAAGATGTCTTTGTTATAATTGTGTAGTGAATAGTTTCAGTTCCAATAAATAAGTTTAACACAATTTAGATTTTTGATGTTTAAAATTTGACAAGGTAATCAATTGCTGAAATTTGGTATTCAAGGCCTGTTGCTGATTCCAATTGACTCGGGCAGAATATGAACCTTCAGCATTACGGCTTCTTACATAAATTTTTCAGTTGTTTGGACAATCTCCTTAAATGCAATAATTATCAGTTGTTTTGGAAATTGTCAGAATATAAATGACATCTAATTGTTGTTGCTTCAACTAGAAATCCGTTTGGAGTAGAAAGAAATTTGGCTTCTGTTCGTGACATCACTGCTACACCACCCTCAAAATCTTCCATAGTTGCAGCTATGTCATTGAAACCTGAATTGCATTCCAAAAGAAGAAAATTTCCACCAAAGTCGGAATGGTTTGGCGATTCTGATGCGTCGCAAGACATTGATCAGTTTGCATCTCAAGAGGAGCATGAAGTTAATTATCCGTCACAGAAAATTCTGGATTTTGATGGTAGGAATCGTGCTGTTTGATCTCTGCTTATGACCTGGACTCATCATTTTGTTTCGGTTCATCTTATAAGGGGGCACTGCTGGTGTTAATCAGAGTTCCAGTGAGTTACTTTAGGTATTAGTAGTTGATTCAGCCTTGATTTGGCCGTTCCTTTTGTCTGAGATTGTCGCCAGTGTGTTTTGGTGAATGTTGCTACAGAACCGAAATCTTCGGCTGTTGATGACATGGACATTTCTGGAATTGAGTTTGACGATGACTTTGATGTTGACGTCAACAGAAAGACTGAGATTGCTGAATCATCAGTAAACAAAGTTCCGATCGGAAACTTTAATGGAACGGAGAACTGC
The DNA here is from genome assembly GCA_018105865.1 of Metaphire vulgaris. NCBI lineage: Eukaryota > Metazoa > Annelida > Clitellata > Crassiclitellata > Megascolecidae > Metaphire > Metaphire vulgaris. The sequence goes on from CM030853.1 coordinate 14,987,244, forward strand.
TCAAACCTTGAGTTAGACTTTATGAAGTTCTTTCTTTTAGTTTTATTATGGTGCTCTGAATAGATTTAATTTTAGCTGAAAATTCTGATGATCTAAAGCCATTGGATACCTGTCTCTATTGTTTAAAGATAAGTAGTAGATTTGTGAAATCTCGAGACTTTTCTAATGTATATGAAATCCTTTCATTTCTTAACTTTTGTGAGATATTTTGCTTTCATAATTGTTGTTGGTGTGGAATGCTTGAAGATTGAAAAGGGATTTTGTTGTCGTTGCTGTGAATCTGAGTGGTGGCTTATTGCAGAGCTTTGGAGGTTGATCTGTTAGATGTACTGAGGGAGGAAGGTTCTCAGTGCTCGGCTGATGTCGCTCATGATGTCTCCATTGACATCTCACAATTGCCGCTTGTTAAGCGGCCAAATGGAGAGAATGTTTTGTCAATGTACTGGATTGATGCATTTGAAGATTATTTCAAGCATCCAGGTAACCTTTGTCATTTAAAACCTTAAAACTGCTTTCTTTGTTCGTAGTCATCCAGAACATTGATTGTTGTAGGATATACTGTTTTTGTTTTGTTTTTTTATTGTTTTTTTGTAAGGTGTCCTAGTAGTACTTGTACGATATGCCACCGTAATCAGTTCATGATAATGATGATGATGATGATGATGATTATTATTATTATTATTATTATTATTATTATTATTATTATTATTATTATTATTATTTACCTTTTGATGCCTAAATTTACAATGGAAAGCCATTTACCCTGATGTTCTGTGTCTCAAAGCATTTGAACTCTACCTAAAGCTATTTCTTCCAACAGTGAGAAGAAATATAATTAATGAATTACATTTCAGTTCAGAAAAGTGTATTTGATATGAAATTTAACCTCTGGTTAATGTCCTGTTTTACGTATGATATTGATTGGATTTGAAATCTGAATGCGATGAAGTTTAGTGATCGGGGTTTTAGAGACGCTTGGATGTTGTCTTCAGAGCGCTGACTTTGAATTGGTTTAACTGCTTTTAATTATAAATGGCCATTAACTTGTAGTGTTTTGATGTTTTCAGGTGTTGTTTACCTGTTTGGTAAGGTGTGGATTGAGTCTGCAGATGCTTTTGTCAGTTGCTGTGTTATAGTCAAGAACATTGAGAGACGCATCTACCTTCTGCCACGGAAGACGGTGATTATATTGAGCTTCTATATCAGTGTTAATTGTCGATTTGCTTATGAGTGGTGATGCGTCTCGTGTTATTCATAATGACTGAAATACTGAATGTCTGCAGTTACATTGTCAGGTGAAGTGTCATTGTCCACAGTGAGACATCGTCCGTTTCTCCATTCTGCTTCTGATTTGGAGACGCTGGATTATCATAACCTAATCTATTGTAGAAACTTATTAATGATGCGATAGTTGATGATACTAATGGAGAGTGAATTTTTTAAAAAGCAGATTGTCTCAGTTTCTTGGTGTCTATGGCTCATGGTTCACTTGCAATCCGATAAGAGATCATTGTATTTGTTGTGAGAGAAACTGTGACATAGGAGCTTTCTCGGTGTTATCTTAGGATCGTCTATTGTTCTATCAGTTAATGTTCACAACCGTTAAATCAACTTTAAGATAGGCTCAAATGCTACTGTTGGAGAACTGAATGGTTAGTGCCTTCATTTTCCATGGCATCGGTTGAATAAGGGCTTCTGCCAGCATTTTCCCTTTCCACCAAGTGTCAGGTGTATATTCATTTACAGGTGCACTGAAAGGTAAGTGCCTTGTACAGAAGCAGCCAATGAGTTTCTTTAGTGGTTGAGGTTTGAACCAGGAGGAGGAGGAGGAGGACCTCAGGACTGGAAGACCAGTGCACTAATCACTCGACCACCGCCGCATCAATTCTCGTTAGCGTCACACAATCTGTGTAGGACCTTTTGATTCTTGTATTGGCTGAATTTGACAACGTGTTGCACACAGTTGTCCAGTGTTGTTGATGTTGTTTTCTTAGAGGATGGACCTGAAGACAAACAAGGCAAGCACTGTTCCAGTGGAATTTCTCGATGTTTACTCGGAGTTTGATCAAAGCGTTGCAACCAAACACAAAATCATGATGTTTAAATCTCAGGTTTCTTCAATATTTTAAAATTAGAATATTTCTTTTTGCCGAATTAGACATTTAATGGCATTTAATAAATTGTTCAGAAAATTGATCCAGTAATAACAATTTTTTGGTCAAAGCAGAATTCTCCTTATCATCATCGTTGTCATCATCATCATCATCATCATCATCATCACATGGCTTATAGCACTGAGTATTGCTAGGACACTGGCCAGGATGGAAAGTCACACAAAGAGGACTCTCAAGGGGCAACTGAGGGCATAGATTGCAGTTTTAAGTTGTCACTTTGTGCACAAATAAATTGCTCTGTCTGACATATTCTAGCTGCAACATTGAATTTTAAATTTCAAATTTTAATGTGTGTTAGGCTGAATTTCACTGATTTTTAAGACCTACACGATCTTCATCTAAAATTGGTTTGTGTGTGTGTGTGTGTGTGTGTGTGTGTGTGTGTGTGTGTGTGTGTGTGTGTGTGTGTGGTTGGTTACTGTGGAACATTGACTTAGCTTTTATTTCTTTCACCATTTGCTTACATGTTCAAATTGCTGCACTGCATTTTGTTTTATGCAGTTTTGCACAGTTTTATGTTCAGCAAATTGATTTCATAATGTCAGTTTCCACCGGCTTATAAAAGCCCATGTATTTTGAATTTACAGTTGACCCAGATGAGTCGTTTGCATTGAAACAGTTTTGATTTCTTCAAGAAGTCGTTACTGTCCTCTGGTGCCTTTCCAAACTGCCTGATTGAATTCTTGTCTGAATTTTTTTCTCCAGTTAACTGAATTGTATGCCCACTCCATTTGCCTTTCTAGGGTCTGATGCATTGAGCCTAAATGACCACTGCTGGGTTTTGAGAGTTTCTTCTAAAACTTGTACAAAAGTGTTGGTTTGTTTTTGTGATGATAGGTTTGGTAGATCACTGTTGTCAAGTTTTCAAAAGTTAGTTTTCTGTTTAAATTTGAATTTTAGAGAGTCACAAGAAATTATGCATTTGAGAAGGAAAACATACCGGCACAGAGCGAATATCTTGAAGTTCGCTATGCAGTATGTATTGATGCGTAGTGTCTTACGTGTAACAGAGTTTTGATCGTATGGTACATTATGCAATTGTAGTGTTGCTTGGTCTTTTTTTGCAGATGACCACGGGTAAGCAGTTGTACTTAATTCAGAAATGCTGTTTTATTTTAATCATTTTTTTTTATACTGAATGGGAATCTCTTTGATTTTGAATTTTAAAATTTGCACATTAATTTCTTAATTTCTGTGGCTGTGCCTGCCTTTGTGTGGTTGCAATGGCACGTATAAATTACTATTTAATCAGTTCTTGGTCAGGTCCTGGTTTCCAGTATTGCCGTGCATCTGGATGATCTATGGTCCTTTTCTTCAGTCTGAGGTCGTCTTGTTCTTCCATTGTCTGGTCCTGTGTTGTCTTCTTTGTTGTTTCTTTTGTTTTCTGTCTAACTGGTTGGGTATCTTCAGTTGAAATCTGTAATTGTTTAAATGACTTTTTCTATTTCTGTTACGTCCTTTTGGAGCAATATTCTGTTCAACTGACCATTTCCATGACCTGACTGCAGTTTACTGTTGTTAGTCTCAGTCTATCAATTGTGTCTGGAATGTAACTCTGATTTTCTTTTATAAAATCTGTCTTCTGGTCTATAAAATGATACAATGTCAACCCCACTATCTTCAAACACCGCTTACTGCACAGTCTATGTGTCACTGCACTGATTATTCAACAGGACTTGAACAATTCCCATCTCCAGTGTGTGGCTCTGGAACTCAATTTCAACATCAATTTGTGCAGTGGAAACTTTTTCATTTTAATGAGCTGGTCTGAGAACATGCATATTTGCTTTGATTTGGTCTATTTTTATTGATTATTTCTGGTGTTTAATCTTCTTTTAAATCAGCTTTATTCTGGCATGCAACTGACTGTCCTCTGAGGATTTATGATAGCGGTGCTATAGAAGTTGATTGACTTACCAACTGATACTGCACTATTGTATCCTGATATTTGCCATATCTTGTATCTGATTTCCTGTATCTATTTAAGTGAAAGCAATGAGTCATTTAGTTAGCTGTGTGTGTGTGTGTTGCTTTGTTATTATTATTATTATTATTATTGTTGTTGTTGTTGTTGTTGTTAAACGACAATTTATATAGCGCTATCTGCCTGGCGAAGGTCATAGTCAATAGCTCTTTGCAGAGACATCTCGTATGAGATTTCAAATAGTTTTATTGTTTTAATAATAATTGTTGTAGGCCGATCTGCCTGTTTTGCCAGTTGATCTTCAGGGAGAGACGTTTAGTCATGTCTTTGGAACAAACACATCTTCACTTGAGCTTTTTCTGCTTAATCAGAAGATAAAAGGCCCTTGTTGGCTTGATATTAAAGTGCCAGGTGAATTATTATGCTTATGGTCAGTTATGATTGCTAGCATTCATGGATGTCATTGCATTTATAAGACTGGTTATCAGTTGCTCAGAACATTCTTTAGGTCTCAAAATCAAGGAATTCTTGTCAGAGGAAAAACTAAAATTACCCGTAAGTTCAGTGAAAATCTGTAAACTTGTCAAAATTTTCCAGTTTGGCCATTTTGTTTTACTGCTGTGCGTGAATTTGAAACAGTTCTGCAAAACACACATTTGAAAATTGGAACTGAAGGGGAGACACTCACTGTGAATTAAATATATCTGTCCATCTGGATTTAGTATACAATGTATGTTTCGTTTTATGTTCAGATTTGATTGCAACAGCAAAAGACTGTTAATTAATTATCAGTTAATATTAATTTTCACCTCCAGATTGGTAGTGCCTCTACAAGACCTAGTAGTATAGATCTTTTGCATGCATTTTAACGTAGTTTTTTTTTACTTGAATGATTGTGCGATGATTTTATTCAGAAATCTCAAAGCCGCCGGTGGCGTGGTGTAAGCTCGAGGTAAATTGTGGCATCTTTTATTAGACATTGTCATCTGGTATGATCTTTGTATTGTGCATTTGTTGGACATTCGGGTTGTTGTGTAACATTAATTTACATAATTTGGTGGACATGTTATGCTCAGAATGCTGTAAATGTGTAATGTAATTTTGAAGTTTAATTGCATTTTATCTCATTAATCTCTTCTGCTTTGCTGCTGTTGTTAGGGATTGTGAGAGATTGTCGGCTTAATGATGATTTTTAGTCAATTATAAGTATTTCTTTTGCTTTTTATGTTGAAAATATATGATTTGTCTATTTATTGTAGCTATTGATTGACATTATGAAATTTTAAAATATTAATTTTCCATTCTTCTTTGTAGGTATTTGTTACTAAGCCTGAGGATGTCGGTCTGACCGTTGACCCGGGTCCTCCGCCCCCTTTGGTCGCTATGTCTTTGGCGATTCTTACTCTACATAATGTGAAAACCTGCCAGAATGAGGTTATTCCTCTGATCCTGACTGTTGATGATTTTTGCAGTGCATACAATTCTCTTTTGTTATTCGTTTCAATGTCAGCGTTTAGGACATTGTAATTGATATGCTGTTGTTTACCAAAGATAAGTGAAATTTAGAAGTTTATCTAATCATAACTAAATTCTTGAGTACCCAAGATGAACAAGATTCAGTTGTGGGCTTGATTTGTGGATTCAGCCATTTTGAATTCTGCTTAAACCGAGTGAATTGACGGCAAGAAATGCTGCATCTTTGCAAAAGAGCAATTAAGGAATTGTGCATATCAGAGTAGTTTTGTTGCATTGTAATTTTTAAAAAACTTTAATGAATTTGAGGCGAGTGAAATGTTTTTTTATTTCTGGTTTTTGGTTGTTTTGAATCCAGGTTGTTGGAGTTTTCTGTCTTCTAATTCCAGAGTTAAGAATTGATCGAGCTGTTGCAAAAGTTCCCTACCAACATTTTTGCAGTATGCCTTTGTATTGTATTGCTTACTATTATGGCTGTTGACTTTACCACTAGAAGTACATTTGTATGGTTGATGGTACACCATTGGGGTAGGTTTTTGAATGTTTGCTTTGCATTTGGTACATTGTCTGTGAATTATATTCTAAAATTTTTTTGTTAGTTTGTTTGAAGACACTTTCTTGTCCTTGAGCAGTTTTGCAGTTAGCGTTACTGATCAGCACAGCAGCTGAATGGGAATTTCTGTCTAATTTGTTTGTAATTAATTTCATTCTCTTGAAACTGTAGTCTTTTCAAAACCCTCGGAATTCGTTTTGCCTTTTGATTTCAAGGAGAAACTCAGTCGCTTTGTAAGTTGACAATTGTAGTTTCATTTCTTGAAATGCATTTATAATTATATATATAGATGTATGATTTGTCTTAGTGAATGTGCTTGTACAGTGTACACAGGTTGTTTGAGAATGTTGAATTGAAACTTTGAGCAGAAATTTCACTTGTGTAAACTCAAGTTGCTTTTATCTTGTGTCTAGTGTACCCTTTCCTATTAAGGCATATATTCCGATGTGCTTGGAAACATTATTTGCACATGTGCTATATAAATAATCTTTTGGATTGGATTTGGTATGCCATAAGACTATTTATTATTATTATTATTATATAAATAATCTTTTGGATTGGATTTGGTATGCCATAAGACTATTTATTATTATTATTATTATTATTATTATTATTATTATTATTATTTCTAGATGATTTATTAAACGCTATAACATAGCTAGAGCTAAAATCAAGAGCGATTTACAGATGTTCATAAGATGCGCGAAATAAGTGTGTCTTGAGGGCAGTCGCAAACGCCTCGAAGGTTGTGATAGATGTCACTGAGGCGGGAAGAGAGTTCCAGAGAAGGGGGTTGCCACGTGTCACGGATCTTTCCCCCAGCATCACCGTCTTGGATGGAGGAGGGACATAAAGGCGGATTCGCTTGCTTGATCGCAGCTGTTTACGACAGTCTGTCGGCATCGGCCGCTGTATGAGAGCAGAAATGTACTCCGGGCAGAGAGGGTCGTTCAGTGCCCTCTAAGTATTTGCCCTCTAAGTACCTATATTTGAGATGTTTGAAGCCATTATATGCTAGTTGAAATGTTGTGGGGATGTTACAAGAATCACAGAGTCTAAACTCACTATTGTTGTGCAGTCGTGGTGTGATATTCTTTGTTAGTTAATCTCTCTGGATACTCATTATAGTCTGATTTCTTTCAGAGTCAGTCGGTGAAGATAGAAGTTAGCGCCTCTGAGCGAGGTCTTCTTGGATTTTTGCTCGCCAAGATACACAAATTCGACCCTGATCTTATTGTGGTAAGTTTCTGTTGTTAAAGGTAAAGGTAGTCCCATACATGAACGAGTGTAGGGTCTGACAGTTACTAGGCAAGCAGCGGCACAGATGGCTTATGCCACTAACCTAGAGTAGGTTGCCAATGCTTTCGCTAGACCCGCGTTTTACCTTCGCAGCTTAACGCTGCTTCCGATTTATCGATGCCTAAGCGATGAACGGCTTGGTTGGCCGCTGACACCATGACTGGATCCCGGGATGTCACCCATCCAAGTACTAACCACGCTTGACGTTGCTTAACTTCTGAGTTCTGATGGAAACCGGTTGCACAACGCCAAGTATGCTGATTTTTGTTTTATTTTGAAAATCTTGTGTAGGTAGTTTAGCTTGGCTAAATGTGATGTACGCGATATGTAAAAAGCTGTTACTTAATGTGTTTTAGAGGAGGTTTAGAGAGTTTCTTGAGTTTGTTTTCATCTTCAGGGTCATGACATTGCTGACTATGGACTTGATGTGCTGCTCAATCGAATTGACCATCACAAAGTGCCGCATTGGTCGAAAATTGGTCGTCTTAAGCGGTCTACATTTCCAAAGTTTATGGTAAGCAGAAAGACAGTTGTTACAACTGAGAGTCATTGCTTTCTTTATCTTATCTGGAGGTCGTTGGCTGAAGCCTTGTTACTCTTTGAAACTTCAATTAATGAAAATATTTCTATCCACTTGCTCTTTTATTTTAATTTGTCAAATTCACATTTCCATCTTTTCTCTGCATTTTGAAATTCTTCCTAAACGCTTATTAGTTTCAATGCTAATTTGCTCTTGTTCTCAATGTTGTAGTTGTTGTTATTGCTTCATTTTTTTGATTTATGTATGTATGGCTGTTTCTGTGGTTCTCGTGTTGTGACTGTAAGTTGATTGTGAAGTGAATGACCTCTTGTTGTGACTTTTTCTAATCATTTGAGTCCACTAACTTCCAAATGGTGGTTCTACGGAGCCTGGCATTTTGACCTTCCCTGTGTTAATTTGGAATATTTTATTCTGTAACAGGCTGTTGTTTTGATCTGCCTAACTATTTCTTATAAATCAGTTATATTAAATGACTGATTTGAAACCAAAAACTGTTATTTCTATTTTTGCAAGGGTTCAACAAGACTCAGAGGTCATCAAGCAATCTGTGGCCGGTTGGTTTGTGACGTCATGATTTCTGCAAAAGAACTCATTCGCTGCCGCAGTTACGACCTGACCGAGCTGGTTTTGCACGTCCTGAAGCAGAACCGACGAAGTTTCAACGCAGACGATGTCCGCAAGATATTTGCGTGAGTCGTCTCTTTCAGTTGCATTTAGAGTGAAAGACATTGTTGCTTGGATAAATAGTTTTTCATATTTCTTTCTTTGTGTCTTGTCTTCGCTCTGAAGATTGGTTTAATTGTGGACTGTCTTCTTTCATGTGCTCCTTTTATGACAACTGAACAAATATAACCAGATAGTGGGATCTACTGTGCCTAGGTTTTGATGCTTATTTGTATGTTTTGAAGTTTTTTGCAAAGTTGATAAGCTTTTGAATACCTGTTTTTTAAACTATATTGTGTGTTGTACAGTGTTGAGAAAACAGTTCCTGATTCTGGTATGCAGTTCATTTGAGCTTTACTGGTAAATTAAGCAACTGCTGTGGCACAAGGCAGTGAGAGGGGAAGTGCATCTCCAGCATTGTCTCTGAAGACCTTTGTAGTTGAGGAGTTTTATTCACAGTATTTGCTCCTTCTTCCCAGCCATCTGCTTTGCTGACTCCTTGGGATTTAGAGCACCGGAGTTTCACGTTCAGAAAGTCTCAAGATGACAATAACATCACGAGACAGCGCGTGTGACGTGTGGACTTTTGAAGGACGGTGGACCGAGTGTCGTTGTATTTTGTAGTGACATGAATTCGGATGCAATAGTTCAGCTGTTGACGTGTGGTGCAATGGATGCTCTTCACATTCTGCACATCGTGTGCGATCTCAATGTAATTCCGTTGGCTCTTCAGATTACAAACATCTGCGGCAATGTTATGGTCAGTCTTCGACTTTCCATTGTTTATTTTGTTAGCTTTAATTTGTAGATTTGTTATTATTGTTTGAAATTGTAGAAAGTGTCTCTGCCTAGATCCTGTTGTCGAATCGTAAATGTGTTGATATTTTCTATTTGGTTTTTGTTGCTTCTGATCTGCCATCCTCACAGCTTAGAAACTTTTAGATGTTTTAGAATAATAATTTCTATCTCTTCTGAGATGTTGATTATAAAGATCTACACGATCTATGGACCTACTGAGTCCTGGGCCAGAATTAGCATTTACAATTAGAAAATTTGTTGCATAATAATAATTTATAATAGTTTTACTTCCACAAGGCATCAACGTTTAACCCTAGTAGAGGAATGGTGTGTGTGTGTGTGTGTGTGTGTGTGTGTGTGTGTGTGTGGTATTTCATCGTTGTCTCTAGCGCGGCCAAAAAGATTTTGCCATTGAATTTGACGAGGTCTTGTGTATATGGTGTGTTGCTATATATTGTCATTTGAGGAGAGTGATTCAATGCAAATGGACAGTCTCTGGCAGCATACAACTGTTGGTTCTCATTGAATATTACCAAGGCGTTTAATGTTTGCTTTGAACGTGGTTATGCTGTAAATGGATACACTTCGTACCGAGCAGTTTATTTGGTGCGTTGTGAAGCAGCTGCTTGAAATGTTTAACATAATTGAGCTCTAGATAGTGTTACCACTTAGATACTCTATTATAGAGCAAAATTTAGACTAGAGATCTTAGAAGAGCATTTGACTTGTAATATGTGTGATTTTATGTTTCTGCTTATCTAATGATTGTCTCTGATCGTTATTTTTGCTTCAGTCTCGGACTCTCATGGGCGGCAGGTCGGAGCGTAATGAGTTTCTTCTTTTGCATGCTTTTATTGAGAAGAATTTCATTGTTCCGGACAAAATTTATTCGAAGAAACAACAGGTGCATACCGTGTTTACCAAAGTGAATCTTTATTTTGAGACGGCAGAAGATGATTTTTTTGATACAAAGGCATTTTTAATTGATAAAAGTGGTGGTGGTGGTGGTGGTGGTGGTGGTGGTGGTGGTGGTGGTGGTGGTGGTGGTGGTGGTGTGGTGGTGGTGGTGGTGGTGATCTGTTTGTTCTGTGTTGTTGTGCCTGTATGTGTTACCATTCTCAAATGCTCTCATAGCAGAGGTCCAATCAGTTTATTCTGGTATCTGATTGGGACTTAGATTATGATTAATAGATTCGTATTGATGTTTGCTGGTGTTGTATGAACAAAAGTCTTCTATCCAAATGAAACCAAGTGTCTCTGATTTCTTAAATGATTTTGTCTGATATCTGAATCATTTGTCCAAATTGTTGAATTTAATCAGAATATATATGATTGGCGTTATTCAGTCTTTGTGTCTTTTGTGCTGATTTTATGAATTAATTATTGGCTTATTCTGGAAGGCAATAGCGGCAGTTGATGATGACGATGCGTTTGGAGAATCTGGCAAAAAAACTGGACGTAAAAAACCTGCCTACACTGGGGGCTTGGTCCTGGAACCAAAGAAAGGTTTTCTGAAATTAGCTCTGAATTCTTTCTAAAATAATAGAATTTCACTTAGGCTGTTGTCTCTCTTAAGTTTTCCGTTTGATTTGACGTCTGTTTCATGTTGTCGCTTTATTGTCAGATTAGATAATATGGCTATAATTAGAATTAATTATTTGATAAGTTGATACAATATTACAGAAACATTGAGACATAAGGATTGCAATGTGAATATTGTCTTTTTGTATTACTATTATTTTGCTGGCATAACATTATATTGAAACTGCATTTGCAGTTGAGTAGTTTGAAATTTATTTTTATATGATTTTGGATTTGTTTTCATAAGAGATCAGAGGATACTTGTGCATTTATATTTGATGATGGCCCTTTGGTGTTGTCTATTATTATTATTATTATTATTTTATTATTATTATTATTATTATTATATTATATTATTATCATTATTTATTATTATTATTATTATTATTATTATTATTATTATTATTTGAATGTACTGATGGTGAGTTGCAGAATAGCATATATTTTCATGTCTTTTTATTGCAGGTTTCTATGACAAATTCATCCTGCTTCTTGATTTCAACAGCTTATATCCATCAATCATCCAGGAATATAACATCTGTTTCACGACCATTGCTTTGTCAGCAAACAAACAACACACACAGGTCCAGCCTCACTGTTGTCCTTCATTCTTGTCTTTGACTGTTTAACAAGAATGAGGCTGTCTTGTTTAGAAATCGCATTCGGTTTATGCCATAAAAAGTAACCTTCGAGATAATTTATAAACAAGATGTTGTCGTCTAAGTTATTAGATTTCAGTTTGTTGATCAGTGGTTTGTGTGGGAATTAATTGATCTCCTGTGTTTTGTTCCTTGTCTATGAGAGGTGCTGTATAAATTAACGATTGGAGTATGATTGTTTTTTCTGCTGTTCTTTTTCCTCTTTTAGGTGTTCTAGTATTGAATTTGCTTTTATTATTGAACACAGTAGCTCTCTCTTCTAAAGGCATTTGTACGTCTTCCAAAGAGTCATAATTCTTTGGCTCAGACTTTATTGAGACCCTTGAATTGGCTCTATTTTACATCTGTTATCAATTCACTGACCAATGCTGATGAATTGATTTTAAAAATTTCCTATTGATTTCTAAAATGTTAAACTCAAAATTAAGTCATCATATAGGCATTCTTTATTCTTTGCTTGGTTTCAATAGTCAAGTCTATATATTGTGGATTTCATTTTCGACTTCTGTCGGCCATTTTGGTTCCATTGTGGCCTTTAGGTCAAGGCTTAAAACATACCTGTTTTAAATTTCATCCTTAACCAGAACTGGTGCAATCGGCCGGTGTGACTCGTTAGACAATGGCCGTGGAGAGTTATGATTTTCTTTGAGACAGCTATTGTCTGCTGCCGAGTGCGCTATTACTGTTTTCATTACACTACATAGAAATTGTTTAGTAGGTAGGTTAGTTAGCTATGTAAATGACAGTGTTGCCCTGTTTTTCTTCTGACTTTCAGGAGGGAAATGATGACTACGATGAGTCTTTGATTCCTGATTCTGATCTGGAGCCCGGCGTTCTGCCGACCGAAATTCGGAAGTTGGTCCAAAGTCGCCGTCTAGTGCGTCAGCTCATGAAAGCTGCAGATGTCACGCAAGACCAATATCTCCAGGTATTTATTGTACCGCTTCTATGAATAAGTGTTATTTGATATGCCGGTAACTGAAAGTATCTGTATTGTATCATCTACGATTTCTGTCTAATTTAGCGAAAAACACTGAGGCCTATGCGATGTTTTTAACTCTTAGATGGTTTTTGATTTGTAGTACGACATACGGCAGAAGGCTTTGAAGTTGACGGCCAATAGCATGTATGGTTGTCTTGGTTTTGCAAATTCAAGATTCTACGCTAAGCGTCTTGCTGCTCTTGTGACTGGGAAAGGACGAGAGGTTTGTTAAAATTCTAAGAAATATTACAGATCCTGCGTTATTCATTTTGGGTCAGATAGGAAATTATTTGCGCGTGTGTGTGTGTGTAGTGTTTATGACAATGATTCTGACTGGAAGGCAGGAAGAAGTTGTCATTGAAAATCAAAGACTCACGATCAGAATATGAGAATTTCTAATGAATAAATATGTTTGATCCTCATGACGTGTATTTTGACATCAAGAAATGTTGACAGATGAGATTTTGCTGATTGCTTTGATTATTCTAATAGGAATCATGTAAATGATTGGAGATCTTGGGAAATTAATGAGTCTTTAAAACTGTTTACTTTTGCATGGCTCCTTTTATTCAAGTATCTGTGATAATATAGTTAGAGGTGTAATATGTTTTTTGTCGTAGATTCTACTGAAAACAAGAGATCTCGTGCAGTCGGTAGGTAAAGGCTTAGCATTTGCTTCGAATTCTTACAACTTCTATAACAGTCCGATGCAGAATTTCTAACAGTGTTCTTTAGCTGCTCTGCGACAGTTTTGTTCATCGGAACACTTTGTTTGTTTAATAAGACGCATCTTTTTGGTGATTATTTCTGTGAATCTGATGACCTATGGGAGAGCATTCTGGACTTCTGATCTCGCATATTCTTGTTTGATTTTTTTTTACTGAGACTATTCCAGTTGCAGGCTGGGAGCCGAGCTAATGCATGATCTTTTATTCTATTTGAATTTGGTGACTTTGAATGTACAATGTAAGGTCGTGAGTCATGAGACGTCTGTGGATGTATTTGTTGTAGATGAATTATGACGTCATATATGGTGATACGGATTCCATCATGGTTAACACTGGATGTGCAGACATCGATCAGGCTTATAGGATTGGAAATAAGGTATCACAAAAGTCACCTACCACTCGTCTAGTGATTCAAGTAGTCACTGTTGAGCGATATAATCAGTTATGTTAATTGACTTATGTAATATCAGGGTTTTAGTATTATGTTTTAATAAATTATTACTGATTATTAGTATTTTGCAGATAAATAAGTTTAAAATGTGCTTATGAAAGTTGTTTTGTGAAGATTGAAAGTGAGGGCAACCAGTTGCTGCATGTATTGTATTGATTAAAATCAAAGTTTCTTAGTTTATAGAAATATTTAGCTACAATGATGGAACTACGTGACACTCTGAACTCCTTTAGAGTGCAGATATAATGCGTTTGATGTCGTAGATCAAAGCAGAGGTGAACAAACTCTATCGTCTTCTGGAAATCGACATTGACGGCGTCTTCCAATCGATGCTGCTTCTGAAGAAGAAGAAATACGCGGCACTGAGCGTCCAGAAGGTCAACGACCATTTCATCAAGACTCGAGAGATGAAGGGACTCGACATCGTACGCAGAGATTGGTGCACCTTGGCCAAAGAAGTGGGAAAGTAACTTGACAGCTGAGAGATTTCTTTGCTTCTTTACACGATCGTTAGACTGTTTTTATAATGCTTTGGCAATTTGTCTGTGTTGTGATTGTTTCATTGTTATAGGGTGTTGCTTTGAGTGAACATTTCCTTGGCTTTAAAAGTCTACGTTCGTCGATTTAAACAAGCTGCTGCTGGACGACCAATAACTGTTTGATCAGAATTGCATTATTTTGATGGATGGCATAATGCAGGCAATATCTTTAACCTTTTCACTTTCACTATAAATGAGTTTTGTGATTGATTGTTGTACTTTTGAGATGTAGAACATATTTTGAATTTGTTTTAGCTACGTGGTTGACCAGATTTTGTCAGGAGAGGAAAAGGATACAATTGTTGAGAATATTCACTCAAAGCTAATCGACGTTGGACAGAAAGTCAAAGATGGTCAAATTGGAATTGAACTTTATGTTATCACTAAGGTCAGTAGGACATTTAGTCTGTGCTTTTAAAGTCTGAATTTGCTTGAACGATATTTGTGTGCTGAAAAGAATTAGAATTTTGAAGACAAATTCTTCATGTTTTCACAGATATAGACTACTGCTATTTACTTTGGAGGGGAATATTCAGTGACTTTGCATTGCAGCAACTGGCCAAGAATCCTGAAGATTATCCGGACAAGAGTGGCCAGCCACACGTCCAGGTTGCTCTGAGACTAAACACCAAAGGCGGTAGAAAGTGGAGAAGCGGAGACACGGTTGCTTACATCATCTGCGTGGTAAGATATTGCACTTTCTAATCAATCTTCTTCATTGCTGTCCATCTGGATATATAAATTATCTGAGGAGGAAATAACAAAACTGTGGGAGCTTTGTCATTTGATGGGATTTGATATGTTTTCATAGTGTCCGAGAGGTCATTTGACGTCAGCCAGGCCCAGGCACTGCATCTTCTGGTCTTTGAGTTGTGATTTTTATGCAGAAATTTCAGTTTAATTATATGAGAAAATAACTTAACAGGTCCATCTGTATGTTAGAAAAGAGAAATCAGAGTTGAATTTTAGAAGAAGTGCTACTTTGATTCAAATGTATTTGACATTTTTGCATCTCATCTATTCTTCCAGTTCTGACAGATTTGAGGAATGTTTGATTTTGTGGTCAGTCACATGTTTGCTCATATAACTGGGTGCATTTGGCATTTGTTGATCTGTATTGATGTGTGATTGTTGAGCAGGATGGATCCAGTTTGCCTTCCAGCCAGCGTGGTTATCATCCAGAGGAACTGGCAAAACGCGACGACCTTCAAATCGGTAATTAGCTTAAAATTTAAGTCGTTGTTTTTGTTTAGTTGTCTGAATAAAATGTCTCTTGTAGAATTGAATTCTTCCCTATAGCAGTCTCGTTTCTAATATATTAATATATTTTATGCTGTGATTTGTTGGTTAACTTGTGTCTCTCACGCACGTGTGTGTGTGTGTTGTCAGATGCAAAGTATTATTTGGCGCAGCAGCTTCATCCGGTTGTATCTCGACTTTGCGATCCAATTGATGGAACAGATGCGGCACACATTGCAGAATGTCTCGGTAAGCCCCCTCTCCCTCTCCCCCTCACCGTGGCTCTCTAACCATCGGCATCTTACACAAATCCAGTCAATTGATTGATTAGTAAATCGGTCTGTTTAGTTTTGTCTTTTGTGCTATGAATGTCTTTTTGGAAATACGGCCGAAACCTGGTTCTGTGAGATGATGATCATGTTGACACATTAAGGAAAAGTGCTGAAGACTTTCAATTGGGTGTTGGTCAGATGACTAGTTCTCTTTCTGCTTAAGACTTCAGACTGCCTGGAGCTCTTGAAATGATGCAGTTTGATGAATCTTGTTTAAGATGATAAATTGGTGGACTTTTCTTACTTACCTTTTTGACAAAATTTTGACATTTTAGGGCTTGATCCAGTTGCCTACCAACACTACAGCAACCACTTTAATGAAGAAGATAATGCTCTGTTAGGAGCAACTCATGAGGAAGAGCGATTCAAAGACTGTGAACGCCTCATCATTCAATGTGCCAAGTGTAAAAAAGAAAACGTTATTGAGCAAGTTCTCACATCAACGGTAACTCAATCATTATCTTAATGCCAGCCATTAATATTAAATGAATAGCATGAACTGTTTTCTTTGTAACCTTTAATGTTTTGATGCCATTCGATGTCCTGATACTGTGTATCTGTTATATTTCACTCGATGAAGTTTCTAATTGATGTGGAGAAATCTTATTTGGTTATATTAGAAATTGAATGCTAAGAAAACTTAACTTTTAGTTCAGTCAAGCCTTTCCTGCTTGATAAAAATTACTTTAAAGAATTATTCATTATTTTTGTTTTGTTTTTGTCATTTGTATATTTTGGTCATAGAAGAATGTAATGTAGATCTAAATATGGAGTTGCTTCTGATGGGAATGAGACATTGCCCTATAATAAGCCAGAAACCCTTGCATTTGTTAACTGTAACCCTTAGAAACAGTGTTTAACGTTGACTAGGATCCTCCCGAATTCGCTCTGCTCAAGTGTAGCACCAGCGGGTGTAGTGGTGCTCCGTTGGTGGAACGATGTGTCTTTATCAAAAACAAACTCACAATGGCCATACGAAGTCACATCAGGAAGTACTACGAGGTCAGCATCAAATATATGTCCATCTGCTTAGCATTTACTGCTATTATGATAAATCTGAACATAAACTCACGTGATATTTCTATTGAATTATGGTCAACATAGTCTGATTAGTAAATTTGCTGTTAGAATATCAGAGTAAATGTCTTGTGAAGTGCTTTAGCATAATTGTGATTTAACGTTGTCTTAGGGTTGGTTGAGATGCGAGGATGGTGCATGTGGTGTAAGGACTCGCCGTCTTCCTCTGATATTCTACTTGGAGCATCCAATCTGCCATTCGTGTTGCAGAGGACATTTGGTTTTGGAGGTAGGGGGACTTTGTTGCTCGAGAAGTGTTTGTCTGATGCGACATAACTTTAAGACTGTGATGTTTTACTGTGGACTTTGTCTTGCCATGCATTTCCTGTATGAATGAACTCTAAGAATTTATAATTTTCACTTATATTGTATTTTCATCTAATAGTACTCGGAACACAGACTCCATGTGCAACTGTTGTTCTACAAAAGTTTGTTTGACGTTGAACATGCCTTGGCTGCTGTTTCAGATCTTATCAAGCGAGGTATTTATACAGTAAACTGTTTAATTTGACTAACTTTGACCTTTAAGTCATTTAATTTGACTTTGTTCTATTTTAACTTTTTTGTGTGTATGGTTTGGGTTTTGTGCTGAAAATACTAGGAATGCATTTTGAGGTTAACTATTTAGGATCAGTGATAATAGAGATATAAAAATTAAGCATTCAGTGACCTTTTACATTGATTTTGAAGTGTAAAGATTTCAGATTTTGACATTTGTTTACTATTTCAGACAAACTGAAAAAGGTCGTGGAAAGAGAATTGGAGTGCTACAAAAACTTGAAATGTCATGTTGACAAATTTATTAATCAGAGCGCCTATTCACACGTTGACCTTGGCCAGTTATTTATGGGACTCTTTCAACTCAAATGAATTCCAAATTTATTTCTGAGCAATAAACCAAAGACTTAAAATCGTTCCACAGCATTTTTGTAGTTCTTTTGCATTCGAAACATTTTGCAATTTTGTGCAAATGTGCAGCAGATTCTGAATGACTTCCATGTTGAATTATACTTATAAATTACATTTATGATTTAATTAACAGTTCAATTTTCAATTCAGTTGTTGTCTTTTGTCTATTTTGGATGTTGACTATTGCCTGGCTGATAATATACTTTCCCCATAGCTATTCCAAGGTGCTATAGAAATCCACGAGATTTTACTTTACTTTGATACGTGAAATGCAGCGGCTTAGCCAGGATCCCAGAATGGAGGGGGCACTTTCACATTTTTCGGCCCAAATGTCTTGACGAACAAGAAACCGTCGCCATCTCAAACGCTTTAAAGTCTGCTGTCTGGCACGTTTTCCTCGATCTAATACTACCCCTTACCTCCCCCTCACAACTACTCACTGGTGGTTTTGAATGAACATCACAACCGGTCCCAATCCAAATACATGGGCCTGGCCCCCTGTGGCTACGCCAATATATGAAATACTACATATTGTACAGTTATCTAGTAGCATGCTTTATGTATGTGTTAGGTGCCAAATACATTTATTGTGCAGTCCTATTTATAACATTCACTGTACATGATAGCTACAGTAGGTCACTTTATTTGGTTGAATCAGCGCATGTCGTGTGTACAAAGTTGTTCAGTTGCATCAATGAGTATGCAGATCTTGCTTGTGACATTAAGCAGTGATCTGTTTGTGGTCAATCATTAACTGTTATCCTGACCTTCCTTCCTTATTGAGAACCAACCGTGGGTCGTAGAGCATCACTTAAAAAGATTAATTCACTTTGGAAAGCCTTGTCAGCACACACTTTCTCTGCATAATTCAAATTCAAACTAATTGTTCTGTTTTCCATTAAGTTTTTATCTCATCTTGAATTTTGTGCTGCACTAAAATCCTTCTGGCCTCTTTTGATTGTGAACATTGCAAAAAAAAGCAAAAAGCAAACAGTAGGAAAAGGAAATATTGCCACACAAGCAAAGAAGTCGTCAGGACTTTTGACACCAAACAAACTGACTCCCAACTTTCACAAACTGAACAACCTTGTATGTGGTATCTCTTGAAATAGGCAAGGTTCAGTTGTCAGCCAGGCTGTCAGTATATCCATAAGGCAGCAAGCATAGCATTCCTTATTTCTCAATCAATGAATTATCTAATTTGTATCCCTTAGGCCAACCTGGCTCTCTCTGACCAGGAGGCCTGAATGAGTTCCTCAGTAGAAGACCAACTGATAAAGAATTTTGGGAAATGGAGCCAAATCCTGAACTGAGGAGCAATTTAGCAGAATATGTAAGACAGCTTGTAGACAATCCCCAACTCAGCTCATCCCCTGATCAAGGTTTCTCCGGTCAGTTTTGCACGAATCTCACGGCCAGTCCAGGGCAGAAGACAAGGACTCGGCCACTGTGGCCATGCTAATTCCTAGATGGCTGTAACACTGAAATCCTAAATATAAGACAACTTTTAATTTGCATATAAACAGTGATATTTAATGAAATAATTGTAAAGAAAAATTGTGCATACTTGCTAATACAGTATTAGAAGTTCTCTCCAATAAAGATTAATCAAAGCAATAATGAAACATTTAGTAGAAAATAAATGATCAATATGCAATGCACTGAAGCTACATTTAGATTAAGGCAAACATCCAAAGTATGACATTTAACCATTATACAGTTGATGTACATGATAGTCACTGTCTTAACCCATATCATTCCACAGTCCCATATTAGGTTGGGATCATATGGATTAATAATATTTGTTTGTAAAACAGATTGCTGCTTATGAATAGTGAACAAATTTTTTAAAGTGAAAAAGATGTCACTAAAAATTTCAGTAAAGCTCAAATTTGCTGAAACAATAAAGCAAAGAGGAATATATGGAATTTGTTAAGGAAAATAGTAAATAAAAGGCTTATAAACAAAGAAATAAGAGTAAAATACTTCATAATTCTTGCACATATGAAAAAACATTTTTAAAATATGATAAAATCATAAAGACTCATCAAAAAACTAAACTCTCACTAAATGAAATGCAGATCAAATTCATTGCCCAACAACAAAATTAATCTATGAACCAAATCACTTTCAGTAGTAATAATAATAATAACAACAGTAATAATAGAGGATAGTCAGACAGAAGGTCAAGGATAACAGCAGGTCAGCGTAACTGATTAAAAATGAGGATAAAGAGAATTTGAGGACATCTGGCAACATTTAATCATGTAAATTTGAAAATATAAAAACCAGCAGCAAATAAGTTAGATCAGACTGAACTAAAAATGGAAAGGTTAAAACAAAATATAAAACAAGCAAAAGAATGTAAAATCCCAAACTGCTGCAATGGATCAGACACAATGTAACTCAACTTCATCAGATCTAACTGTTTAGCAAAAGACAGATCTTGAAATGTTTTCAATTCAACAAGAGAGTTGGCATTTGCACAAAAACCTCAAGTAACAGAGAAGGCCTAACCACCGCTTCTTAGGAGCAAAACACTAAATCCTCATATACAGACATGTATGGGTTCTAATACACAATAAAAAATTTAACAAGAATCTGATACATGATCAAGATACAACTTATACAAAGACTGAAGCTGATTGTATCATAATAAGTATATACTGCAAACACCGAATCTTAAACCACAATGCAGGAATCTACTTCCCTGGCCATTCAAAGCATACGTAAAAAAAACAATAGCAGTGGCAGATCTACATGGGGGCCCGTGCCCCCTTCCCTATTGAATGTTTGGCCTCCCCAGTGGCCCCCTGTTGGGACCCTATACTTACTACCTAACAACAAAATAATGGTTGGCCCACATGCCTAGAAGATGCCACCCCAACGCCCCCACTTGCCAAATCCTGGTGCCGCCGCTGAGCATCAGAGCAGCCCTTATACAAGTTACAAAAAAGCTTAAAGGGGTTAATACAATAAAAATGTGAAAATTTCACCACAAGACTGTAGCAAACTATTTGGGAAGTTCTGAGAACTTAAACAGGTCAAATGTATTTTGCTATAATTAATAAGGACAGCTGCATGGCACAGACAGCCACAGCATGAAAACATTTGCCCACTGGCAGTGAGTGACCAAACAGTGTTTGTCAACTTCTATAATGCCACATTCATAATGCACTCAGGGTCTACTACTAATACTAAGTTCAGGCCTAGGAAGAAACTTGTTCAATTCAGAAATTGAGGATGGACAACTGGATGACAGTCTACAGCAGATAAAACACGACAAAAATGGATCCTGATTCTGGAAAACAAAGCTCGGTAAAGAATCTGCAATGTTATGATCTCTAGAGTCAGGTCATGACACTTAAAAAGCAAGACTGCCAAAGACATGCAAGAACTAATGCAGATGAGTCAAGTATTTCTGGCTGTGAATCCTAATCCTTGAAAGAGGCTAAATGCAGCATAAGGGAGAGGTGGTTTACAGAGAGGCTATAGGGAAACCAATGGAAATTCATGGACTTATTCATGGACAAAGCTCATTACGTCATATCAGCCTATGTTCTGGGGTTTTAGAGAATAGACTGCGGTCATTAATTATAACTCTATGGAGTCTATTAGGCAGGCAGACTGCAGCCGACAGCCAGGGCAAAGGACAATGAAGAATCATGGCTGTTGGTCAGATGGGGGTGGTCACAATGGCACGTCCAAAGACTTCAGAGGTTAAAACAAAAACCGGGTTTCAGATGATGATGTGTTGTTGGCCGATTGGAAGTCAATAGATGGAACACGTTGACGATCAGTAACATCATTGTCGGTTGTGTGTCTCTGGCAATGGCCACAGATGTAAACAAAGCTCATTACGTCATCTAATACAATACTAACAGCAAAAGCAAACGAACCTAACGTACTACTTGCAGAGTCCTGAAGCAAAATGATTGACGACACTTGAATGACAACAAATTCTCTACTTTCTGGCGATGACACCTGTCCACCCTCATTGTGTCAATCCTCTTCCAATCTCCTTTTCATAGCGTCTCTTTCCATCCAAATATTGCATGTAATCTAAAGACAATCAAAACGCAAGGCATCATTACCTACCACGTAATGTAACAGAATATTTGTATAGCGCCGCTTCTGAAGCACCACTCAGAGGTGCTCCTGCTGCATTAGTATCCTGCCAGACATAAAAGGTACACGAAAGATTGCATATCAGACTGTTTACCACACACCACATAAAGATTTGCCATATTTTCATTCGAATTGAATCAGAGCTTTTGTTTTGCCATTTATTCAAAACTCAGAAGATTCCTTTCAAACAACTTTCACCAGATGGTGTAGTGCATTTTTTGATATTACATGCTATTTTTAATTTTTTAGAGTCAGCGCACATTACAAAACTGAAGTCATGGGTCGCAGTTCCAAAATGTTTGGGAAATCCTGCTCTAATTGATTCTTTCTCTTGTTCTTCAACATATTCATTAAGCTAAATTGCGGTTCACAGTTTGCGCTGAATGTCAGACATGTTCATCCAATATCGATCCATTCGATTTGCTAGATCTTGAAACTGTTCACAATCAAGCGTAACCATGAACTCCTAAATGAAGTCGCTGTTCATTTTCATTTCAAACGTAAGCATAAATTTCTATTAGGCCTCTACGCTCAAGTCCCCCAAGATTAAACTGACTTCTTAAAATAGAGAATTGACTGACTTCACAGGTGCATTGTACCTGCACAGGTGCATTATACCTGCATAGCTCTTTGGCATCACAGTAGGTATGATGACATTTTCTGTGGTGAATGTGAAATGAAATATGTTTGTTGTGTCATGAGATCCTGTTGTAGGGTTCACGACCTCAGCATGAACCTTAACGTGCAGATCTTGGTCTCGAGTATAAACAACCTGACAAAGGAAAGGAACTCTTAATCAAAGAAATATCAACAAATGTTTTTATGCAGATAAACATTTAATTAATTTCTGATTTGCAACTAGTTAATAATAATTAAGAAGAAGATAGATGAGTGGTAATATCATTGGGCAACTAGTTAATAATAATTAAGAAGAAGATAGATGAGTGGTAATATCACTGGGCAGGCACGCCGACGACACGGGTTCAATCCCGTAGAAGCCCCTAAGGTCGACTCAGCCTTAATCGCTAGAGGGCGGTAGTAACATCAAATGAGTAGCAATGGCAACATTGCGATAGTAACCATAGGTTCGGCGGAAGAGACTGGCCACCGTCCGCCGATGTATGGCTTAGCCACCTATGGGCTGCTGGCTACTAAATACGGGGATCAGCACCGGACCCTACGGGCGTGAGCCTACGGGTGAAAACCCTTTACCTAATAATAATTAACTCATTATAATTAGTTAAACAAAGCATCTTATTTTATAATTTTATTAAAACTTTGGACTGTGAAATTTGTCTCACAAATGTTTTTATGCAGATAAACATTGAATGAATTTCTGATTTGCAACTAGCTTGTAATAATTAACTCATTATAATTAGTTAAACAAAGCATCTTATTTTATAATTTTATTAAAACTTTGGACTGTGAAATTTGTCTCTTACCTGCGAAGACAGGAAGAGCAGCGAACCTATTTCAACCGGACGTCTAAATATGATGTCATCAACCGCAACCAAGCGTGGTCTCGTCTTACTACAAGAGAAATTTAACCAAATATGATCATCGGATGCATACAAAACCTCAATGAATGGATGAATGAATGAATGAGTCCATTTCTCTTACGCACTTGTTCACAAATGCACCTCAGCCGATAAACAAAAATGATTTCAACTGAACAAGAAAGGTCGAGCATGCCATAGTTTCGTCTCAAAGTGCTGGTGGGAGGTTATTCCAGTTCGATGGGGCCAGTGTGCTAAATGCGCAGTCTCCCATCCTGCTTCGGGTTCGCTGTCAGGATTTTAGCCGATGATTTAACGTAAGCCCATTACAGTAAAAGGACCCACTTTGAAACACAAACGATATAATTAAAACTAGGTAACCCCGATTGTATTTACACATTAATTCTGTCTACATATACTATTAGAATTGGGTTTCATAGATGAACCTAAGAAAGGTGTGGTGCTTGGTTTATACCTGAAGACACATGCATTTGTCCACGCCAGTTCAAACCCTTGACGCATGAGGTAACCTCCAAAGATTTTGTTGTACAGATTTCTATTCTGAAAATTCATACAGAAATACATCTCCAACAAATCAACTAAACTTCAAACACATAACAAAAACATTTGCCAATCAACAGCACTTTCTGCCATCCACAATTGCACAATAAACTATTAAATAATAATAAATAATAGCGAGACCTGGAGAATTGATGGAGACAATAATAAAGAATTAGTTTATATTTAGAGAAGAGATGATTGGCTATTCCAGGTCAGGATTTTCCCACCATTGGTTGTCTTTGCATAATTTCACAAAATGTGAAAAACATTGCACAATGCTGTAATAAGTATAAATATTCACAAACAAACAATTACTTCCACCGAATAATAAAGTACTGTCTTTATAGTCTACAGTGAGACCACCTACCTGGGGAAAACAAATGAGAATATTCTTCAGTCCTGCTTCTTCCATCCAAACGCTGTTGTCCGGTTTAATTAATCTCTTGAATGATCCAGATCTACAGAGTAAAACATCACAGAGTAAGACATCTCTGCCAAAACAGAATCACACTCAGCTAAAAAACACAGTTAGTCCATTCAATGGCAAAATACACAAGACACAAACAACCAAAATCAGGCTGCAAGTACTGACAGTAGTAAAGAAGCACACATACACACACACACACACACACACACACACACACACACACACACACACAGCAATCACAGCATACGTCAATTAGAAGAAAAAAAAACTGAAAATCAGACACAATGGATAACAGATCAATTAAACTTTGATATTTTCAGAAGATGATATTTGCAAATTACCCAAAACTTTAGTCCTATTTTAATAACATTAATTACTATAAGATTAAAGTGAATGATGTTGATCACATTATTTTCCAAATAATTCACACAAAGCGCTTTTGACTTAGGCCCTTTTAGCTTTGCTTACGGTGCTCCAGAAATCGTCCTGTATAATAATAAAGCAAAACTTTTGGAGTACACAAGAAATTCGTTATTTAGAAATCCATTGTTTCTATATTTAGCAATTGCCATTCTAACTCAGAATAAATCAGTCACACTTGTCTCATAAAAGGCAAAAGCAAAATAACAGAGGGATCATTTACTTCTCGTTAATCATCTTTAGAAAGAGGTCATGAATTGTGAGACGCTCTTCTGCGTTTGGAGGCGTCTTTAGAAGAGAAACGGAAGCCTCCAACTGCCGAGTGGATCTGTTAGCTGAAAAAAAAACACAGAAAACAAATTCATGGAAATATAGTTCACTTTCACTGCAGAAGGCAAGCTGCTATTAAAGCAGACACATTGTTGGTTAATTTCTTCAGGTGAAATCAACTGAACTCTTCCTCACCTTCACCAGCTTCAAAATATGCCTTCTCCTCAGGAGTTTCAACGCATAAAGGATTAACGATGGCCTTGCTGAAAAACACATTTGCTGCAAATGTTAATACCTGCATAATAATAATAATAATAATAATAATAATAATAATAATAATAATAATAATAATAATAATAATAATAACAACAACAACCTCTACATAATCATAATGACTCTGAATTCAACATATACAACACAATGATGTTTATGTGTCCAGAACTAAACAGCCTCAAATTCTCAGCATCATCACATCCATTATAAAAAGTGTGTACTCTTGTGAGCATTGGACACTTACAAAAATATTACAAAATAATACAGGCTTTCGAAATGCAGAGTTCCAGAAGAATCTTAACATTCAACCGACAAGATAAAGAACAAATGAAGAAATTGTACAAAGTATGGGAGGCCAAAATCTGATAAAAGAAATTGCTGTAGAAAAACCCAACATGCTGGATACATCATGCAAGGGTCCTGCAGAGAGCTAGCTTAGGCCATTTTAGAGAGAAAATGTGAAGAAATTGCATCAAAAGAAGGATAACAAAGGCAATGACTAGATCATGACAAGGCATTGGATGCAAATTTAGAACTATGGAGAACTGCTGAACATGAAGACAAATGGACACAAATCGCAACTGACAACCGTCAAAAGTACTTCTAATAAAATGGCCTTTGACAGAATTGAAATCACTAAAAACTGACGGCATATGGTCAACAATATACCAAATCTAGTTCAACTATGGTAGATCATCTACAGTGTATGATGTTGCCACTGAGCACTTTCTCAACAAAACTCAAACTCAAGGCCAATGCCATTATTAAAAAGTTAGTCAGCTTAAGATGCACAGTAAGACAAATCACACACACACACACATACACACACACACACACACACACACACACACACTTCTACCAACCAAAGACTACAAACGTCCACTGAACATCAAGTTGAAGCATATATACTTCCATATCTTATATACTAATACTTATATATTACAACACAGGGCAGTTGCCAAACGATAAACTTACGACTGTGTGTTTGGATTTCGGGCGACCATGAGGAACTTGGCAGCTAAGAACGTCTCCAGCGCTCCACCGTCTGACTCCTATAACAGCATCTGACACACGCTGCAAATCGACCAATGTTCTTTTGGGTCACAAACTGAATTGTATGTTCAGCTACAGTAGTAGTCATGATCACACAACATGCTATTGTGTACAAAAATCTATTCTAAAAATTGTCAAAGTATCATTTTCACCTGATCAACATTGAGAGAGATTTCCATGGAAGTATTTCCCACCCAAGTCGTATGACCACGCAGAATCACGTCGCGATCTTGTCTCATTGCTTTCCCTCTAATACCTGAAGTTTCAACATACCATTCGATCATGCTCCAAAAGGACTTCAGCATGCACTTCAAAATGTAATTCAGTGTTAACTATTGCTCATAAAACAAAAACAACAGAAGCAAACCAGAGCCATCAACAAAGCGACAAAAATAATTTCACAATGATGAAAAATTGAAATCATGTTTGTTAATTTCGTTTCTTACGAAGCTGCTCTGGCAGATAAATAATATCCAAGAGAAATTCAGGGTAGCCACCACATCCAGCTAAAAGCCTCCACTGTCAAACCCATCTTTAAATAATAAAAATTAGGGCAACTTATAATATAAATCAACATTTCAAATGTGACAATGAGCTTGCAATCATTTCAACCATTTCCACACAGTAAAGTAATTTGAAAAAGAACATAGTCACAGTTAAGTGAAGGCAAATTATATTAGACTTTTAGATGAGGAAAAATTTTCAACTGGACAATCATCAGTTGGCAGCTAATTTGTCTTAATCTTAAACAGCAGCTCTTTACATTTCCTGTAGTTTAAGATATAAGTCCAATTCTTGACATCATCTAGCCATTGCCTTTGCAGTCTTGGCTGATTTTGTCCTCATCTAACAGTCTAATACAAAACAGCTTCTAAATTGTCAACTGCAATCTAAAGCCTCAGACAAAATCCAAACACAGCATTCATCTATTTAGAATGTCATTTCAACAGCCAGTTGGATATAACATTAAATAGATTTTGCTGTATTACAGCATCTTTCTACTGACTGATGCAGTCGACCAGGGCAGTGACGATCGCAATCGATGACTTCTGATCAGAGCCTTTACTTGGATCACTGTTGTGACTGTAACCAATAAGAACTACAACAGCAACAACCAAAGACAACCAATGCAACCACGTTGTCTGGCCACTTCCAAAAATCCTCAATGACACCCACAAATAGCCTGCCTTCAACCATCACATGTGTTATGGACTCAAAAGAAACATTAAAATTAGAACAACTGCTCCCAAAATACTCCTAACAAGAATCAAAACAGCCCTGAGTACTGCTGTCAAATTTTCCTTCATATTTATAAGTCAACACAAAAAGTACAAAAATTATTTTAAAAAGGAACAAAATCCAAGTAGAAATTAAATCTTCTTGTCTGCAGGTCAGACTGTCATAGAGTAAACGATGAAATACCAGCCATTGTATCCAGATCTTCC
The DNA here is from genome assembly GCA_018105865.1 of Metaphire vulgaris. NCBI lineage: Eukaryota > Metazoa > Annelida > Clitellata > Crassiclitellata > Megascolecidae > Metaphire > Metaphire vulgaris. Next base: position 15,015,239 of record CM030853.1, read on the forward strand.
AAAATCCTTCCAAGTCGAACACGATGATAGAAGTTGATGTATTTCTGCCAAAGCTGTTTGTCCTTTGAGAGCGGTATGACCGCCTCTCGATAACTGTCGAGCATTTTTCGTGCCGGAAGATCGGACTGTTTTGTTGGTGGAGAACTCTGTGCAGATGGGTCACGCTGAGGAGGATCACTGGAAATCACAATCATCATCACCACCAGCTGAACTCCACTCAAATTAGTCATTAATCTGCTTTTGACTCATGGCTACAACTGACCAAAACCAAAGCCATTCGTTTAAAATGGACAAAATGTTATTTATAAAATGATATTCATAAAAGTAAAAGATGTCTAAAATAATGAAAAAAACCAACCCCCAAACAAGTGGTGACCCAACAATGCGGCGCAGTTCACCTCTGGCTGTTAGACACACAAGAAAAAACATCATACGTCATCAAATGCCTTTGTAACACTTAGAAAATTCCACTCATATCATTTCATATCTCATTTTGTGATACTTTACAAATATCACTTTCATATGCCACCATTAAATGGTTGGTTTGGCCATGTGTAAGTTCAATGAACAACAGGGTTTTCAAATAAATCAAAACTGTCTCAAAACCACTCTCATAACTACCGGTAAGTCTGTTTTACGCACATAAGCATCCAGTACCTAGACCACAATGCATGCCATTCGATTAGACAGTAGAGAAAATTTATCTCAACTTAATTAAAATTCAATGAAGCAGCTGTGAGTGTGACTCTGACTGGATGCCATCAGATTCTAATAAGAAAAAAACTGTCTCAATACATTGCCCTGTCAAGACATATTTCTGTTCAAAAGCGTGACACTGTGTATTTAATTCAACTGATATGACACGAACAATTCATAATTCATAATTCAATGCTGTACCATTGACATACAGTGAGACAGTTGAGGGCTTTAGATAAAACTCAAATTGGCACCATGCCCCCCCCCCCCAACTACATCAAAAGTTATTGTGGGCCATATGCAGAAATAATGTATCGGATAATTCAAACGCTATTTTGCTGCACCACAAACCTGCACTTTCGAATGCTCGTGATGATGATGATAATAAATAACGGCTCTTAAAATTGACGGAGTCGGAGAATCCAGTGGGACTGGCAGATCTCATTGAACCAATGGCATTCAGTGACGCTTGATATTCACAGTCTCTACGTCAACCTACCAAATTTCTATAGTGCATCTAGTATACGAGCGCTTAATCTGGGTCAATACATAATTCACTGGTCTACATTTTTAAAAAAAATTTCTGCTGACCTAGGTATTTTAGCTGATTTTACCCAATTGAGAGGTGCTGATTCCAGATATGAAGTCAAAAATTATGCAATACGTCAAATTTTTTCGCAAATGAGGAATGCTTAATTAAAGGCGTTAAAGTCAAACATAAGGGAAAATAGGAAATTCTGAAGAACCGATAACACGTAATATTTTTTATTCAGCCAAAAAATGAGTCTGTCATCTAACCAAGAGAGCAATAAGAGCAATAGCTAGTTGCTTAAATTTAAGTTTTGAGAAAGGAATCTTCTCTTTTTGGATGCTCCGGTATAGTTATGGTCACAGTTGTCACGCTGTAAACGCTAGCAGTAGTCTGCCATAATGTTTGAGTTCCATCTGCCTTGATATCTACGTTCCATGGTCTTGATGTCTTGATGGAAGCATTCTCCTTGTTCTTCACTCATAGCTCCAAGATTTGAAGTTCAAGTAGCTATGAAAGAAATGCAACTTGACACTCATTGTTTGCTCCCAGTCTTCGAAAAGCAATCTTCGAATTTTGAAATGAAAGATCAAAATTCTCGACTCTTAAGTTGCCAAGTAAGTCAGTAATCAGGTCGTAAAAAGCATCTTGTCTACAACTATAACATCCCATTGATTCAATAAGTCCTTTGATGTTGATGCAGTATACAAACTCCTCCTCCATATGGAAATATTTCAAAAGATTCATTCTCTCTGCCATGATACATAAGCGTGGTTCCTGGAGCCAACACTGAACAGATTCTTTTCCTTCAGTCTTGAACCCAGTAACTCTGCTGACGACTTCGGCAGATCTAGGTCTCATATTATGTCATTCAACTCAGCTTGGTTGAATGTTTGGTGCATTCCAGTGTCAACTTCTAAGGCCACGAAATCTTCAGCAATCGGTGTCTGTTCACTGACAAAATTCATCGTCGTAAAAAACTCCCAAAGTAGTGAAAATAGGTACAGGAACTTTGTCACAGTGAGCAACTGGTCTCAGAGCAGAGGGGAGATTTGGGTACTGGATGGAAGATTTTGTCTTTGTGGACATGCCTGAAATATTTACCAGACAGAAGTAGCAGTCATCAACATGCATGGTTTCGAGGCTCTCGCCACACCATTGGAACTCCAAAGTTAAGACTTTTTCTCTGACCTTTAGTCACATTATGAACTGTCTGAGGCTTTCAACACATGTCCTGCACACTTTATGAGATGCCCAAGGTTTTCCCGGTCACCCAATTTAACTGCGAAATATGCATGCTAAGCTTTATGCACAAATTCAGACACATCTCTCCTTTGTTTAGGTGTTGTAAAACAACCACAAATGTAGCAAAATTTGTCAGAATAATTCCTGCACTGCCCACGAAGTGTTCGTGTGCTGGGTGACATATTCCACAGAAAGCTATTTAGAAGAGTTAAATTTGCTGCGACTTTTAAGCCTCATGAACGACTGAATGCTGCCGTCGGTTTCACGCTGCTTATATATAGGCCTATATCCATAAAATGCTGACGTCTGCAGTTTAAAACTGCCTATTAAACTGTTGTATTATTAAATAGTTATGCCCACTGCATATTAAGCATATCTTTTTGCACATCCTTATCTTTTTGCATATTCAATATAGCTAAAGAATTATAATACATAATGCTACATTATTACAGTAAACAGTAAATCAGTAAACAGCGTTTTGCGGAAAAACTGGACGTGATAGGAGAAAATGGGTGTGATTTTTGGATTCAGCACACCAAAATACATAAAGATCACATGTTGTCTTCAAGTCAGCAAAATTGACGTAGACCAGTGTAATCCGTAGTTGTCAGGGTTGTTGATCCAGGTAGACAGTTGCTGAAACCAGAATTTCTATCACGAAGAGTTCTGCTATAAAGTCTTCAATTGTTAACATCATTATTCGTCATTGTCATCGTAGTAGCAGCAGCAATGGTAGCAGGGTTTAATCTAGGCCGTTTCCAGGATGGCACCCCCAGACCCCCATGCTAGCCTACCCAAATATTAAACTCTAAATCCGCCTATGCTTAAGACTAAGAAAAATGAAAACTTAAATATCCGAGGCCGGTGGGGCCCCTGCGGCCGACGGGGCCCCCTGCGGCCGCAGGCTTTGCAGGCCCCACGCGCCGGCTCTGAGATTTGGTAGCATTGTTAACTTATCGAGATGTAGAGCGGTGTGCGTGGGCGACTGACCGTCCATGGGTGTTAGTTTAGCGTCGGTTGAACAGCCGGTAAGGAGACTTCTTCGGAGGAATTCATCGACGGCTGATGATCGTCCATTTGAATGACGCAAAACTCTTCTTAACAAATAATTTACAAACATTATAACCAAAAATCTACAAATAATAAAAGACGATCAACACAAACAGATAATCTAGGTCAGCCTCTCATAAAGCAAGAGCGAATACGAAATTCTAATGCGCTACAATTTTATCTTATGCTATCAAAAGTAAAGTAAAGTAAAGTAAAATCTCGTGGATTTCTATAGCGCCTTTGCCAGCACAACAGTAGCTGCTTATTCTTAGGCGCTCAGCCTTTATTGAAATAGCTATGGGAAAAGTATATGATCAGCCAGACAATAGTCAATATCCAAAGGGCAGTGAGGCTAGGTTGTTACAGCTATGGAGGAAATGATTTCAAACATAGCAACGTTGCATTACATTACACAAAATCACGTGAATTCGTTTGAAGCTTCTTTTAACAAGTGTACCTCAACACAACAGCGCCGACGAGAGTGGACATTATTACCCGGGCCCGGCGATAAACAAAGCCCACTCTAATCATAAAAAAGAAACATCTACGCAACTTCATAGTCTTGTATATAGTTAAGTTTTTAATGTCTTCAGACTGTGGTGTTTTTTCATTCAAATTGGACGGCGTCTTATAAGGCTATAATGATAAACAAGTTACCGTCAATGGACAGAATGAACACAATTTCCCAAAAAGCATCCTACATGTATATGTCTACATGCATTCATACAGACAACTATACTGCCAGTTGTTAGGCATTGTCATCAAAACCACCACCCCATCACTTTAGATCTATCACCACATTAGTACATTACCCAAAAAATCGAGCCCAGCCACAAAAATCATATAAATTCCAGTCAGACACAGTGAGACAGACTATGGAAGGAAAAGCACAGTAGCTTTAAGTTTGCACTTCCAAAATACCCAATTTTTGATAAATTTGGTGCTTAAGTTTAAATTTTTAAGCACATCTAGCATTTCTATTAATCTTGTTAGAATTATGTTCTGTGGCGTAGCAAGGATTTTTCAAAGGGGGGTTTATGGTCCCCACAATTCCTAACTTCAGAAAATTCTGCAAGCAAAAAAGGTTATGATCATGATCCCTGTGATTAACATGCAAAAGAATCCCAACAAACAAAAGAAAAGCTGTCAACTATTATTTTACTTGATTAAGTGAATTAGTGAATTATATAGGTATATGAGTGCTACATCTATATTGATACACAATTTTTGGTCGAACAGCCAATGGGGGGGTTAAACCCACAAAACCTCCCTCCTGATTATGGTCATAATGTTTACCTAGAAATATATATTAAGTGTTTTGTGAGGCAGTCATTTAAAGTTACAGCTTCCTTAATAGAAGCTCATAGTAACTGATTAGACTGTATTAAGACAATGCCAATGGACTCTGCAAAAGGATCAACACATTGCAGCAACAGCATTTTAATCACAACTGCATCATCAGTTTAGCTTTTCAATATATCAAAATAAAACCAACACAAATGTCAAGCAAGACAGAAGTAATCGTACAACGTGAACTTAATGTAAATGCTTCTATAATTACCGTAGTGCACATCAGAAAAGCATAGGTGCTGTAAAGCTTTAATCTTGTTCAACCAAACCGGAGCAAAGACACGTTCAGTCAGAACCCACAGAGAGCAAAGAGCAAGACTTTAAACTATCATACTCTGCTCTCTCTGTCTCTCTCTCTCTTCAAAATTCAGTCCTACATTCTCTTGAGAATAGAGTTTAAATAACTTAAAATAGCAGACCAAATGATTATTCTGTGCATAATACATCCATTTTACAAGATAGTTATTTGAGACATTAACACGACTGACATTTTTGGCAGTCACACTTCAAAGATTAGATACTCAGCATTTATTTTTTAAAATTCCATAAAACTAATGACTAATGAAACAAATCTAACAAGGAATTTACACGTACAACTAAATAATCGGATGATAATAAATACTAAATATCAGAAAAATAATAATTTAAGATGCAGTTGGAAAACATTAAAATCTTAATGCAAATAATATGGCAATCAAACAAAGAAGGACTACACTATTAAGGTTCAACAAAGATAGCAGGTGCTAAAGATACTGATATTTAAAACCAACTGCATATTTACCAGTGCCAGCACATTATGAATATACTAAAAATGAAATATAACACAGGAAAACTGTAACAAAATTGTAACATCGCTACAGCAAAAGAAGGCAGGCGTAGTGCATTATTTAAAAAAATTGTTATGAACAAATAAAGCTAACAAAACTATTGAAGAACTTTCTGAGGTGGACCATAACCACGTGTATCCCATCTGCTATTTCACTGCATTTCATTTATAAACTCTGACTCGTCCTTTACCACAAAAGATTAGCAAATTACGTAAGGGGTGCAAAATTCAACTGCAAAAACACAGAAACGACAGCAAATCATGGACACCAACAAAGAGATAAGTCACACAATGGTTCTATTACTTCCACGGCAAAATTCTCAAATAAACCAGAGCCTCTAATAAAGTGTCAAAAACTTGCTTATTTGCAAAATCAAAGCACACAAGTTTTTATAAATTTTTAATTCAAAACTGAAGCTCAAACCAAATCAATAACAGAAAATTTAACAAGCTCGTCTTCTTTTCTTTCACACATTCATAAATGGTCAAATCTACTCTGGAAGGAAAGTTGAGAGTAATGTCAAACAAATCAATTGAAAATGTCATTCAACCAAGCGCAGGACATGATAGCAATCGTAGCACAGCAGAATAAACAAAATGAAGAACTAAACAGCATTACGTCAACATTTAAAACTCACTTGTTTATCTGACTGTGAAGTCAAAAATTCTTTGTAGAGTAAAACCCATTAAGACTGACTTTCAGTTAACCACAGTTACGCAAGTTTCAGTTAAGTATGTACCGTGCAAGTTCAAAAGATGGGCAAGAAAGGTCCTGCAATATGTTTGCATCATCAGCACACACTTAAGGCATATCTTAGTTTTCTACGGAAATGAAATAGAATTTTTGAAAAAATGACCACAAACAACTGTTGAAAAATAATAAATAAGATCAAAATGAGAAATAATAAGAACAACAATGACTCTGGTTTGATAACTGGCAACTACTCAAAAAGCTTAAAAAAATTTTAAAAACAAAAATAGAGAAAACACAATACAGAAATCAACAAACTTAGTACAAATCAAAAGATAACAGAACTTGAACAATAAAAATATAAAAAAGTAACACAAAGATCAGACATCAACAATTTTAAAATCTACAAAACAAGGGTCATCGTCTGAATATCAACAGAAACAAAGCGTCAAAACGTCTAAGAAATCTGTAGACAAAAAAAAACAACTTTTAGGCAGCTCTAAATATTAAATACAGCCGAGCAAAATTTTACAACTATTAAACCAAACATATGCACAAACATAAAAGGACATTTAAAAATTAAAGTTAAAAAGAACTTAAAATGAAGTTCACAAAGTTTAAATGAAAACTGCATTCAGAAATAGTCTATGATCGGATTTAAAAGTTAACCGTTCTTTGTTGAAATAGCTCCCAATACAAATGCTCTGCTAATGTGAAGTAAACATTTCAGTCTAACAGACACAACTTTTCAGTGAAAATAAACTCTAATCTTACAATGTAACATATGACAAAATTGGCCACAATATGGCAACGAATGCATCAGTGCTTCTTGGAAGACGGGCAAAACATCGTGGCAAAAAGCAACGGCTGTGGCAAGACAACAACCTGGACCACCTCGGCACAACCACGTGGCACCAAGCGCACAACACATCGTCAACTAATCACTAATGAAATCCAATAAAAGTAAGAAATGCACAATATTTTTAAAATGTTGCTCATTACCAATTTTCAAAGCTCTCATCTAATACGTTTTCAAACAGGGCCCTATTTAGGACTGAGTGGGCCCTGTTCCGAATATCCTGGGGGCCCTGCCAGGCTACCAGTCACTCTCCCATCGTACATTGTGACGAACAAAAAAGGTGTTCAGCTACTATGTGGAAGCCCCTGATGTGTGGGGCCCTGTTCAATGGGACATGTGGAACAAGCCTATATAATATATATATATATATATTTTAAATATATATATATATATATATATATATATATATATATATCACATCACTGTTTCAGATCTGATCTTGGCACATGACCAACAAAGTTACAGTACAACATATTACAAGCGGCTAGAATTGAAAACGGTTTTGATATGAATTGCTCAAACATTTTCTTCAGCATTCATTCGGCTCTGCTGCTCCTAAACACATTTGAACGATTTAGCTTAAAAGACTTGAAAGGTGCTGGTGAAAGGCAAAGTTGTGTAATCACAAAACTCACTCACGGCAGAAATGCCACATTAGACAGACACTGCACAGTCTAAATCCAGCATCAAGCGAACGTACACAGCAGGAGCACAGAAAGAACGGAACTGACGTTGCTTATTTCACTACGTGAAGATCAAAATATGAGGCTACTAAGCAGCTAGTTAGAACAAAAATTAAAACACCTCTCTATGATATATATTGCAACTGCCTACAAACGCTCCAGGATGAGCACTGAAAATAAGTCAAGTCTAACGACCACTCAAATGTCAACATCAAACTGCATATACTTCAGAATTTGAATTGTTGGTACTATTACTAAAATTCTATTATTATTATTATTATTATTAGTAGTAGTAGTAGTAGTAGTAGTAGTAGTAGTAGTAGTAGTAGTAATAGTAGGAGTAGTAGTAGCAGCAGTAGTAATAATATTGCCTATCGTCAGGATGATGATGATCATAGTCATCGCCATAAATTATGAATTGCACTGCCATAGGCAACTGTTACTTAAGTACAAATGTCAAGCGTGCTAAGCCAAATGCTGAAACAACATGAAATCAAATTAAAATCACAAAGGAACAGACGCACGCACACAACTGACAATTTTGATAATCAGTGTCTATTGATTTTGCACACTCAAACTCAAAGACTAGTTGCTGGCAAACTTATACAAAACTTTTGACTTCTAAACAAAAAGTTACTGTGGCCAAAAGGCACACAAAGCACCACATCCCATTAACCACAATGAAGATAAACTGTCACAGCTCCTGTCCATTAGCCTTAACTGCTCAGCCTCCTCCACCGAACGCTGCTTACTACTCAAACAGCACAGGTCTGACTGGCCACACCCTCCAATGACTTCCTATCGGTTACATCTTTGAGTTTAGACAACTAAATCATCAGCCAAGGTCCTACTTACCTACCTAACTGACCTTTTCGCATCAACTTCTTGCAACTACTTCACACAGTGTCTGGTCAGTGACTATCAGAGAAAAGTGTTCCTAGAGCAAGCACACCTATACACAGAGGGCATATACAGCCAAATTATAATTCTAAAAAATGACTACATTCCATTTGTTTACCTCTGAAAAGTCGCTATCAAAATTAGACTCTCCCCAACTTTTAGCAAAGCCATTTCTATCCTAACAGAATCTCTAAGCATAAATATAAGAGGCATTGTGCATACTTTATCATTGCAATATACAGAATATGACGAAAGAAAGTGTTTATACTTGATTTTGATCAGAATTTAGAAAAGAAACCAATCAAATGACTATAATCCAGAGCATTAGCAACAGATGCTAGAATATTTCACGTATATACGACCGGACAGACTGTACACATCATGGCATAGAGTCACAGTCCACATGCATGTGATGCTACTGTGACTGAAGAGTCAGTACACAGTCTTGGCACACAACAATTGCTGTACTTACACATAAAACAAGCTTTTATACAGAAATATACATACAAATAATTACCAGTACTCACAGAGTAATACATCAACACTGGCAAACATGCAACAGAGAGTCAACACAGAAGCTGTCTTCGTTTCGAATGAAGACCAGCGATCGCAGTTATATTATTGCACAATGAGCTTACCACAGCTACCATAAGGTCTTCTACACAGTCACGGATTCACATACATACAGTAATTACATATAGCAACATAGAAAGTATTCACACGGCAACTCATTTGAAGAAAAGCAGTCAATTGCTCATTTGTCAACAGGAGGCATTACAGCCACAAACAAAAATGTAAATTCCGACAATACTCACAAGATAAAATTTAATTTTCATAACACCGCAAGTAAGGCTTCTGACTTAGAAGAAAGTTTTACTGAAAGCTGAAATTTTCAAACAGAAAATCTTTACAGTGTTCAGTTTGTTCCTCATCCTCAGAGATGTCACAAACCGTTCACTGTAAACTCCTCTGTGCAGCATTTGCAATGAAAGCATCAAAGCAAAGAGGACAACGGAAAACTCCGAGAGCAAGCAACACGGCCTCATTTAACCAACGGTATCTTAATGCTCATCGCTTGACACAAATGCAGACGCATTCCGGAAAGACAAAAAGCAAAGCTCAATTCACTCTGCAGCTAAAGTAATGCAAACAGTTACTGAAAGATCATCATCATCTCTCTCTCTCTCTCTTGTCCTCCATCTAAATTTCATGCAGATGAGAATCGGCCATCTTGGCATTCGGCAACCCATGTCCCGTGGCCAGAGAGCGGCCATCGGCAGATGCAGGCCTCAGCAGAAAACCAGACAGCATTTCACAAGGACACTGAAAATAGTCTCAGGCATTTCAGCTGGAGCCATTTGATTACCAGTTCTGAAGACCGGATTTGTTGAGAGTCATGAAGAAGATCTGACAGACGGAGCTTGCACCGCGAACGGAAGAGAAGAAAACCTTCAAAAGCATCAAATGACAGAGACATTGACATTTCCATCAACAACAACAACAACAACAACTCCAAAATATTAACCAGTTATTCATTATACTTGCATGACATCACAAAACTCTAGACCTCATAACCAATACATCAATTAATATACAAAACAAAAGGGTTTGTAGTTAATTAAGCATGATAACTGGTGCTAAGAGCTCATTAGTTAATGTTAAGATAAATGCATCTGGTTCAATCGTCATCCACCTTGTCATTGCGTTCGCACAGAAATTTGAGTTTCTGCGCCTTTTTGTGCATGAACACTCCATCCAGGTGTCCTGTCTCGGCGGCACGGATTTCGATGGCCTTGTGGCCCCAGCCCATGATCTGGCCAGGGCTAATGAATGCTACAACAATTCAATCAGCATTCAACGATCAAAGCATATGAACAGCAATGGCAACATCAAAGAAGAATATGAGCAACAGCTTTCAAATGAAAACAAGTCCAGCTCAGTGTGTGCCTACAATATACCGTATTTTCACGCAGACAAGGTACACCCATGTATAAGACGCACCCGATTATAAGACTCGGGTTTTGATGGTTTGTGTTTAAAAAATTATGAATAAGACGCCCCCATCTATAGGACGCACCAAATACTGAGTCTCTATTCAGTTACCTGGTTAATTAGAATCCTCTCAAACCTGATTGTGGCTGCCCGTAGAGAGCAAGAGATAGGAGAGGGTGAAAGGAGGGAGGGTAGGAGAGAGATTAGTTTGAATTGGAAGGGGTTCCGTCAACTGTAATAATGTTAAAAACTAGACCTACATCAATAATTTAAACATCTAACACTAAATCTTTATTCAGTAATCTGACCAATTACAATCATCTTTCATTTCCATCCTGCTGCTGGCTGAGAGAAAGACAGACAGACAGACAGACAGACAGACAGACAGAGGGAGAGACACAAACAGAGACAGACAGAGAGGCAGATCACCTTGAATTGGAAGGGCTTCCCTCCACTGTCGGGGACCCTCATATAATGTCTACACATAAGTCTACACATAAGTCGCTTAACTGTCTATTGTGGAATCTATTCAGAATTCTGATTAATCACAATCCTCATTCACTTAAATGTCACTGCCGGCAAGAGAGAGTGAGAGAGACAGACAGAGAGATACTGACAGACAGAGAGATTGCCTTGATTTTAAAGGATTTTCCTCCACCATTTCTATTTGTATCTACTTTCAGTCTTGGATTTATTTATTGATGATGACTTAGATGCCAGTTCTTCGTGTTCCAAAAATTTAGATAAGACACCCCCGAGTATAAGACACACCAAGAGGGATAATTGTGTGAAAACTGTATAACCCCGTCTTAAATGCATGAAAATATGGTAACCTCAAAGCACTTCTGTACAAAGCAGGCATTTGGCATCTATGAAACTGTTCAGACTGTAACAATTAAATCCATTTCAACATCTGCAGTCAACACAGTGTTCAAAATAAAACATGATGCTCTACAGAAGAAGCAATACCACACAGCAATGACATTAACAAGACACTATTGCCACATGAGACTACAGTAAAACCATATTCATGCAGACTTAGATAATACAGATTATTGGTTAACACGCTCATGTATATGGTTTTTACTGTAATAAATAAAGCTGCTAAGTGTACTAATACTAAGTGATGCTAAGTTGTATTATGTTGCTGAAATCTGTCACAACAATAAAAGGCCTGTTTCTTTTGATGGTTTATATTCAAAAGCAAATCTTATACTTAAAATATTACAAATGAAATTTTAAAACAGCCATCAACTTAGAAATCAAGAATGATCAAAGACTCTTCAAAAAGTAAGTCTCTATACACTCTATGAAGCACAAAACTTAAATGGATGTTGACTCCTCTGCTGCCAATAATAATAATAATGAGTAAACCAACTTGTGTTCTGACTACCGGTACAAGTCTCTAATGTACATCTCTAGCAGACTTCCGGTAGCGCCATTTTGGCTGCTTGCACGGGTCTGTCCGTGCTTCGGAATGTCGCCGTTCTTGGCGGATTTACCGACGTCTTGCACTTATTTCTTTGCGCTAATCGCGCGGATCGCCGCTAGCCGCCGTTTTTGAAGCGGTCGGCGATGGTCTTTGCGTCTTCTCTGCGCCGAACGCTCGGATTCACGTTGCCCGTGTCGGCGTGGTTGGACCGCCATTTTGAGCCACCAGTCACTCGACGGAGCCTACAGGCCATAAAGGGCAAAGACTGTTCCGGTTTCGTGGGCGGAATTCCATCTTCAGTCAGTTCCCGTCAAGTTCGGCGATGGATTACCGTCTCGCAGATGACCGCCCTCAAGGATTCGCCGCCTGATTTTCGCCACGCGGAGAATTTTTCCCAGCATCTATGCGGTCCTTCAACATCCTTTCTGCGTTTTCGCTGACTCTTCGACGGAACGTCTTCTTGCGGAAGACCGCCTTCTGAAGGGTTCACTGCCCGATTTCAACACGGCAGCGAACTCTTTTGTGCCATCTGAGCGGACTTTCCCTCAAGACAAACAATCTTCCGTTCCATGTCGATTTGTCAGCGTTGTTGACAGCGCCTTTGACTTTGGCCTACGCCATGCTATGGCGCTATAGAAGTTGTCCAGAACCATAACCATAGCAGGTAACAGTGCAACACCAGAAAGTTATGAAGACGAAACTGACCAACAGAAGTCGGCAATTCTCCCCACTGCAAGACGACATTCTTTGTGATTTTGCCGTTTGTGTCGACATACACGCCTTCGTCTGCAACAGAGAAATCTCACCTGAGATCTATGTTTCAATTTAAATAATCATTGTAATCACGTTTTATGTCCAAAGTCAGAACGAAATAGATCAGAACAGAAGAGTCTCTGCAAAACTGGACCCAAATACCCAAAAGACAATTTATCGTTCTTTATACACAGAAGCAGAGACTCACTGTCATAGCATAGCAACAGCTGCATGCCATTCGACTCAGGGAGAATGACAATCGTATGCGGTGTGACAGGTCCATGAGACTACAAAACAGACGACAAAGAATCAAAGACACAGACAACAACAATATGAAACAAAATTCTTCCAAATGGTTTACAATTCACCTCTAGAGGTTCTCAGTATCCAGTTAAGAGCTGGCCAGTCAATCAGCTGACCAGACAGTCACATGACAGCCAGTCAGCCTGATAGCCATCCAGCCAACCCATCAGCTGATGAATGGTTGCAGCAGCTAACAAGACTCCACAGAACCAGATTGAGGATTATTCAAGTGAATGTTTATGTTTAGAATAATTTCCACCTACAACCAGAGAGTTGCTATGTAAACAAGCCGATCAGAGAGCTCTGCATTGAGGCGGGCGTTCTGCATTCCGCTTTCAAGTCTGTTGCAAGACTAAAAGCCAACGGATTCAAGTGAATTCCATTTACAACTTAAACCACAGACACACCATTATCACGATCACCACGGACACAAAAGTAATTATCACTAGAATGATCACCGTCATGAATGCAATCATCAATAGCTTAATCACAACCGTTAGTATTACTAGTATTATTAAGTAACAGTATTACTGTCTCCTTTTTCTGTTTAATTAATGAAGTAGTGCCAAACAGTAGGCAAGCCATAACAGATCAGTTTAATCAAATGTTCTGACAACCACAGTAAATCAGTGACTCAAACATAAGTGGTCGTTCTGTGACATTTCACATCCTGCCTCTTTTCACCATCCTGCCTCCCTACAGCCCACCTGTCCATTTCTCAACAGCTAACAAAAATAACCATCACAACTTGGAGTTAAAAAATATTTCTTGCAGAAGTTTCATGGGCCCCATCTGCACTCTGTGAATCACATGGATCAACAGATAGAGTAAGAAGAGGGTTCTGTTATACAGCAAAATGAATTTCCTTATATTTATCAAATAAACAATTACAATCACTATTTAGCAAATACTCTAATAAAATAAATGAAACAACAAGAACATAATAATAAAAGCCACACATACTGACTATAAAAAGCAATTGCTAAAATCAAAAGCTGGCAATCACCACTTCTTCAATAATTTTTCAGAAATTATTAACTAAATAATAATCAACATAAACTTAAACTTAAAGAAATTGACTCATAGAACACTTATGATACTTTAATCACCAAAGACTTTCCACAGCTGAAACAATAAATGAGGGACAGACCAATTTCACTCAAATTCTAAATGCAACATTAATCAAAGCCCCACATAAAACTACCAGAAACATCAAAATCTATACTTTTGTATTTGAAGAAATAATTTCTGGGAGGAAATTTAAAAAGTAAAAAAAGCAAAATATGATTAAGACTTTGCAAAACAAGTCTGTACTAAATGCACTGCAACATATCTGTACTTCAAAATGCATGGCACATAAATAATCAAATCTACAATGAAACTGTGGAATTACATGAAACAACAAACTTGCTAAAAATATAGTTCCACTACCATCAACAAGTTAATGCACCAAAACACAAAAAGAATGAACAAAATACACTGAATAAGGTCAAAACAAACAGCAAGCCTTGAAAAGCATTGAAAAAGGAATAAAACACTAAAAGAATTCTAAGAAGCAAATATATTAAACATGGATTACCCAAAAGTCAAACTATTCATTCTCGTCACTGTCACTGATGCAACATCTAAACAGTTTTAAAGCTGCTGCTGCTGCTGCTGCTGCCGCAGCCGCCGCCACCATCGCCACCACCAACCACCATTATCATTAAGCCACAACAACGTACATGCAATCTAACAACCATATTTTCCTATGTATAAGCCAGAGTTTTAAAATCAAGATAGATTTGTTGATGCAATTTATACATTTATTGGCTTAAATATTTTTCTTAAGCATCGTGCTCAGATGACACTGCTATATAAACTGGAAAAGTTTTGGTATAATTCGTTAAATTCAAACAATTTCAGCCAAGTCAACAGCTTATACATAGAATAGATCTACTGTCTCACAATATGACACAATCCTCAATAACTACCAGTTCCCAGATGCTACCACCTCAATCACACCACCACCACCATCACCATCATCACCATCATCATCACCACCACCAGCGCCAGTAATGACACAAAGATAGTGTACCTGTTCTCTGTACTACAAGGTACAAGTGTCATTATCAGCAACAACACCACCACCACCACCAACAGCAGCAGCAGCGCAGGCCGTCAGAAGGCATAGAAGAACAGAAAGCAGAAGAAACCTTATTCAATGTTTTAGTATTCTCATTTCATTGTCTACAATATTCACACAGCATTCCTCTTCAACATCTTCTGGAACAGTAACTCAAAGCAGGAATAATATTGATCAACTATCATAACTTATGGCCAACAATGATAATTATAAACTAATATAAGCACTATGCATCACCGAATTAAAAGAACAAAATCAACACATCCTTCACCTTTTGTTAGAAATAATTAGATATATTAAAATACTATTCTTAATCTTTTATGCTATTTACTGAATAAATAACTGCTTTTGATTAATCCACAGAATTTAAAATGCTTTCAATGGATAAAAGCAAGATTCTACTGAAGACAGAACCTAACAACTGTATCTGATGAATTAAGA
The DNA here is from genome assembly GCA_018105865.1 of Metaphire vulgaris. Lineage (NCBI taxonomy): Eukaryota > Metazoa > Annelida > Clitellata > Crassiclitellata > Megascolecidae > Metaphire > Metaphire vulgaris. Next base: position 15,031,114 of record CM030853.1, read on the forward strand.
AAAAACCAGCCAAAATATGAACAAGCTAAACTTGATCCACAAGGGCAATTAGTAAAAAGGAAAGAGGATTAGTCAACAAAAGCACAGCTCATTGCACAACGAAGCAAAAAATCCAACATAAAATCACACCTTAAAATGATTTCTTCACAACGTTGTTAATAGCAAAAACAATTGCATATATATACACCTGTATATTAAAAAGCATTAATAACTAATGTTGCTGTGCTGGCCACTATGCACTGCACCTAACAGCAGCTGCATTGAGCGGGTATTTATTGTCATTTAACTGGATACAAATGGTCTTCAAGTTTCGTTTGTTTCAAGACAGCAGAAAGAAATTTAGAAAATTTTCAAAAAACCAAAGGTTTTCAGCATTAAATCTTTCTTAAACTCACCTGTAAGTTTTACAACATATAAAGTGCAATCAGTGGACAAAATTCAAAATGTAAAAGGAAAAGTTCAGTTCAGCTGCCTGTAAATAATACAACTCCCTTGTCATCATCATCATCATCATCATCATCATCATCATCATCATCATCATCATCATCATCATCATCATCATCATCATCATCAGCAGCAGCAGCAGCAGCAGCAGCACTTGTACAGCCATAAAAATTAATGACATCTGCCTACGTGTGCGGGAATGTAGATGTCGAATACTTGAGATGTGTCCAAATCAATTGCATGAAAGCCATGGTTGGAACCATATATGACTTTTAACCTCTGACCCTCCTCTATTGTAAGGTCAGCCAGCAGAGGTTTTTCGGTCAGACCACTGAAAGACTGAAACATATAAAAAAAACATACTTCATCCCAACATCATATGCAAAATAATAAATGAAGCAATTAAATTCTATTACTCTAACAGGTTGGTCATACATAAACTGCATTAGAAGTCAAGCATCAACTAACAATACTTATCAATTTCTCCATATTCAACTGTGATGATGGTGTTATCATCTGCAACCAACTGCTTTGATGATGTTAAATGTAATTTCAAATAAACAGAAAACTAAGTTAAATAGTAATTTTCTTCCACCAATGCAAGGAAGTAATGAAAATTTTTGGCAAAATTCAACTGCAGACTTCAAGAGCCTTTCCTTGAAATTGTCAGATGCAAAAGTTCTATCGGAAACACAATCAATATGTTGTAAAGTCATGCTTCAATAAGCATCATCAAGTGAAGTATCTTAGAAACAGATACTGTCATATTAACCAGTATTCTGTCCCCAATCAACAGTCCTATATACAGCAGAAAATAATAATAACAACAGGAGTTATATCAAAGAAGTCAGTTCAGTCGTTCTGAGTAGAAGAACTTAAAGCAGAACTCGAACCAACGTAACTGCCACGGCACAACGCTAACAACATTTAGCTACTGAGATTACCAGAATTACGATGCAATCAGAAACCATCAGCACCTTAAATGCCATAAACTTGTGATAGGGTTTTGGTGCCCATGCGTATATCTCAATGCTATCCTTCAGACCGATGACGAGGAATTTGATTCTCTCATATTTCACTGAAAAACAAACGGCCAAAATCATTCATCTGCATTAATTCTAAGCAAACATTTCAAATGATAATAAACACAGCAGTGATCTTAATCAACTTACTTACTTACTGATAGGTAGACAGATTCTAGATTGATTGATACATTAGTTCATTACTTCACTCTCATTCACTCATTCATTCACACAGCCCCTCACACAACACAGACCATTTCACTTGGACCAACCAAGAGTTCATAAGTTTTTTCAGGCCCAGCTAACATGCATGCTATCTCCAGTCCCCTGAAGTTCATGTTAATGGGGTTTAACTGTAGGTCAAAATCACATTTGCAAATATGATTTTGCATTAAGAGTCTAAAGCTTAATTGAGAGGGAAATCATGGTCTCACCTATTTTGAAGTGAACGCAACCTTCGAGGTCACCGACATTTGTCCAACCGTTCTTCTTGTCACTCTGGACAGATGAAGATACAACTGTCACAATAATCTCGCCATCTAACTACAGAGAAACTCTTCTACTGTCACATTAAGGGATCATTCAATTTGTGTGAAATTAATATCTTGTCCAAATGTATAAGGAGAAGTAACCAATGCGACAGTAAGAGGGTCTGACCATTATAGCATATATACAAAGGTCTCAAACAAGACATCTTTGCTGCAGAATTTATTGAAAAAGTTTAATTAAATTCATGTCAGATTCTTTTATACAAAAACCAAACTAAGGAATACTAAATGTTTCATCAAGCAGACAGATTGGCCAAAGCTCTTAAACACAACAACGTCAGTGAAAGGGTGCCATCTGCGATGCCCCGACCGCTCACCCCATCTCAGCCTCCCTCCTGACCACTCACCCCATCTGCTTTGAAGATCTTCGTCTTGAGCCACGACAGGTAATAGACGCGGATTTTGCTCTTTTTGCCGGATATCGTCACCAGAATGTTCTGTCCTTCGAGGACGTCCATTTGCTGAAAGCGCCGCCTCGAAATCAACTGATACACTGAAAAACAGAGCCACACTTTCTGCATTTTCACTCGCAGTCTATCTAGTATAACTCACAACAGTAATACGCATATTTGGTGGGAAATGAGCAAAACAATTGGTTCAACAGATCACTCGTATCACTGACAGCTGAGGGCTTCACTCCTCATCAGAAGAGAGTGCACATTTGAAACAACAGATGATCTTAAAAAATGGCAAATTCAATTCTTCATTCGATTCTCTCAATACTTTTGCATTTTTAATTATTGCTTTTAAAGGCCGCTGCTCTTTGAATATAACTAAAAGTTGTTAGCAGATGCTACCACAATTTTCACATCAGTTATTATTATTATTATTATTATTCGACGATTTGTGAAGCGCCGTAACATGGCCATCGGCCAAAACCAAAAGCGCTGTACAGTCAACAGTCAACTGTACGATATGGTGAACAAATGCGTTTTCAGCTCTTTAGCAAACGTTTCAGGTGAAGTAATCCCGGCCAGCGCATCAGGGAGCGCGTTCCACAGACGTGGGTTACCGCGAGTCATAGAACGCTCGCCAAACTTCGGAGTCCTGGCCGGAGGAGGAACGTACAGCCGGTGGCGGCTGCCAGATCTCAGCTGGAGACGGCACCCGGTCGTCGTTTGTCGTCGTACTAGGCATGCCAAATAATCGGGACAGGCTGGGTCCCGAAGAGCACGAAAAAGTTAACCAACACCGCTTGTAAACTATACGCCCGGGACCCGAAGCCAATGGAGCTTGTCCTTAGCACAGGTGTAACATGGTCGTGCCACCTCAAGCCGAAAAAATAATCCGAGCCGAGGCATTGATGACTGCCTGAAGTCTACTGAGCTGGTTCCCAGGTAGTCCGAGAAGGAGACTGTTGCTATAATCCAGTCTTGAGAGTACCAGAGCACGGACAAGATGAATAGCGGCCGGTATTGTTATATAACGGCGAACTTCCCGGATTTGCCGGAGTTGGAAGAAGCAGGAGCGGTCACGGCGCTGAGGTGCCCGGACGAGGGTCAGCGAGGAGTCGATGAGCACCCCAGGAGGCGAAGCTCATTGGATGGAGCCACTTCTTTGCCGCCTATCTCGAACGGTGTTGGGTCGATAAGGTGGCCCCTCCTCGGAGTGCTCAGCCACAGCAGCTCCGTCTTGTCAGGGTTGAGGGCAAGACGGTTCGATGCCATCCATTCCGCCACCTTGAGCACACAGTCCTGGACCCGAGTTCGCAGCTCGCCGGTCTCGCCTGGGGGCAAGCGGCGATACCTGCACATCGTCGGCGTATGCGTGGGAGGACAGGCCGAAGGAAGTCGATGACACGCCCGACATCGGCCGCGTACAGGACGAATAGCAGCGGCCCTAGGACCGACCCTTGTGGCACACCGCAATGGACGGGACGAGAGGCCGACAGGAGCCATCCCAAGAGACCGTCTGTGATCTGTCTCTGAGATAGTCTTGCAACCAGGCCAGCGCGCGGGCCACCGATCCCATATGAGAGCTCGAGACGTCGACTTAGGATATGGTGGTCGACGGTGTCGAAGGCCGCAGAGAGGTCCAGGAGAGCGAGCAGTGCAAGGTTTCCGCTGGCCACGGCCTCGACAATGTCGTCGAAGATCCTGAGGATGGCCGTCTCCGTGAGAGTGGCCCTTCCTGTACGCGGACTGGTTGCTGGGCATGAGGCCGTTCTGGGTCAGATATGCAGCCAGCTGCCTGTTTACCAGCCTCTCAAGGACCTTTGACAGAAATGGCAAGTTAGCCACCGGACGGTAGCTCGACGGATCGGTCAAGTCCAGACCCGGCGCTTGAGATGTGGGCGCGTGATTGCGTGCTTCCACGGTCTCGGAAATCGGCATTCTTTAAGGAAGCGGTCATCAGGGATGTCAAGAACGGGCTAGCGTGCTGATCACTGCTTTGAGCAGCCACGCCGGTAGCGGGTCGGCATGACAATGTTTACTCGGCGACGACATGACGACGCTATGACCTCGGCCTCCGTGGGTGCCAAAACGCCGCAAAATGGGATCCAGTGTGGATTCAAACTCGGCAGGACGAGCGTCTGCCGTTCTTCCCGAATCCCGAAGACTTTGTCGTCAATAGACGAGTGGTAGCTCGGCAGTGAAGCTGGAGTGCGGTCGGCGATCGGTCTTGTTATTCTCGCCAGCAGACTATCAAGGTGCTTCCAGGTCTGTTTGATGTCAGAGTGGGCGGAGTCGAGCGCACCTTGCCAATATTGTCGGCCCTTGGATCTGACTAAGGACCTGCTCTCCTTGAGAGCCTCTCTCCATTTGGTTCGTGCATCCAGTTCCGCCTCTGTCCCGACTGTCCTTCGGAAAGCCCTTTCAAGACGACGGGCCCTCTTGCGTGCTTGCCTGCAGTCATCATCATAGAACGGCCGCTGTGGCCTGAGTCGCACTGACATTTCTTTCTCAGGTGCCAGGTCGTCCAGAATGGAGGTAAGGACTGAGTGGTAGCGAACGGCTAGGTCAGTGGCAGTCTCGTCTGGGTCGACCGGTTCGCATAGCGAGGATGACTCCAGCCGCCGACGAACTGGTCGAGCTGGAACTGCTTCCAGCACCTCTTACGTATCTTTCGCACGTGATGTTGGGGCCCGCCATCGACAGTGACCAGTGGATGAGACGATGATCTGATAAGCCGACGCCGGCGACTTTGACGTCGTCTGGAGCCCGGTCCACGGACGTTATTACGACGCCCAGGAGGCCGCCGAGGTCATGAGTCGGTTCACTGGCGCATTGAGCGAGCTCGAAGGACTGGATGAGCTGTACGAGCCTGTTTCCATCAGGATCCGAAGGGCGTTCAAGGTGTACGCGTTCATGTCGCCGACGATCAGAACCGGCAGTTGTAAGTTGCGCAGTGACTCCATCAGGGCCAAAGCTCGCTGAAGAATTGCTCGGATACCGCTGAGAGCCCGGACGGTAGACGGCCACCGCCACGACCGACGCTGGGCCATTCCCGACCCGGCAGCAGAGGTGTTCGAACGTCATGGGCTCGAACTTTGACTCGATCATGGCAATCTGAGTCCCTGGTGTAGAGATGACGGCCAGCCCACCATGGCTGACAAGACGGTCGCTGTCAGGACGATCGTTCATCGAACGGGGCCGGGCCGCCTCGATGACATCGTAGCCCATGCCGCACAGTCGTCTGATAACGACGCTGTCATGACACTCATGCCAAGTCTCAACGAGAAACAAGGCGTTGAGTTTAAACTCTTTGAATAAATCCGGGATATTATCCAACTTCCTGTTCAATGACCGTATATTGAGCAGCCCAGCTCTGATTTGGCGACCTGGCATGATCGCATGGCGTTCGATCCGCAGTTGCTTTTGAGCATAAGCTTCAATCATACCTTTATTCACCACTGTCGAGTATTTCCAATAAACCTCTGTGGTACTATTGAGTAAAATAACAATATTTTATCTAGTGTGATTTAATGGAAGTTCTAACCTTTGCCCTGACCACTTCTGTCCAATAGAACGAGTCCACTGTCTGTGCCAATCAAAAGATTCACACCTAAGAGCAACAAAAGATCAAGGTCAAATACAGGTCAAACAGAGTCAATGCACCAATCAATTTCACCAAATTATCAACGACAAAAACTCAAAACAACACGTTACGAAATTCCATGATAAGACACCGACTTTTTTAAAAAATTAAAAACATTAAGCAAAAGCTATTGCAAGTGGACGGTTTACCCCATAAGGCAGCGCACAGTATGTCTGAGTTGAATCTCTTCTTGTATTTGTGTATCTCTGGCGTGTCACTCTCTGCGATTGTCGGCGTGATGTTGACGCTGATGTGTGACGCTCTGCTAGGAACACCCGGCAGGGAACCAGTGTTGTAGCTCTTGTTGGCGCCGAATCCAAATGCCTGAAACGAACGCGAGGACGAGTTTTTTGACAGGATCGATTTGCTCGTACCAGTCGCTTGACCCTAGCAACGCAAGAGGTCAGAGGTCGACCAACAAATAATTACTCAGGCAGTTTCATCTGATACAACATAAGACCTACAAAATCCCACAGAAACTTATCGTGCTCAATTATTACGAACGATCATCATCAATGCCTCTAACTAAGCATTTGTAAACTCTAGAGCTCTGCATTGATCAGCTGAACAGTAACAGCAGATGCACTGGCGCTGCTGTCAGCCGACGGTGCAAGATTTAAGCACGATGTCAGTAAAGTGTAACTTCATTAGATTACACCAGATGGTGCGTGGCATTACCTCGTCTGACAGCGGTCGGTCGTGTGTCCTTCGAACGGCCGAAGTGTTCCTCGGAGGAATCTGGGGTGGGAGAAGGTCGGGCAGCACGTGGTTGTCACGCGATCCAGGTCCCTGGGCAAACCCGGAAGAGACGACCGGTGACGAATTTGCAGTGGAGTTTAACGACGAGCAGCAGGGAACCAGCGGATTGCCAACAAGGGCACCAGCCTCCTGGTCCAGGTTATGTCGCAACAGAACGTCAGTCTTTGGCTCAAGCTACAGAATAAAGTAAAACAAAAGCACTCTTACTTTAGACAGAAGATTCTTCAAATACAAGCACTAAGCATCACTTTGAAAATCACTGAAATTGATTGACTTTAGATGAGAGCACAGGAAAAGCAACTCATAATCATAGCTGTAACAACCTAGCCTCACTGCCCTTTGGACATTGACTATTGCCTGGCTGATAACATACCTTCCCCATAGCTATTTTAAGAGAGGCTGAGCGCCTAAGAATAAGCAGCTACTGTTGTGCTGCTTTCCAAGGCGCTATAGAAATCCACGAGATTTTACTTTACTTTACTTTACTGAATGCGCAGCCCTAAATCATGAGCACTGTACATGAATCCAGGCCGATCACGACTCAAAGCATTTGCAAATAAAATCAGTTTTGCGTCACATGCTCAAGTCTCAAATACTGCCATAGAATAACATTTCCTTCACATAGTTATTCTCAAGCTTATAGCAAGTTACTAAGTTGCCTGAATACAGTCTCATTAATCATAAAATAACTGTCAATCCTACTTAGACTGTCCTTTGCACTCATGATGCAACTTGTTTGTAAAAACTTTTTACAAGCTTCATCGCCTATGCTTCATGGGGTGCCAAATGGATGCCAACAACAGCTCCAAAAAGGCAGATACATCTAATGCAGGAGACACACAAATGCAATAGCAAATCATATGAGACAGATCCATACACATGCACACACTAACACACGCACACACAATGGACAAAACTTGGACTGTCTTTGTCATAATGCAGCTGCTAATCAGCATCAGCTGAATAATACTCAGTTCAATGCAGATTTTTATCTGGTCAGTCCAGCTTGAAGAATTCTTAGCATAACAAGCACATCTGGTCAAAATAGAATAAAGTCAAACTCTCTTACTATCAATCGTCATTATGTTCCAATCAATCAAATATTTACTCTCTTTTTCTTATTACCATCACAAGTGCTCTAGATAATGTCAACTCAGCATCATCTCAAATGAAGGATCCTTGAATATCACATCACATGGGGCTGATCATGGACATCTAAATGGTAAATGGAAAGTTAGGATTATTTGGGCTGACTGAATTTGGATATATTGCTAATGAACAGACTGGTGGAGAGGCAGAGGAGGAGGAGGAGGCATGTGCAGCATAAGAGCCAATCAAGTGTGCATGATTATAACATGTTCCCAAAGTCCTTCTAGTAGAAAATTAGACAAACATTTTGAAGGCTCTTATTGCCAAAAGACACAGGGTGTATGTGAAAATTATGGACGCAGGACCACAACAAGGACACTGGCACCAGGTCAACATTTGTGCAAATAAATTGGATCTAATTCATAGACCGGGATCTGCTTGGGTCTAGCTCCACAACCAGTCTCTGGTCCTGAAGAAACAAGATTATCACACCGACTGCAGAATAATGACACCAACATCCACATTCATTCCAGAGAGACTTCTTACGTTGGCAGAAAACGAGAAGTGCATTCTGGGAATGTGTTTACATTCAAGCAGTTACTATGATTCACTTGGACGGCTAAAGCCCCCATACTTCATTAGGCAGGTCAATGGCTTAGAACATCCTGTAGACCAACCTCCAAATCATTGCCCCCCTTTTCCTCCTCCCTTAACTCCATATCGGGCACACAAACTCCTAAACATGGACATAATTGCTATCCGTATAAACCCTTTATAAACCAAATACAACACATTATATAATAGTGCATGAAATAATATGCACACTCATCATAGTGAACAGAAGGTTAATGCTCAAGATAACTGAAATAATCTCCTGGTCATTGATGGAGAATTCATCAGAAAAATATTAATAAAGTGTTCTGTTGTAATTCTCAGAAAAATCTTAAAACTAAAGTGGAGTCAAGAGTGCCTCAAATGAAAATTCAAGTCACATCATAAATCAATCAAAGATAATTCTCTTCTCTGCACTAGTCACTCAACTATGAATAATAATGAAAATAACAACAAAAAACAACAACAAACAACAGGGTTTTGAGTGGTTTTATAGGGGTTCTCTTGTGCTAAAAAAAACCACTGCTACTCAAGTAAATTTCCATTTCGATTTCTCACATTTGCTGTCTTTGTGTCTTCCACCCTATAAATAACAAATTTCACAGCATGCAATGTCATAACAGACCTAATACTAAATTTCAGCACTTGATTATTCCACCACACAATCATCACCAATAAAACAATTTAATATCTTCAAATGGTTAATCTAATACCCTCTTGTATACTTAACTTACTTTTAAATGCATTCACACTAGAGCTGACACTGTCTTATCATCTAATTCATTCCACCTATCTACTCTACTACTCTGGCACTAACAAAAAGTTTATACCTCCCAACTTGTTTCTTGAACAATCTTTGTCATTTCCTCGAGTACCAGTATGAAATGCTAGTGAAAAAATTATATCCATGTGGTAATTATGATATGGTACTTCCATTTTGTTAGTCAATACAAAATGCCTTAGTTATTTTACATGACTTAATTTTTGACATCCTTTCATCATCTTGGTTGCTCTGTATTGAACTTCCAAAATCTGTCTTTCTTCAAGAAGAGATTCAATGCCTGACTGCAACATTCCCAAAGTACACAATCTGTTTTCTAAAGACACAAGTTCATTTCTTTGTCTCTGCTCATCACAGGCCTCATCATTATTATACATTTTTAAAATATCCCTTTTCAGCTGCTTTAGCACATTGCCTACAATATTTTTTGAACTGCTACCAGTGATATTTCAGTTCTAAAAATAATTGTTAATTTTAATTTTCATTCTTATTTTAGGTCTTAATTTCATTTCTATTTCAGTTATACTTCAGAAAATAATTCCTATTTCAGTTCTAATTTCAGTTCTAAAATAATTTCAGTTCTAGTTTAAATATTTTCAGTTTAATTTCTAATTTTACTTCTAATAATTGACATCAGGTTTTGTATTGGATGCCAGTGGCGGCTCCACCGGGGGGCAGGGGAGGGCCCGTGCCCCTACTGAGTGCCTGGCCCCCCAGTGGCCCTCCTGTTGAGACCCTATACTTAATACTACATACCTAACAACAAATGGTTGCCCCATGATTAGAAGTTGCCACCCCAACGCCCCCCCCCCCACTTGCCAAAACCTGGAGCCGCCAATGTTGGATGCAAATCATGCAGAGTATAATATAAAACTGTATTCTATGACGGCAATGTCTGACAGTTACACAGTGATCAAAAATTTATAAACTAAACAATATGCATCTTCAACAATACACGGCATGCTGCTTTGATCAACTTGAACGTGACAAAGAGATTTGTCCGCTTTCTCGACAAATATTAAATAATCCCAAACTGGGCTATCTCGCTTTCTTCGAGCCAACAGTTTAGCTAAACTCATCTTGTAACAATTGTTGCAATTAAGTTAATGCCGACGTTAAATCAACGAAGCAGCACTCGCTTAAGTTTTCTGATACAGACGCGGCGCCGAAATGGTATTTATCAAGGCAGAGGCCCATGTGCCGTCTCGAGACTAGCATGTGATAGCCTGATAGGTCAGTGGTAACCGAGTCACCCCCTCCCAGACATGACTGTATGTGTGGTGTAGGAATGACTGAGAGCAACGGCTGGCATATCACCCTTGGTCAATTGACGCTGAACTTTGGACACACACTCACGAACAGCCATATTATATGGCGCGCCAAATATCACACAACCTAAGCAAATTGACGCCATTTAAATGATAGGTAGTTAAATTCAGTTCATAAAATATTTCTATTTCAGTTCCAATTTCTATTTTTATTGGATGATTTCATTTCTATTTCAGTTATCGTTCTTTAAAAAATTCCTAATTTTACTTCTCGTTTTCGTTAACGGATTCCTTTAATTTCAGTTCTAATTTCCGTTACCGTTCAGTAAAATATCACTGACTGCTACACATGATGATAACTCAGTCTCTCACTGAATATTTTAATGCTTTTCCACATAATTCACATTGACAATCCTCATGGCGTATTCCACCCACACAAACAAGGGAAAGGAGAAAGTTGGAGCACTGGGCCTCGTGGGACAGCATTAATAACTTCAAAAGAGATGTAAAGGAGTCATATTAGATTTTGAGGATTTTAAATAAAGAAGCCATTTTGGGACACATTGTTCTTAAAAAGACAGATTCATCAAATGCAGTAAGAGGGAAACTGAACTTAGGCAACTGGATGGTTTCACATTGAAAGACTGCAGGTAAAGTTCAGTTCATTACAAATGCAAAATTATCATGAAAGCATTATAGGATCAATAATTATTGATAATGAAACACATTGGGAGTCACCTGTTCGGTCGGTCAATATCTGAAACAAGATGTCAAAGGGATTTTATCTAAAGCTGGAAAACAATTACTATTTTAATCGGATTAATCGCATGATTAATTTTTTAATCGAGTGTTAATCGTGCCGTTAACTCACATTTTACATCATGTAGTAGGACATATGGAACTAAGTACCGGTATACGTTATGTCCTTACATTTTTAACTGTGTTAATTTTTTAGATATCAATCAATTCTTTAATGTGTTAGCACATGTTCACACACTAATTTGACGGCCTTAATTTTATCCAATGTATCGGTAGTCATTTTAAAATTTAGAAAAGCAATGACCAAGCAAAGTTCTATCTACATTAGAACAATGCATGAAATTCAACAGACAAGACAAGTGACAACATCACACAATGCACTGGTCATAAAAATAAGCAATCTCACCAACACATATGAAAATAATATGATGATAGAGTTTTATGGAGAGCCAAGCTGTCAACTCAATTCAACTCTTAATTGCAGCAGCCTAGCAACATGCATATATATACTGTATAACCATATTTCTCATGCATCAAACATTTCTATCCAACTCCACAAAACAGGCCTAATATTCTGTGTGCCCTAAATAATACCGGCCATATGCCTGCTTACATTACGTGCCAGCTCTCTTTCTGTCTCTAGATGCCAGAAATGCTCCCATCTAACAGTTCTATGGATGCAATTCTGTTGGACACAGTAAATTAACTCTAAATCCATCATTTACATCTAACCAATCTAGCTCAAAGAGTTGACCACAGCCTTACTAACCGCACACTCTGTGCCTCGTCCATCTCACAGCAAGGAACCAAATGCATGGACAAGTTAAATGAAATTCCTAAATCCAACTTAATTAGACGGCACAACACAGCAGGCCATCCATAGATATTTACAACTACATCTAAGCAGACACTCAAGCAGCACACTGGCATAAAATGCCATTCATTGGCATTGGGAAACCTATAAACCCCAACAACTAACCCTCTGTGTCATCAACCTCAAATACCATTCAGCACAAAGCCAGCAGTCAGTGTAATACCATCAAGCCCCTGTTCCTTGTGTCTATTCAGAGAACTCTACTTCTCTTCATAAATGAGACATTTCAGTGTAAGTAAATCACAAATTCATGTCTCCTGCAACAGTTCCATAGCCATAAAAGCTGTAGAAATGGGAAAACTAGACAGGCCTTTAATAGGAATTGCCAGAATAATGGAGAAATGTATTGCTCAAAAGATCTCTAAGGTGGCTCATAAGAGACATAATGCAGTGCAATTTTTATAACAGAGTTTGCACATTTTTTTCAAACTCTGCTTTCCAGGTCTACATGTTCTTACTTGAACACACAAATACTCAGTGGCATTAATAAAAAAGATTGCACATTGCTAACATTCCTCAATCGGTCTCCATAGACAAGCATTTCATTCTTCTTTCTCTCCATTGGAAGAAAAATTCCAAAATAATTTCTCTTCTCTTGTTCTCTGATATTTAACTTAACTAAGTGGATGCTGCTATTACAGCAATCAAACCAACATATTGACAAAGAAGCAAGGTTCAACACCATTCCACTTCTCTTTGTGCAAATGACACAAGTCATCCCCTGCTCCTGTTCAGTGTACAAAATACACTACATAGGGCAATTTAACCGTTAACTTAGGACTGGCCAGCCAATCTCTATTTTGCACTTAAATGAGTCTCTATGTACTTAAACAGTCATGCTTCAGAGCACACTAGTGCTTTTTTAAATATCTGCATTTAGTGATGTAGCTGTTGATGGTGGTGTTACAACAACAACAACAACAACAACAACAACAACAACAACAATAACAACAACAACTATCACACTGCCACTGCTAAGTAGCACCCATTATATATATATATATATAAATGAAATTTTAAGTATGTCCACTTGTTTGTTTTTTGCAAGCATCTAAAACTCTGAAATTCTTGACAGATTTCTTTTGAAACTTTGTAAAAACCATACATTTGAATAGTAGTATTTCTTATTATGTGTTTTTACGTTAAAATGTTTTCTTAAAACAGCACTTTGATTTCATTTTGAATTGAAGTTCTTTCAGCGAAACATCTCTGATAATAGGGGTAAGTTGTGTATACACGCATGTGCGGACAGCCAAGCTTGGCTCTGAAATTGCTAAAATTAGATTTTAAAAATCCCAAATTCATGCTATTCCCATATGTAGCCATAACGATAGCCAATGGATTGAAAACAAAAACATCACGTGACCTGCCTGCTAAAAGCAACAGAAAAACGGTAGTCAAATAAGAGAAATAAAACCCTACAGTAAAAACATAACATGACCTGCGAGCAGCTTCTAAAATAAATACTATTTTCCTTTCTGAAAAACCGATTAAAAACATGAATTTTAGCATTTTTTAACATTTGTAAAAGCCAATTCTAAAAGTGTTAAAGCAACACCATCACATGATTCTGCCCAGTACAGAGGATAAAGTGCAGATAAATTATACCGGATCCAGTAAGACTAACAAAGCAATTACAAATACAGGTAGGTGTTTCCACCTGCAAACCGATAGATCACCTGAGATATTCTCACAGCGCTGTTGTAGGTGCCAATGGGGGTTTTTGTTGTCAGTCCCGGAGGGAGGGACCGGGACCTCCAACAACCGTTGCAGTTGCCGAAGGGAGGAGGAGAGCGAGGGTGAGTGGGATAGAGAGAAGGAAAGTGAGGAAAACAGGAAGAGAGATGGGAGAGGAAGATGGAAAACATGATAGGGAAAGTGGGGTTTTGAGGGGTATATGGGAAAGGGCATTTGCAAAAGGTGATGGGTCAGAGAGGGTGAGGAGATAGGGAAATTCAGACTGAGCGACAGCAATGCCTGGCAGGGTAAAGTTAGTGTGTGTGTGTGTGTGTGTGTGCGCGCGCGCGCGTGTGTGTGTATATATGCGGGTAAGTTCTATTTCTTTATATGGACATCTCTGTGGTTGTGCAGCGATTTTCATTAAATGCAGTTTGCAGAGACAGTTGAAGCATTAAAACAAAACTTAACACACAACTAATGTTTATTCCAGAGTCAATACTGACACCACTGAACTGTATACACAGCAGCTGCAGCCGTTTATACTTAGGCACATATTACATAGCACTAATGCCATCCACAAAACAACAGCCTCTGCTATAACTATTATGCCTTCAGTAGTAAACATGGAAAGCCAAGTGATATTTCCTTTTCAAAACATGGTTCTTTTCATTCCATCTCATCAATTATAGTAAACTTTACCCATACATATTTCTTGTAATCAAACAAAGAACAAAGAAGAGACAACCTTCTCCTCCTCCTCCCCTCCTCCTCCTTTACATCAGCATTCATCAGAGAACAAAAAAAATCAGCCAAGCAAAGATCACTATCTCAAGGCTGCTAGTTTAAAATGCATTCATTTGACTGCCACTTCTGCACAAAAGGACACTTCAGAACATGCAGCTGAGAGCAAAAGCATCAGCAATTAAAATCAACGAAATAACAAAGGTTTCACTGAATGCATGTGGGGAAAAGTGCTGTGCAGTTACTGTTAAACCTGATTTCACAAAGTTTAGATCAAGTCATTAATATATAATAGAAAGTTAAAACACATTAACTGAAATTATGCAAGCAGCATAAAGCTAATATAACTCAATCTCAAACTGGAAGACAAAGAAATACGAAGGATAATAATAATAATTATTATTACTATTATTATTACTACTAGTATTATTATTACATGGTTGTTAATGCACGCTGTCATTCACAAACTGAAGAATTGTAAATGCAGAGCAAGTCAGGGATGAACAGCTTGCCTAAGGTCATTACACAATGGCTAGGGTCAGATTAGAATCCACTACCCTCTGACTAAATGGCAAGAATCAAATTTAAATTCCCAATTTATAGCATTAAATTTTCTTGAAACATGTAGGTCTTGATATCTTTCTTACAGAAAGACAATGAAGTGGACAGTTTTACCCATTGTGACAGTTCATTCCACATCTGTGAACATCACACAACATATCAAAGAGAGGTTTAGAAGCAAAGAATTATCATCAGCTTCTTGGAGATGGTGCATAGACAACTACAATTTCTGGCATGCTGGATATAATTAAAACTTATGAAGACACACTACAGCAAACTGATTCAAGATTGCGGACTGTAAGAAAAGAATGGTTATTACACCTAAAAATATGTTCACTGAACTCCAATCCAACAAAGCTGAAAGTTGAATTGATCACTTGCGCCAAAGACAAACTGCAATTGTGGCCGGTCTTATATGAAGCTGGCAGTTACAGGAAGGTCATTGTCTCTTAAATATTAAGGATAAGAAAAACAATAGTTGGTATTACAAAGATTTTAAGCTCATGAAACTAGTGCCCTAGTACTTCCATTGGGCATCACCAACCCAAAAGCAGGCATCACTGTTGTGGAAACACAGGCAGCAAACTGACAGCCTTCTCATATACAAGGCTACTTCCAGGCATCATACTTGTTGTGATGAATTGATACCAACGGATGATAGGCCAGGCCAGCCTCAAGGTGAAGGTCAAAATAACTCAAAGATCTCTGACAAGAAAAGATGAAATGAAGTACTGTATTTTCGCACATATAAGACTCATTTTATACAATTTTTACACAATTATCCCTCTTGGTGCGTCTTATCTAAATTTTTGGAACACAAAGAACTGGAATCTCAGTCATCATCAATAAATAAATCCAAGACTGAAAGTAGATACAAATAGAAATGGTGGAGGAAAATCCTTTAAAATCAAGGCAATCTCTCTGTCTGTCAGTATCTCTCTGTCTCTCTCTCTCACTCTCTCTTGCCGGCAGTGACATTTAAGTGAATGAGGATTGTGATTAATCAGAATTCTGAATAGATTCCACAATAGACAGTTAAGCGACTTATGTGTAGACTTATGTGTAGACATTATATGAGGGTCCCTGACAGTGGAGGGAAGCCCTTCCAATTCAAGGTGATCTGCCTCTCTGTCTGTCTCTGTTTGTGTCTCTCCCTCTGTCTGTCTGTCTGTCTGTCTGTCTGTCTTTCTCTCAGCCAGCAGCAGGATGGAAATGAAAGATGATTGTAATTGGTCAGATTACTGAATAAAGATTTAGTGTTAGATGTTTAAATTATTGATGTAGGTCTAGTTTTTAACATTATGACAGTTGATGGAACCCCTTACAATTCAAGCTAATCTCTCCCCTACCCTCCCTCCTTTCACCCTCCTCTCTTCTATCTCTTGCTCTCCGCGGACAGCCACATTCAGGTTCGAGAGGATTCTAATTAACCAGGTAACTGAATAGAGACTCAGTATTTGACTCCTTTGGTGCATCCTATATATATATATGGGGGCGTCTTATCCATAATTTTTTTTAATACAAATTATCAAAACCTGAGTCTTATAATCGGGTGCATCTTATACATGGGTGGGTCTTATATGCGCAAAAATACGGTAAATCAAAACCAGTATAGATTTAAAAGTGCATGCAATACAAACACAGATTAGAAACAGGATTCTATACGTAGGAAGATGCAATAAAAGACATTCTGCTAAAGATAAACAGTTCACACATCACACAATTTATGCTAGGAGAACAACACAAGGAAGAGGCACTCAAAACCCCATAGTACAGTATTAGCTCCAAAACAAGAAATAGCTGCACATAAACTAAAGATATACAAAGCACTCTTAAAAGAAGGCATCAACTATCTCTCATCCTGCACACCCAAACACCACAACTGGGAAATATTCCAGCAAAGCAGACGACAAAGAATTCAGCAGTTGTGCAGAGCCTCATAAAATAGCTGAGCACGTCTACTAATGAAGCTCTAAGTAGGACATAATAGACCCATCACAGTTTTATTCTGACTCATGTTGCCAAACAGAATTTAATACAGAACAATGCAATAAAATAAGAAACAATGCAATAAAATAAGAAACAATGCTGCTCGAATATAAAGCGATACGACGGTACAGGCATAATAAACACAACCGTGCTGTCGTTCGCCCAATCTGCTCTCAAAGCAGACGGAATAGGATTATGAAAACATGAAATACTTGTCGAGTCTTAATGCAAGGCATTGGCAAAAACGACAGGCGCTCGGTTGCATTCAGGTCGACAAAAGAAGCAAAGCCGGAAATTTTTCTAACTGTTATCCGTGAAAGGCATCATGGAGTGTAGTCAGAGAAAGTAGGCATAAAACACGTCCACTGTATGAACACATCACAAAACAGAAAAACTGCATCAGAAAAATTGCACAAGGGAGTCGGCGAGAGACGAGTGGGACCGAATGCTCTGCGAAATTCACGACATGCGGATAACGTCAACTGCAGCTGAAATCTCAGAAGGAAATTCCATCAAAGGATGAGAATCTGTGAACATTTCTAAAGTCATTATCAATCACAGAATGCAGCGAAATGGAACGTGACAAAACCTCCACAGTCCACAGCCAATCTAAAGTTCTCACAAACAAAATGTCACATTTCTCTGACATTCTGCTTCATGCAAAATAAAATGAAACACACGAGGAACAACTCAATTATCATCAATGGATTCGAGAAAACCTATAAACACAACAAGAATGAGGTCAGTGGCAAAGCCTCTGCAGTTATTTTCCCTCTGTAAAGTGACGCAATGTACGCTAATTATTCTAGTACAACAGCACTTTTAGATAAATTTAACAAATCATACAGAAAGGTTACCGTACTTAAATATTGGTACTGCCTACTTAAGGCGACCGATTGTAAACTGTACTTCAAAGCGGCAAATGCAAAATCTCTATAAATGTCCTTGAAAATTCAAAAGAAAACTGTCAATACCAAATAACTCCAAATTATATTTCAAAAGGACACATATTCCCACAATAAATCTTTACTATTTGAAACAATACAGTCAAACACACCTAATGCCGAATGTCAAACTAAACCCAATGATCTATAGCCACTATCAATTTCAATTATTCAATTTCTGTCACTGTAGCTATGATGTAGAGAGTCATGTATATAACTGCAGTTATCAACAGAGATAATAACAGAGATTAAATTAAGGAAGTCCATGCAAGACGCACTGAGGAGGTTATGGAGGAGAAATAGGAAAGACTACAAAAGACCCAAACACGGCAGGACATCATGCCATCATCAGCACACTAGAAAAAGCCACCACCAGCCAACTAACTCATTCTGAATCAATAACTACTCCAACTGCAGACAAATAAATGGCAGTGTAACAATGCAGATGCCAAGTGCAACAAACCACCTTTCTTTAAAATTAATGAAAATACAGATGAAAACATGAGAATGATAGCAAAGCTATTGCAGGCAAATAAAAATCATGTTCCAGATGAATCTAGAATGCATTTGGTCCATCAAATACTAGAAGTTCCAGATAAAAAGATGACAGCAGCATAAATAATTCTGGATGTCATCAGAATCTGCCAGAATGTTGAAGACAGATTGTCACATCATGTGACAGATAGATGCCAGTCTAAATACAAGAAGACTGGATCTTAGCATGGCTAAAGGAAATTCCACACTCAAACAGAGGACATTCAGTATCCGTTGGTCATATCCCTGGGTCTCTAATATATCTTCAATACTTTGTCTATATTCCAGAGCAATGCTGTGTGCTGGCACCATGGTCAGAATGATCTTGGAGGAAGGTCAACACCACTTTGCTTTGTTGATTTCAATGGCACCAGTTGCATGGTACCAGCACTAAGCACAAAGTTTCATTATCACCCAACACACTTAACTACCTCACCGATATAAAAGCCCAGTATGCACACTTAGACAAATACACAGCAATCATCAGTCAAATACTTAATGAACATCCACTGTGCTGCTACAATAGGCAAAAGGCTGCTTTTTAAGGGATACTCACTGATCCTACACATGGCTAGCAGTATGAGAAGAAACTACACAAAGCAATGAGATATCACACACAGAGAGAGAACCCTGAACTGGAGTGGAACAGTAAAACTGACTAAAGAAAACGCTTCTACAAATATTCAGGTGTCAAACAGCTGGGCAAGACTCTTCCTGAAGCAGCCTGGGAAAAGTTCTTCATTCTTGGGAAAAGAACTCAAAGTGTGGGAAGCACTGAATAACCATGACCTCTATAAACAAAAAACAGATGCCCCAGGAAGCTGTAAGGCCACTTCCAACTCTAAAACATTTCCATCCACTCAACACAAAAACCCCAGCAAAGACAGTCTATAACTCTGCTGGCCTTCATGGGAAACACTGTTGCACTTACTCACTTGAACAGTGACTCAATGAAAATCATGTTATGCTTTTAACATCAATGAAAATGTCAATAATCCACAGGCAGCCCTGTTTGCATCATCAGTGAAGTACAAAGCTCTGCACTGACTTTTATTAAATGAGTCAATTGATGTGCAGCAAATTAGGTTCAGATAATTGCAGCTCCTGCATTTGAGAATATTTAACCACAACCATTTTAACCAATAAAATATCTGTACAATGAATAGAGATGTGCGGGTACAGTAAAATGCCTACCCTACCCGTACCCATGCAGAAACTTCCTTACCCATACCCGTATCCTTTCCTAGAGGCTATAGAGAGGCAACAACATTAATGTATTAATGAAAGCAGAGTGCATTTTTAAAACATGTCATATCTTGACAATAAATTTTTTCTTAAAAAGAGGCACATTTCAAATTTCAGTCTGCAAATGTGCGCTTTGCATGCAGTGCTCGCAGTGCCTTGCACAATACACAAGAGTTCATTCAGTTCGACAGTCTACCAAATTATACATAGGCTACTGGTTGTACTTTAAACATTATAAATCAATTAATTTACTGGAATTTGCATTGCAAATAAAAGTGCACCGCTGGGGTAGGTTCTAAACTGTACTAGAGAGTATAGACTAGAGAACAGAACTATTACCTACCTACTGCAGTTAATACAGTACCATGAAACAGCATTTTAAAAACTATCAGTTATAAAATATAAGTTTTGAAAATTTTCAATGTTTACTGTCTTGGCAATTATCAGTCACATTCTAGAAATCCAGTTCCACCAAAAACATCATTCATGGTAATTCCCATCACTTTCTTCAGATGCATCCCCTATAGCTTTGACTTGTGATAAGATCGCATCAACAACAGTTCATCAATGTGTTCTGGGTCAAGATTAGTATACAACTGTCTGACAAACTGAACATGATATACAAGTTACACTAATATACATTACAAAATAATATTTTGTCCATTACTGCATTGCTAATTTGCTATAGTAGTGAGAAGTGAAAATATCATACTTTTACGGGTAAAAACGGGTGCACCCATACCCATAGCACTATACCCGTACCCGTAAAATGTGTACTCTACCCTACCCGT
Source organism: Metaphire vulgaris (assembly GCA_018105865.1). Classification (NCBI taxonomy): domain Eukaryota; kingdom Metazoa; phylum Annelida; class Clitellata; order Crassiclitellata; family Megascolecidae; genus Metaphire; species Metaphire vulgaris. The sequence goes on from CM030853.1 coordinate 15,051,793, forward strand.
ACCCGCTGGTACTGGTACGGTATACCCACGGGTATACCCACGGGTATACCCACACTCCTCTAATAATGAAGCCACTAAATTCTTTAGAGCAGTATATATTTAGACAATGGAAAGTGGTAAAAGGAACGTTACATAAGACGTACCTTATGTCTGAGATCAATCAGCTGAAAGTAGTAGTTGTCCACAATCTGGTAATAGTAGAAGAGCGACTCACAAGGAGTCCAAGACAAGTCATCTGTACTTGACGACACATCAGTCAAAACAGCTCCGACATATCGCACGAGCTGTTTCAGAATCATTTTGAAACCGGCAAGAGATGAAGAAGACTCAGTGGCACCTCCTAAGATGCTACAAATGCTCAGCTGCTCCAAATGAGCGTTGCTTCCTGTCAACAGAGGTTCCAACAAATCGAATAACTCAACCGTTTGCGTGCCTCCTCTGCAGCAACCAATGATGTGATTATGACAAATTAAGTTACCCAACTCAAAGTGTCACATCATCATCTGTCATTCCTGGCTGCTCTTTGTATCAGTGAAGCTCTCTCCTTTTTTTACTCTCTAGCGATGTCTCTGCTTATATTTTCGACCGTATCCCACAGCATTCCATCTTTGTGGGAAAAAGTTCGATCATTCGACTCAAAATCTCTTGTGCTACACAAATTTTCTCCCTTCCTCTTTCTCTTCTATTGCTTGAAGAACTTTTCCATGCGTGAATGCTGTGAGTGGGAAGTTGGCTGCTAGAAATACGGACCAACCTACCAACTGCCTGAAGCAGCATCCATTTATTGAAGCATCCGTCTTGATATCTATCTACACAAGCTAGGCGCTGCCTCTGAGCGGAGTCTTAATCCCGAAGGCAGTTTACCAGACTATGAAATTGATTGACAGGTTAAGAGGAAATTCTGGCTGAAGCCAAAGCAACTGACTGTCGTTTGGCAGTGCACAGCTGAGAGTTCAGAGGAATTGAATAGTCCAGTCCCTCCATCTGAATATTACAATATATCAGCTGCTCTCTCTCTCTCTCTCTCTCTCTCTCTCTCTCTCTCTCTCTCTCTCTCTCTCTCTCTCTCTCTCTCCTGGTCACGTGATCGGGCGAGATGAACGCAGCCTTTTCCCCTTTTCCCGGCAACTGTTCTCCCAATCAGCCGCTAAATCTCTGGCCTTTAACCGCCTTTCCTGTATTTCCACTTTAACGGAGCCACCACCACCAACTTCCTCTCCCCACTCCCCCACCCCAGTCGTTCTGCATAACACCAGACCCGTAAACAATGTTCAGCCATAGATGCACTCATTTATCTAGTGCTGCAATATACGTCAAATGGTAAATATCATCTCAGGTCCCACAATCAAGTAAGAGGAAAATAAAAAAACCAACAGGCAGCAATAACAACACAAACACAGAGTCACATTGAAAGATACACAAGAAACAGACAGGCAAACACAGGTTCAACAGACCATAAGACAGGCAAAATATAATGGACAAAAAATGGATGAATGAAATTACAAGGGAAAGAATTGATTGAGAAGGATGAGATTTACCAGTAATGTCATCGGAGAAGTCAATAATAAAGCAAAGGAAATAAAACACTTGCTGCAGAAAATTGACAGCACTTCTTGCTAAGAGGATCAGACCTTCAATTTCAATAAAAGATTTAGAGCCATTCAAGTAAAAATCACAGCCAATCAGAGAAAGCTGGGCAGAATAATACTCTCTGTGGCTTTGGCAAAATAAAAACAAGACTCATATTACATTTTCCACAAAAAACTTGACAATAATCAAGTAGGCATTGAACTGAAAGAGAGATGAACATCAAAGACAGACAGGCAGAGAAACAAAGACAAACTCATACACACAGAGTCAGATGGATGCAACATGGTCTGGAAGAACAAGTGCAGGGTACATTCCCCTTTCAAGATTCAACTCGAATCCACTGCCACTACAACAACAGGAAAAGATTGTATACTCCTGAAAAACAGCCACTAAGTCAAATGAAAGTCTTCTCTGCATTCATAGAATAATTACATAGAGTCTTCAGGTCTCCAGTTAGAAGCCATAGAAAAAACTGATGAACCTATTCAACAGCAGTCTGTCTGTCTCTGTCTGCCTGTTTGCCATGCATTTAACAAAGGCTAATAGAAAGCAGTCTCAACATACCCGTACAGTCCATCCACTTACCGTATTATCTCGCGTATAAGATGCACCTTTTCCCTTAAAAAATTGGTACAAGGTGTGGGTGCATATTATACATAGAAATAAATTTTATGTACATACAATTTTATGTACATAACTTACATAACTTTAATTTAGTGTATTTTTTATACATATAACACACACTATATGGGTTTTATCTTCACGGTCAGTGGTGGAGAAAAACTTTGTCTGCACATCAATTTTCAAAAAGAAGTTGCCAGAAAATTGTGATTGTCTAGGCTACTCAATAGACATTCTGTCGTTGATAGCTAAAAAATGATGTAGGATTATTGTTTTATGGCAAAATGACAGTCCCCCCCACAGGTGGGGGGACTGTCTACTTTTCCAATTTTAAGCAGAATTTGAAGTACAATTGTGATTATCCAGGTTAATTAATAGAGATTCTCATAGAAAATTTTGGGTGCATATCATACATAGGTGCGTGTTATACCTGAGAAAATACGGTATTGTCAATTTCAAGTGATTTTCATCCTAACCCCTTAACTGGGCATTTAACTGTAACTCAATGTAAAATGGACGGACATATCCGGGGTCCCCAGTTAAGGGGTTAAGGGGATTGGCATTATCTCATCTGAACAGGAGAGAAAACTGACAGACCTTCTGAACAATTCTCTAACATTTAAGAGGAAGGCAATAACTGAATTCTGAGTTCCAATGAAAAGAAATTTAAAAGACTTGACACATCTCATATGTTGGAAATAATTCAATAGCTCTGTCATTTTCAGGCAAAATCATCATAACCATCATCAGATTCTTTATGCTGTGACAGATTCAGGGCTCCTTTGTTTCCATTCCTGTCTGTGCGTGTCTATTCTTTGATTTCTGCATAGGTTTTGTGGGGCTGTGCATCTGTTTTCATCATCCAGTCCAATAGCATCCTCCTTGGTCTTCCTTATGACCCTTTTCCCGGTATACTTCCCTCTGTTGCAGTTTTAAACAATGAATCTATGCTCTTGCCAATTATAATATATTATTTGTATATTATTATATTGAAATTGCAAAACCATACTATTATAAATTGATAAACTATAGAATATACAAAGTGTGGAGGAAAATCACGGTAATATTTTGTCAAAATCTATCTGTTTCGAGCTTCTTTATATATTCTTTTGATTTGTATTCAAATGAGTACCAATCTGGACACATGAATGACACATTGAAAATCTTGCACCATCGACTATGCATTGCGTGTCCAATCAGTGAGTGAGGCACTCGCAGTCTACAGGAAAGACAAATGCACTCCTCCCCTGATCAGTAAAAGACAAATGCCCTGAGTGGTCAAAATCAATGCATTGCATATCCAAACACTCGACCATCAAATCCTGGACATGCACTTTGAGATGGCGAGTGCAGGAGGACAGCAGGACAAGTGATGAGCGATTACGAATGGGACCTTTGCCAACGAAGCAGACAATTCTGTCCGACCAAAGGGGGGTCAGATGGTGGATGAAGAAGATTTTATGAAACCCATGTCACTGGAGACTCATTCCATTCACACAATTTAATTACTGCTCACACACCACAGACGACGCCTGGGTGACCAATCGACAGAATATTACGCACTTTTCACTATGTTTCAATGAAACAGAAGCTTCACTCTGAATTGCAGCCAAAGAAATGACTGCACTAATGAACAGCACATCAGTGTCTTCTTTCAATTAAGGGTTTTTGCAACGGCCACAGAACAAACCGTGAAGTAAGAATGCAAAGAATACCTAAAGAGACCAGCCAAGGAAAAAGACAAAAGAAAACCAGCAGCAACACCAGACCAAATGGAACATGTCAGTGATAGACAATAAAACCAAAGCATAAATGTACGCCTTGACATTCGTTCAGCCAGCAGTATAAACCACACTCAACACAGCTTGATACAAGTAAAGTACATGACCTAAGCGCATATACATCCATAATGTTCCATTAAATTGCCAATAAGTGAATGAAGATTGAAATGCATTGTATGTCACAGAATGGCAGCATCACAACTGAAGCTTTAAAGACTGATAAATACCAGTAAAGACATGTCCTGGAGAAAGATACAGAAAACCTTTGAAGAATAAAAACAAGAACAAATTAATGTTCTTCAATATCACTTCCATTCAATATAAATGGCCATGACTGTGAATGTTCCTGTCATAAAACAATTCACAATGTACAAGTTCTCATTCAAAATGACTGCACGAATGCAGAGAAAATTTTAAAAACAAATTCAAATAAATTTTTGTCTCTGATCACTAAACTTCAAAATATCACAGATGCCAGTTGAACACAACAGATGCTAGCTATAGATGCAGAAAACTCAATCTGCCTTCAAAGTGCAGCATGGCAGATGCTACAGCTCACATCAGTATAAGATTTCTTATAATGCAATATGAGTTTGTCTCTCAAACTAAAAAGTTACAACATGGCCAATGATAAAACACACTGACACAATAGTGTGGCCTTAAAGTTATGAGCACAAAACTGACAGGCAATTAGGTGACCATACAAGACTAAATTACATGCAGCAGATTTCCACGCTGTCATTTACTCTCTTAGTTCAAAACAGGTATTACTGTACTCAATCTACGAGTGAGATAGATAGCAGCATCAATGAACCTTATGTTTTACGTGTATACTAGAGATCTATATTGTTGCATAAATTATTTTGTGGCCAATGTAGATACATATCCTGATTTAGCACAAAAATACCTTAAAGTAAAGTAAAGTAAAATCGCGTGGATTTCTATAGCGGCTTGGAAAGCAGCACAACAGTAGCTGCTTATTCTTAGGTGCTCAGCCTTTCTTAAATTAGCTATGGGAATTAGCTATGAGAAAGATATATGATCAGCCTGGCAATAGTCAACATTCAAAAAACATCCAAAAAAACCTTAGTCAACTTTTCAGTGAAGGCTTTATATTAGGTTTAATTGCACTATATCAATAGTCTCATGGCATCAACTTTCCATCTGTGCCATTTTGTACCTTAATTTACATTAACATTATGGTTGCCTTGGCCAAGCTTAATTTAATGTTATCATTTTCACCACTTTGAATCACATAATTACAATGAAAATGCACATTTATGAATTCATTCTTCACAAGAACATTATCAACTTTAAACCAGTTTTGTCCTATTGCTATTCTGATAAAAACAACTTTGCGATTTTATTTCATCAATTATATTTTAGAGTAAATTTTCTGAATAATACATAATCTGCCTAGGATGAAATTCGTGGATTATTTTGGCACATTGCATTAACACAAATCAGTTTACTGTGCACTTTCAACCTCTGCCTCCCAACCAGTGTGCTCTATCAATGCTTTGCTGTAGAATTTATCGCTATCGATAATGTGATAGCAACAGCTAATTATGATCATCTGTTTGCTCCAGGGGTGGGTGAATAGGAAGCTGAATAAAATTCTGATAAGATCAGCAAAACTTACTTGAAAAAATAATTCAGCAAACAATTCAAAATTAGGCATAAAAATTAAGCTCAAACCTCGCAGATCTGTGTTTAGAGACTAAACTGTGCACAGCAAGAAATATTAATGGGATGGAATGACTGAAAACCTGATGATCAGCAACAGAAACATTCAAATGCACAACTTGCCATTAGACGGGCAAACTCGGACAGAAGAGACACACACACTGTAGAAGAAATCCTCAAATGATAACATCCAACCCTTAACATCATCAAACAATACACTTCATTTCAACATTACCTGCCCAACAGGCATCACCTGAGAAACGTCTGCACCTGAGGCAGTGTCAGTGCTTACCTTTCTGTTGGAGAGTGTTCCGTCTGGGTCATGGCTCGAATCCATTGCCGCAGTGGCAGACGACAGACGATAAGACTGTGACGACGTCCTCTGTGGCACCTTAGGCACCTGTTCTTCTGAAACAAGACATCACCACATGTGGTCAGTTAAACCTCCATTCAAAAGAAAACACCAGAGGCCGATTTCAGAAGATTCATTCACAACTGCCAATTGGAAATACAGCAGCATTTCATTTCAAAAGTACTTCAGTGATCCATCTTACATGCATTCTGAATTTACGTTATTTCTAATAACCAGGATCGGTCTTTCTGAGTGGGTAAAGACAACCGAATTGGGTCAACCCCAGGCAATTGCTCTGGCTCCCTTCTTTACAAGCATTACCGTATTTTCGCGCATATAAGCCGCGGCTTATACGAATTTTTACACAATTAGCCCCCTTGGTGCGTCTTATACCCGGGTGCGTCTTATCTAAATTGTTTGGAACATGAATAACTGCGCCGACGGGTCGCCTAGAGCGCCGGCGGCTCACCTAGAGCGCCAACGGGGCGCCGGGAGCGCCGATGGGGCGCCGACGGGTCGCCGGGAGCGCAGACGGGACGCCGGGAGCGCCGACGGGTCACCGAGCGCCGACGGGTTGCTGGGACGCTGACGGGCGCCGACGGTCGCACCGAGGGGTCGCCGACGGGTTGCCGGGAGCGCCGACGGGTCACCGAGAGCGCCGACGGGTTGCTGGGACGCTGACGGGGCGCCGACGGGTCGCACCGAGGGGTCGCCGACGGGTTGCCGGGAGCACCGACGGGTCGCCGAGAGCGCTGACGGGTCGCCGGGAGCGCCTTTTGGTGCGTCTTATATGTGGGTGCGTCTTATCCATAATTATTTTAACACAAATCAACAAAACCCGCGTCTTATACGTGGGTGCGTCTTATACGCGGGTGCATCTTATATGCGCGAAAATACGGTACACTGCTGATCTACCACCCCACAGTATATTATAAATAAATACTTATATTTATAAATCTTTTATAAATCTTTTTTTTCAGGAGTCCCTTAGCTCACAGTTTTCAATGGTAGAACACAATGATCAATTAATCACTATTCCTCAATACTGGATCCTTTGAAACCAACCATGGCTCATTGGTGACAAGACCCAACTCACCTGGCCTGGCTCTCCATCTACTAGGCTCAACTCATCTCCCGCTGCTGTCTTCACATCTTCCTCATTCAAATTTCCTGAGCTTTATTATGAATCTGGATGACCACTTCCATGTCACATGTCATGACCTACCTTTTCTCATGTCCTGTGTCAAATGAACAGTGTCTCTGAACAGCTGAAGTAAATTGTCGATTGCATTACAAGTGAGCAAAGGTCACCACGGCAGGTCTTTTGAAACACAGAAAAATTTACTTCTTTGTGTGTCGTTCTCTGTCAGAGGGTTGACAGTCATTTTCCTCCAATTCTCTATCTTCTGCCGCTCTTTTTAGGCTCCATAGTTCTTTGTGTTTGTCCAGTCAAAGAAGTCATCCATCCAGCTTCTTCTCGGTCGCCCCTTTCCCTTGTTCCTTCTATTCTTCCTTCCGTTATTATCAGTGGTAGGTCTCCAGTCGAACCTCTAATGATGTGATTAGCGTAAGACATTTTTCTTCTTATTTCCCGTTTCCACATTGCTGTTGTTTTCCTTCTTACTAGGACTCTTTCACTTGTTACCTGGTCCATCCAGCTGATTCTCAAGATCCTTCTGTAAAACCATAATTCAAAGGCCAAGATCTTTTTCATAATTTTCCTGTTCATTGTCCAGGTTTAGCATCCATCATAAGTCAGCACTGGGAAGATGTAGCATTGGAAGAGTCTCTTCTTGCACTCTATTGTTGAGATCTCTTCTCATGAGCTCTTTCATCTTCCAAAAGGCTTCCTTTGGCCATACCTATTCTTATTCTGATCTCCTTCTCATTTCTACTGTCGTCTGTGATATAACTGCCAATGTACTTACAACCTTACACCTGCTGAAGCTGTACATTTTCGATGATGATGTTGTACTATCTCTGAGCTTCTTTGCTGACTAGCATGACTTTTGTCTTTTTAAAATTTAATTTACAAATTTACAGCAAACATAAAGCATTTGAGGAATGACAAAATGTAAGCAAACCTTCATGAATGATCATAGACTCAAGAGTATCCAGTGTTGCATTAAAATTGTCGGGTGGACTGAAAACACAATGACTTCGGATTAAGACGCAGTTATCAAACGATTCTACTTTTAATCAGTCAACAATTTATCTTTACAGATCAGTCAATTATATTCGCTCATATATTCGTTTGTATCGGTGCTCAAAAATAAATCAGTAGCTAAGCATGCATAACAGCAGTATGGAAAACCGAGAAAACACCATTAGACTGGAGAAAAGCAATTATAATACCAATACACAAGAAAGGAGACAGAAAGGAATGCAACAACGCCAGAAGAATCAGCCTCTTAAGTGTACCAGGGAAAGTTTTCACCAGAGTCATGTTAAACCAAATAAATGACACAGTGGATGAAACTCTCAGGGAAAACCAGTGTGGATTCAGGAAAGGAAGAGGATGCTCTGACCAAATCTTCATCCTTTGACAACTCATTGAGAAAAAAAATAGAATTTAATGAAGATTTGGTTATGTGCTTCATCGATTTTGCCCAAGCTTATGACTCAATCTGGAGAGAAGGGGCATGGAAACTCTTGGGGAAATATGGTATTCATGCCAAAATAATAAGGCTAATTGAAAATTTATACAGCACAGTTTTAGCATGTATCAGAATTGATGGAGAAGAAACTGAGTGGTTCAAAATCAAAACAGGATTTAGACAAGGATGTGTCCTATCACCAATACTCTTCAACATTATATTAGATTACATCATGAGACAGATTGAAGGCACAAATGGGTTGGGAACATCTCTAAAGCCAGAAAACATAGATGATGCATAGACATGAAAACATAGATATGTTGATGATACATGTTTAATAGCGGAATGCCTCTCAAAGATTGTAGAGTTAAAAAATGGCCTTAATAACGGAAAGTGGAAAATTTGGGCTAAAAATAAACACTAATAAAACAAAAATTATGCCAATTACAAAAAAATTGTTATTTACATTACTCTTAAGCATCTGATCCACACAGAAGAAATATGAAAATTCAAACATCAATTCATATGCTGTTAGGTTGTCTTCATTTGCAAAGACAACACAATTTCAATTACTGACTGAATATGAAACCAAACTGCATCCAATGACATTTAGCAATGAAAACAATCGTTAGTCTAATAATAACTTGAGCTTTTGACAAGCAGAACTGACCAATAAAACATTCTGGCTCTAACTAACTACAAAAACTTGACCTCTGACTCACAAAGGTCGAGGAATTTGTTCTGAGACAAGAAAAGCGCCGTCCATGGCTGCAGAACTCTCCTCGTCCGAATCACCCTCTTCAACGAAAGGGATTCCGTCTCCACACCCAGAGCCCCCGAGATGACTCAGCTGAGCCACATATGCATTCAAATCCTACTCAAAAATCAACCAACTTAATGACTCTGCAGTCACCAATAAATCCTCAAATACAAGACATCAAGACTCAACAGATGTCAGCAGAAGCAATCAAGGTCCATAATAAGACAAGCCATCCATGACCATATTCAACATACGGCAGATACCAGAAACCATCCACAATTTATTTCTTAAGATTAAGATGCAGAGCCATGATAATACTTCAAGGCCAATGAATGATGTAAGTAAGCTACAAATGAAAATGCTTAACCTCAGGCTTTGAAATGCGGTCGGGTCGTTCTGGAAACGAATGTCTCTGATTATCCTGGCCTAGAGGAGCATCTACACAGGATAGATAGTAACAACATCATATATCCGCTGACAGACACCAATTCTGCACCAGTTTTCCAACTAACCATTGTAATGTTGATTAATTAAACGTATATAAGACGAACAGACAAAAACAAAAGGAGCAAGAGATCAAAAGGAGAAGACGTACTGCTGCTGCTCTGTCGGTTCTTCTGCTGATTTCCAGCCGATTCCTGTCCGTGGTGGTTGTGATGCAGTTTCTGTTGGGCGCCCTGTGCCACAGGACGACTGAAGTCATCGCGTGAAGAGTCGACGTGATGGATGACGTCGTGCTGCGATGACTCCACGTGGCGTATCCTGTCCCAGTGAGGCTCTGAGTGCGGTGGCACGTGGCGGTGGCCGTCGTAATGAGGGCGGTATTCGAGATTGGACGACAGGTCACGGGGGTCGTTGTTGTTGAAAACGCCGAGACACTCTTCGTCTGTGTGATGCATACGATGGTTGTGGGCTCCCTTTGGTGGTGCTGGGGGTTGATAAAAAGGGTTCGGGGTTCGTCTGCCTTCTCCCTCCTGGATCTGCTGGAAGTTTCGCCTGAGAGTGGATTCGCCTGGAATTTGTAAGATTGAACTGAAACCAGAAAACAATTCACAATAAATTCACAACTCTTTAAAGATTCAATCAAATCTCCACCTGTAGTTATCAACTGTCTTGCATTAAGCAGACATCATCATAACCATTCGATAAAGTATTATTGGATGTAAATGATAGGAATATCTCCCAGTGCACTAGTAAGAGATAAAATTACATTGGATTAGATCGGCCAACTTAACAAAATATTTTCACCGCTAAATGCACATTAACAGTGCCATAGCTATGACACGTTGAATCAACAACAGACTTTCACAAAGCATGATGACAACTTCATATTTGAACAAATGTACATCATTCAGATGAATCTGTGTAGATCATGAAGATATCTGTCACTACATAGGACAAAGGTAGAGTTCAATCATTGAAATACTTCAAACTTCAAGTACATGTATTCCAAAAGATTTTCTCACTTTCTATGCCACATAGTATGTCTTCAAAACTTGTAAAATTCTCACCTCCAAAGCCTCACAAATTTAAAGAAATCAGAGAGCGAGAGCGAGCGAGCGAGCGAGAGAGAGAGAGAGAGAGAGAGAGAGAGAGAGAGAGAGAGAGAGAGAGAGAGAGAGAGAGAGAGAGAGAGAGAGAGAGAGAGAGAGTTAATCTATTAATATTGTATTTTACAATGCCTCAACCTCAAAGGATGAGTTACAGCTATTTGTCTAACCTTGGATCACCTTCGGTTCTGTCTTCTTCGTCATTATCGCTGCCTTCATACTCAAAATCAGTTTCGTGTTCGTCAACTGCAAAATAAAAATATAACAGAAAAAAACTGACCACATGACTAGAATGCTTATATGGGAAACTTAATGAGATTTCCATCAGAGAAATTATCACCATATTCAAGCATACATGCCTTCATACAAACAGGACAAATTAGTGTTCATAAATGCAACAGATAATTTAAATCTAAATTACAGTTATGTCACTAACACTATATTTAATACATTATTTACGTGAAATCTAAAAGAGTAAAGAGCCACCAAATGGTAAAGGTAACTGAAAAATCAATTTAGTATATGTTTTGAAAATACTGACTCAGAAGTGCAATACTGAATGTGCTAACAACGTCATGCTTTAATGCTCTGAGAAGAAAGAGAAGGCAGACACAATGCATATATCCCTCAGAATTCACATTGCCACATATCTCATAACATTGTCAACAGCAACGGTATCAATAAATCTGAATCCTGTCCATGCTAAGCTTCTATAAACAAAAGAGTTCTGCGTCCCCCTCTCTCGTTGTCTTGTGTCCCATACTCCCATTTGTTCAAAAGAAAGTACAAAACACAAGGCATTATTTATCCTTAGAAAGATACCCACACCAAGCATGCTAATCGTTCACTAATTACTTTGCCGTGTGACTGCAACTGGAATTTACCATTAAAACAGCTGACGCTAAACAAAAAAACCTTGGAAAAGATTCTAAACTCTAGAATTTGCTCAAACCATTGCTGATTGTTGGCCAGTGCATAAAATAATACGCTGACAAGATCAGAATATAGATCAGAATAGAAGAGCTAATGATTCAAAATATAGAACACAGGTCAACACAGTCATAAAATTCAGAGCGAATAATGTTCACGAGAGTTTTAGAAAACCTTGACGAGAGACTGGAACCTACTTCTGCGGCTTCTCTTGTGCCGGTCGATGTAGTCCTTCAGCTGAATGCGCACCTGTCTCTCGGTCGGTTGGTCTTTGATGAACTGGTGCTTCAGAAGCTGATCGGTGTTTGGACGCTGAAGGTAATCTTTGATCATGCACACCTCCACAAAACTGTGAAATTTTTTGGACCTAAAGCAAAATAAAGTGCACTTTAGTAAAATACAATGCCCCAGAATCTATGATCTGCTTAAACCAGAATACAAGATTCGGCCATGTTGTGTACTGTATTCTCTCTCTTAGGCACGCTACACAGTTGTTTTGCAAACAATGCTAAGTATACACTTGCTATACTCTTCTAAAACCTTTCAAAAAGAAACAAGCACTAAACATAAGTCACCGGCCATTCGATATATCAAAGGCCAGGAGCTAAAGAGCCCAAATACAGCTAATTTCCTCAGCACACACAGTGTTCCACATCTGAATAATTAACCGACAACTGAGTCCGACCAATCGCATACCACTTCTTTGAGCGAAGACGAGGAGGTTGATTCCTCGGAATCAGAAACAACGCTCTCATCGGATGCATGTCACAAAGAGCTATTAAAATAATAACAGCAAAACATGTGAAAATCATCTGATACAGCAATAGTCAATGTGCATAGCTGTAAACACAAGACACACAAACACACAAGTGCCAGAAATATGCTCAGTATTCTTCTACGTTTGAACTCACACCACACGTGTATAAGAATTTCTGCAGCATTTTGCAAAGCCATCGCTACTGACAACATTCCATTTCTTTCCATCAATAGGTCTCTATACAAACACTTTGGTTATTCCCAAATCATGGTTAAATTCCATTCTTAAACATGGAACAGTCGGCCCCAATGATCGACTACAGTTGATCACAGATGCCCTTCCCTTACCTAGGCACCTCATCCCTACTACGATGCAAAAGTTTTACATTATCATTGTATCGAGATAACTATCAAACAAGCAGAACAAGAGCTAACGTGGCTTTCCTTCGGCCATTTCAATGGCAGTTATTCCAAGCGACCAGATATCACTCTACAATTAAAGAGGCAAAATTACTCCACAGCAAATAACCAAGAAGACACTTTGAGTAGAGCTAAAGCTAAGAAACAAAGAGCAGCTCAAAATCAAATGCTCACTTGTCAGTCTCTGCACTAGTGCAACAATCACCTTAGATAAGAGCAATCTCAACAACAGACATGAGTTCAATCTTTGTAATCTAAATCTGCAGCCATTTATGACTCTAGGGTCATTCTGCTTCTTCAAAATTTAATATTCATTAAAAAGACAGAAAATTCTTCCACACTGACTAACAGTGGAAATTCCAAATTCATTACAAAAGAAAAAGTGACTTCAGACAATCTATGCAATTCCAAAGCTACACAAGTTCCAGCATAAAAACACATTCTCTTTCATTTTCTTTTCCACTTGCGATAAAATCTTAGTTAATAAATTTTAAAATAAAAGTGTATCACAAGCAGTCATAGTTGTACTTCTACTGACTCTGTTGTCGTACGTAGCATCAGGGTTTTCATCACATGCTATCACTTCTGGCGCCATCCTGTAAAACAATTAACACAGAATCATATCATATCATATCATATCATATCATATATACATATACATATATATATATATATAATATATATATATGTATATATATATATATATTGCAAAAGTCTCACTGCATGCACGTGTGTGTGTGTGTGTGAGAGAGAGAGAGAGAGAGAGAGAGAGAGAGAGAGAGAGAGACATGATCATGGACACAGCAATAGTTACAATATTACAACTGAGTAAACTACTTATGCAACCGCGTTGTTCTTCTAGGGCAAATATTTTAGAATGTCGTCACAAGAAGAACAGAAATCGCCATCAACAACAACAACAAGGACTCTAATGTCTTGTTGCACTTCTCATTGGATTAGGATACAAGACAACCAGAATGAAAGAGACAACAGTCCAAATCGTATTTGACTTCAATATATCATAGTTATGGAAAAGATGCATTGCGAAAAAATCACAAGAACACAAATGACTCACCTAAACAATAATAACATAAATAGATAATACACATTACACACACATACTCCAAAAAACAGTACACTTATTTTCTTGGTTTTTGTAATTTGAACACAGCCTGCTCTTTCTAGATCAGCTTCATCACAAGAGGCTCAAATGGATCAGCAAATGATATTATAACTAAAAATATGCATAAACTAAAATTCTGCATAGAAAAACACAGACCAGTATGGAGTTCCAATGAAGGTATTCCTTCTGCCAACCGTTTTATCGAGCTGAGCGCTCACTCCAAAATCAACTGAAATAACAAGGACAGTTTAATATCACACAAAAGATTAGTCATTCACCTACAATTACTGTATTTTTGCACATATAAGATGCAACCAACTATAAGACGCACCCAATTAGTAGATGCACCCAATTACAAAATGCAGGTTTTGACAATTTGTGTAAAACTATTGTGAATAAGACACCCACATATATAAGATGCACCAATACAGCATGACATCATAGAGATATCAGATATAAATAATATATCCTGCTCTGATCATATGATTCAAAATACAATAAGTCTCCCAAACCCAATATCATTTATTAAAACCCTTTTATTGACAGATGGACAAATTGTTGTAGGTAGTGGCTGTATCTTACTGACTATTTATGTTAGATTTAGAGTCTTTGGTTTGACTCTAGAGCTTCCTGTTGGTTTTTCTGATGTGTTGCGAGCTAAGCGAGAATTAAAATTATTTTAATTAACAAATTCTTCTTCTTGTTGACCACATCGCGCTCCGAGCCTCCCACAAAATGCACAGTAGTTATATTTTTCAGGTATGTGTCAATAGCATTAGAAATAAAGATTAGCACTTTATCTGTTATCCACGAATACTAATATACATTCATTAATTGCATAGGATGTTCCTTTGTTAATCAAAAATGTCTATTATTACTGTATTATATACATGTCACAGTTTCGTTATATTATCATCAGTTAATTTGAAACTAAGTTACAAGACAGCTTAGTTAGAGTTCGACCAGCAAAGAATGTAATGCATAAAGAATTGTTAAACTACCTACTAAACTTAGATCTCATTCCGGTAAGAAATTAAATTCACAATTTTTACCATCCATTTGTCTAAAAATAATTAGATAGACATCCATTAACAGTGTGAAAGAATTACATAGATGCCAGTTCTTTGTGTACAAAAAAAATAGATAAGACGTCCCTGAATATAAGATGCACCCCAGGTGCTGGGCATGTAGAATGTTATATAGGACGTGTCTTATATACGTGAGAATATGGTAGATGGCAATTTGGAAAAAATTACAACTTACAAGCAAGCACGACGACTGCTTAAGAAAGGAGGAAATTACTGAAAGCAGTACACTTAAGACACCATTAACCTGTGCCAAAGCAGAGGTTTGCAGATGCAGCAGCCAGTGCTTATGAGACTCCAAAAGATCTCCTCTCACTAAGCAAGCAAACTGACCAAAACTCAGACGCTCTATTTAGGACAGCAAATATGGATCGGATGAAAACACATTTGTGCTGAGAAATCAACTGCACAAGAACAAAGCACGAGACAAATTAAGACAAAGGCAAACCAATTCTAATGAAATCCAATCTATGGTAACACAATAAATGATCACAAGTATTGAGCTGCCACTGGGCACCAACTGACAGAGAGTGCTTCTAATTTCATTCAACATACAAGAGGCAAACGTCACATCAATTCCATCTTACCAAAGGCATGCTGTGTAATTGCCAATGCAGTGATACATTGTATGACCACCGACAGCACACGAGTATCAACAGTAAGAAAACTAAGATGAAAACAAGCCCACAACATCCTCTCCTATAAGACCCCTTTAACTTATGAGCACTGGTCAGTGAGCATCATATGCAAACACTGAACCAACCCAAAGATGCTGTTGCAGAGTACGTCATTTCCTAAAAACCATGTTTCCACAAGTGCAACACACGTGCACTACACTTCTGGATGCCATGCATGAAAATCATACTGCAAAATCACATTTGTTTGATGACAATTTTCCACTCTTAGTGGAAAATGGATTCAAATATTAAAAGGTGCCAGACAGGGATGTGGATTATCTCCAGAATTTTTCAATGCATATGGAGAAGAAATCATGGAAAACAAAGAAGAAGTAGAAGGAGTCAAAGTTGGTGGACAGAACATCAATAATCTAAGATTTGCAGATGATGCAGCCCTGATAGCAGATTCAAAACAAAAATTGCAGGAACTGCTAAATCAAGTAAATACAGAAAGTGAGAAGAAAGGTTTAAGAATAAACATCAATAAAACATTCTGCCTAGTGATATCCAAGACGAAAGACATTCCGAAATGCGATATCAACATAAATGGAGAGAAAATTAAACAAGTCATGTCATTCAAATATCTAGGAAGCTGGTTCACCAGTGATGCGAAAAGTGAATCAGACATAAAAGCAAAAATAGGAATGGCCAAAGCAGCCTTTGGGAATTTAAAACACATGCTAACAAACCGACATTTAACAATGAAAACGAGGATTAGGGTTCTGGAATGCTATGTTTGGCCAGTCATGTTATATGGTGCAGAAACGTGGACTATCTCTAAAGTCATGAAGAAAAAGCTTCAAGCTGCAGAGATGTGGTTCTTAAGAAAAATGTTGAAAATATCTTGGACTGAAAAGAAAACAAATGAATTAGTACTCGAAATGGCAGGTACACAAAGAAAATTGCTATCTACAATACGTAAAAGACAACTTCAATTTTTTGGACATATAATGAGGAAGAAAGGCATAGAAAACCTGGCAACTACTGGAAAAGTTGAAGGCAAAAGATCAAGAGGAAGACAAAGAATGACGTATATCAGCAGCTTACTGACTGATGTAAAGGGGGTGATTACAGAATTGGAATTCATACAAGCAACACACAACAGAGAGAAATGGAAGTCCATAGTCGTCAACGTAGAAATACATGACACCTGAAGAAGAAGAAGAAGAAGAAGAAGAAGAAGAAGAAGAAGAAGAAGAAGAAGTGGAAAAAGGCAGAAAATATAAGGCATTGTTCATATAAACTTTTGATTTAAAACATGAAAACTTTGAAACATGGCTGATCATTAACAGCTAGGAATCCAAAAATAAATACCTTGGCATGTAACGGTCAGTAAAGGCTCCAAGTGCTGAGAACAAGCAAAGGGTAGAAGGTGCTGGTTACTCATCAGCACATGACACATCCAACATAGACACAAGTGACTAGCAGAATATTAGAAACACTAAAGAATCTTAAATACTCAGTTAACATTAGTCTCAGAATATGCAGGCAGTGAATCGGCTTAGAAATACCAACCACAAGACACATCATACAGCAAACTGAGTGACACTAAACAGTGGAAAGTGCAATAAACAGATGAAAAATAAACTGATGCCTAAGAATAAAAATCAGATCCTCTCTCTCTCCATGGGAAAGATTTTACAAATGACAACTCAAAGCAATTTGGCTTTATATAGTCAGTCGGATGCAACACATGCGCACAGAGCAAGTGTCACACAGAAGATAACATCACATACCATGCACCACTATGTTAAACACAATGAAAGCCAGAAGAAATGATGCCTTCTGGTCAAAATCAAACTTCAAATAAAGATGAGACCAAAAACAGACTTAAATGATGCAAGTGAAAAGTTCTGCATTGCTGAGGTCAAAATATAACAGACAGAAATTACTAAATTCCTTAATGACTGGTAACACTTGCGCATGTACCTAATGCTTTTACATGTATACCAGTAATGCAAATCTACACATAACATTCAATAATAATAATAATAATAATAATAATAATAATAATAATAATAATAATAATAATAATAATATAAAGCTTGTAATAGACAAAGCACAAGCAAGTGCTAAGTCTCTCACCCAATTTAACTTCGGCATTGTCCGTTAGCAGGACGTTTTGGCCCTTGATGTCTCTGTGAATGACTTTGCTTGCGTGGAGATGTGAGAGACCGCGCAGCATCTCACGTGAGATGTAGGCTATCCATTCCTCCTTCAGTGAGTTTCCTTTCGTGCCTTTGACTAGATCTGTTACAGAACCTGCCCCGCAGAACTCCATCACGAGCCACAACTGGTCGTCTTTTCCTGGCGGACTCTTTTTTATGAACGCACCGTAGTACGTGGCGATGTTACGGTGATGCGAATACTGTTGAATATTTTAAATACAGAAATTTCAAATGCTGTTCACATAATATGCAACTATGCCATCAGAAAACAACTTAAAACTCTACACAATAATAGAACTGCAATGCTCTTTCGTAGAATTGGAAGTTTTAATGTCATCACATAATGAATGATAAGTCATAAATCACAAATTAACAACTGAGAATATTTCTGCTCATTTCCTACATATCAATATATAACTACCAGTAATCCAAGTTTCCTAATATGGTTATCACTGATGAATTAAATTTTTTTCTGTTTTTGATCATTTTAAATGTTTTACTGTGAAAGTATCTGATTAAAAAATCTTCTAAGGTTTTTGTTTACCTGTCTGACCATCAACACTTCTTCATGTATGCCTTAACAGATTCAGCAAAGTTCTGCTGTATATGAATAATAGTGATATGTAGTGAATTTTTATTGTGTTTGTGTTTATTTTGTTTGAATTTGAAATTGAAATAACGATTGATTGATTGATTAAAATGTTTGCATCCATTCTGATGATGAATCAGCAGCAAATATCAACAGAAAGTAGGAATTCAAAACCATCCAAATGTTTCCCCACAACAAACCTCCATTAATAAATCACCATTTCAAATTCATCCATCTTCTCTTTAAGTAACACGTCAAACAGTCTAACATCTAACAGTCTCAACATCACCCATGATTCAACATTAATCATTTTCTCTCTCAAATAAAATGGTCCAAAGTTACATAGAAGAGAAATCTGTTTATTTTAAACAAAAAACGTCTCTTTCAAATGATCAAATAAATCATCCAAGCAACTTTTCTTCCAAATGGAAATCCACCTTTTTCAAGACATTGATTTCCAGTTTGATTTCCTCCTCTTCGTCCTACCAAATCAACAACACAACACAACAGCAATGCAACAAATCAACATTTATATTAATACACAGCAGTCGAAGTGCAAGTAAGAGGCACCAGAACCAACTTCAGCGTCCAAGCGACACAGAACAGGTTTCAGATTTACACTTTAAAATTCACTAGAATTCTTCCACAGAATCTCCTTTTACGACATCTGAGGAAAGGATTTCAACAAACGACAATTATCTTCTCAGTAAAGACAATCTGTCAATTTCTGCCTCATAATAATAATAATAATAATAATAATAATAATAATAATAATAATAATAGAGAATTCTCAGAACACAGGATGGACAAATCAGATGCTTATTCTCTATTTCTGATTCATCCTGCTGATGACCACTTGTCAAAATTAGCATAAAATTTCAAATCGCACAATTACAATCACATGAAACTGATTTCTAAGCCATAGGAAACTTCAAGTCACTGTCAACAGAGCAAATAATCACACAACTGAATATTGTACGCCAGAAAAACCCAAACACACAATAAACAGCTTCATAATCTCAAAGTGTCATACATGAGACTGCAAATTGCAATTGCAAATCATCAGCTGCATCCAAATTGTCTTCATAAACACTGCATATGTTCACATGCAATACCCCCCCCCCCCCCGGTCATACGCAATGACGTAAATATGCAGTAATCACAGCGGCAGCACTTCTGGGTGATTCTTAAGAAGAGGTGCTATACAAATATTCTGCTACATTACACACTGGTACACTTTGAAGGGTTGGAAACATACAGCTGTGTGAAAAAGTCCTGCACGTTTCACGTTTCACGCTCCTCACAAAAATTTTGTTGTGAGGATCCATAAGGCAATCACACAATAATTAGTAAATTCTTTACCAAAAACATCAATACCCGTTGAAATATATTGAGATTTGCATATCCTAAATCATTAATGGCTATTCAGATATTCATAAAAAAACAAAAATCCCAAAATCCTATAAACGTGCAGGACTTTTTCACACAGCTGTACATGCATCAGAATTATTATGAGAAGCTTATTATCTGAAAACATGCATCTCAAAAGTCATGTTGACCATGCAGCCTATCTGGCCAAGTCAATAGACTCCAATAAAATTACCACAATAATTGTAAGTTATATGTTTACACAGGTAAGGGGTAAGGTCTATACCAGAGGTGGGCAAACTTTTGCCTTAAAGAGCCACAGGAAACCTAATGCTACATTAGGCTAGCGCACATACAAAAAGCCAAAATGTTTATAATTAAGAAGCTAACATAATCATCATCAGAGGCAACTTTTAGTATCATTTATTCAATCTATGGCAGAGTAGCATTATGATATTAAATATTCGTTGCTCAAATATCAAATATTTAATAACCATTTCTAATATTTTAAAATAAAGTGCCATGTTCCCATAAAATATGCATATTTCAAAATGATCCCGTGGGCCGTATGGAACCCGGTGACAAGCCGCATGGGCCCATGGGCCGTAGTTTGCCCACCTTTGGTCTATACTAAAAGAGTCATTTGAAATACACTATGAATGGTAAATATTATAAGCATGTAAACATTACATCTGTTAACACACAAGTATAAGATCTATACTAAAAGAGTCAATGATATATTTTGTAATACACTATATTAATACTATAAGCATGTAAATGCTAAATTTGTAGACATACAATGTGTGTGTATGTGTGTGTGTGTGTGTGCGAAGATGTATGCAGAAAGTGAGCATCACAACTTGCTAGCAGTCTTTCTTTGCGCTGCTTATATTAGGCATGTGGCATATGTGTACAAATAGGTAATGACATGCAAAATACCTCAGACATTGCAAGAGAACATATCTGCAGTCCATACACTTAGCCCAATTTCTGGTCTCATGTCTCTGCCACTTTGGATCATTAAACTAATGTTATAGAACAATCGTGATGGACTAAGGTCTAACAACTGTTCAGTTACAAAGATGATAAAATACAGTATATGTGTAGTGTCAAATACTGTGAAAATTCATTACAGAATACACTGGAATTGGTGATACCTCTGTGACATTCATGACCTTGATGGCAGCCAACTGCCCAGTCTTTGTATGTCGACCCTAAAAATGGAAAACATACAAGACACTTAGTAGATAAAAATACAATTCGTCACATCAACAATTTTTCAATTACCTTTTAACCTTCGGCAAGCAACTGCATTATGAACATTAATGCAAAATAAATCCTGTCTAATTCATGACCAGGAAACATTCAAGATTCTGGTAATGACAATAGTCGCTTATCTTGTATTGCTATTGACAGTTCAGTCAACAGTCAGACTTTAGAAAGTTAAGTGCTCTTGAAACAATATTGCAAGTGGCAACCAGTCAGCCCAGAATAAAATTCTGATAATTCTGATTCAAAGTCTTAATCAATGTGAAACCGCTTAAACGTTACATGGATATGTAAATATCGCTTGCAAAATCAATCGACATTCGTTGCCAAGTTATTAACCCCTTAACTGGGGATCCCGGATATATCCTTCCATTTTATATTGAGTTACAGTTAAATACACGGTTAAGGGGTTAACTTCATTGATTGTTTAAACAGATCCATAGTATATGGAAGAAAATGGCCAGAATATGTTTAGCACATCAACAATGCAAAATCAACTTCTTACAGCCAATAGACTCGGGCTAATATTTACAGAGAAAATGACAAATGAATTTCTGCATAAAACTAAAACCATACAAGTTTCACTCACTCTTAGGATGTTCAAGGCATATATGTAATGTATTGTAAGGTAATGATAACATTTGTACAGAACCTTCTCTTTTAGCAACTCAGGAGTGTTATGGTGAGGAAATAAGTCTTAAGCAACCATAACCCTTGGCCTTAAATATGTTTTAAGATCAATCCAAAAGAACACTCTAGTTTATGAAAAGGAAGAGGCAGACTAATAATGTCAAAGCTGCCATTAACTTTATCTCTTCAGATTGGCAATAACAGACAGTAATTAATTAATTATTTGTTGGCAATGATTTCAAAAGTAGCTGAAGCACATAAACCTCATGTAACTGTAAACTCAAAACAAGAAACGCACCAATAAAAAGTTCAGATAAGAATAATCAAGATAATGGTTCAAACAACCGAAAACACAGTTCTTGATCAAAGACCTAGCAGTGACATCAGGCCTCAGGAGTTAGGCCTCAGCAATTACCCTATGTCTCCCAAATGGGAGATGCTGCTGAAACACCAAAGGAGCAAAGTTGCTTCTAGTGTTATAAATAGGCTCCACTAATAACCAGCGGTTCAGCAAAATGGCCTCCACAACAGAGATGCAGAGGCACTTGAACAGACCCCTCCAGACACTGATAAAGATGAGCCACACTACTGTACTAGGACACTGCTCTTAGCCGGCAACTAAGACCGCTGCGCCTCCTGGCCTCCTCCTCCTCCTTTTCCTTCTCCATCTCTGAAGATCCAATAGAAGAGCTGACGTCAGCTTAGAGGCTGTGATCTAAACTGTGTCACTGCAGTGAGAAGGAGCAGAATTTCCTTAGGCTTAAAGGCTACCTGGGTCTCAGGCCAAGAGTCCCAAGACTCTAAAACAAAACAGACTTGAAGTCAGGCACAGACCATCACAATATAGTAGACCTAGGCAGGCACCTTCTAGTATACCACAACATTGGACAGGCAGGTTGAGTATAAACTATAAAGTCTACCAATTGACATAGGCACCTACCACTTTGTGCTACTTAAGTAAATACTTTGCCAAGGAATGAATTGCTGAAGATCCAAATTAAATTGAAGGAGGACTCATGATAGAAACCATACACAGCATCTGATTAATTATTATTACCCTGATGCTGAAACTGAAGATGAATTTCAAAGTAATATCAAGTAACAGGCCTCATGGATTGGTTCATTATAAAATAGGGTTAAAGGAGACAACCTATTGCTCTCATGGTCTAACTCAGTGTTTCCCAAACTGCGGGTAGTGACCCAAAAGTGGGTCATGATGAAGTGTGAAATTAGATTCCAAAGTGTCATGTTCTATGGGTTCTAACCAATATCACAATGTCACAAGATGCCTTTAAAACTGCAGGCGGGCTTAGGTTTTAAGAAACTTATATGCCCGCACTACTCCACACACGGCTATTAATTATATTATTTAAATGATTAGCGTTTTATCCAATTTTAGTTGACAATAAGTTTGCAGGGACACTGCATGTTACAAAGCAGCTGAAGTGGGTCGCAGTTCCAAAAAGTTTGGGAAACCCTGGTCTAACCAATTGAGTTTTAGGAGCAAAAGGAATTTGGATCTAAGTTCACAAAATAAGTTCACATAAAGTAAACTGGCACAGGTCACTACAAAATCTAAGCAAATTTTCTGAAGTTACATCGTCATAATGCAGTAGACTTTCCACATCAGTCACAATGCCACCAGTTGAATCCAAGTTGAATTACACTCAGTCACCCAAGCAGACACCAAGGCTAAGAATAGATCCACAGACACTGAACACTGATGCAAATGGAGTAATTAAACATATCATTGCTCTGCTTTAACATTTGCTGCCACCACAATATCAGAATAAACATAAGAAATAGCAAATACTAACTGTTACCAGCTGAATTGATAACAGGGATCCAAGTTATTACTACAAACAAATGGTTACTAAGCAATATCACACACACACACACACACACACACACACACACACCAGAGGCAGTGGCAATTTGGTCCAAAGCAGAGAATGGCTGCAGGGCAAAGCAAAGCCAACAAAACTAATTAATGTTGGATTTGCAAGATACAAACAGGAAAGCCCAATGTGCATAATAAACAATGCCTGATAATGTTTGAAGTGATTCAGTTTTTTATCCGTTTGATCCATGAAGCCACCCAAGAGCTTAACCTGCTTTCATTCTCAGATGCAAACATTGTATATTTTCAGAATGCTTGATAGATGGGTAAAATGATGCATGCATGGATATATAAGGATGGATGGATACAAACACGGATGGATACAAAGATGCATGTAGGAATATAATAAGGGTGGATGGATACAAAGATGGATGAGCAATGAATATGTCAATTTCAATTTACTCTAGAAAATAAAAATTACAGAAATAAAAACCACAGTGAAGACATTCATTTGCCACTTCAGCATAAAAGACATTACAAAGCTAACAAATGAAAGACTAGCAAGCAGGGTGGATTTGATTTAAATCAAATGATTAAAATCAACGATTTAAATCAATTTAAATCGTGATTTAAATCGACAATAAAAATCATGATTTAAATCATCGTTTAAGTAAAAAAGTATTAAAATAACAAAATTTAATTGTACATAAATTTATTGTGCTAGATATTTTCCTCCTGTGACGTCCTGTCATTTTCATAACTCATTATTCTTTCACTAGGTGGCAGGCGTGCAGTAGAACTGATTTTTTTAATTTGGACTTGTTTCAAGGAATTACCTGCTGGTGGGAAAAAGGGTGTAGGATGTAGAGCAAAGTGCAAAGACTGTGGCTTAGAAATGCAAGGTCTTGTAGTCCGTATGAAGGCTCACAGGCTTCAACACATCATGACATGATTGTTCCAAGTTTGATAAACTTGAAGGCACAGGCATCACCCTTTCTTACATACATGCTTGCAGACAAAGTTATTCAATCGGTTCAGCCCGTTGATTGGTGGGTGTCTCATGGTAATCGATTAGATCCAGACACAATTTCTGTTGCAAAACAGTTACTGACAGCCACAGGTTCATCCGCTGGTGTGGAGAGAGTGTTTTCATCTTTTGGGTTGGTTCATTCTAAACTTCGTAATCGTCTTGGAATTGAAAAAGCCGCAAAACTGGTGTTTCTCTTCAAGCTGCTGAACAGAAAGCCACTGGATATTGATGAACATGATGATGGCTATGATGACAATAACTGATTGTCGAATGATTCCCATGCTGACATCATAAACAGTTGACTGACATCTTTTAATTTTTTTACAGTATTATACGAAAAGTCGAAAACAGTATAAGGGTTAGATGTCTGTCAGCAACTTTGGTGTCAGATTGTTGACTTACAGCCGTAATAACATGTAGTATTAATGTAGTAGTAGTGATGTAACGATATGCTTTAACGCGTGAATGAACACAGTAATTTGAATGATTCGGATTAATTCCTATGATGACATCATACACATTCTATTTTTATTTTTTAACAGTATTATATAGTATTAGTATTAATTGTCTGCATTCTGCAACCAACTTTGTTGTCAAATTGATGACTTATAATGTGCAGTACAGTGGCAGTAGTGAATCTAGTGATGTAGTACTTTTATGTTTCATGTGATTCTATTGTCGTTTTGTTTTATGGTGCAATAATTACTATTGAACATCTAAGCCTTGTTAGATGGCAGGCCTGCTAGATTGTTTACACAATTACAGTTGTAGTACTAATATAATACATTAAAATTTTGACCAACACAAAAAGAATTTAAGTCAAATTTAATATTAATCATGATGTCCGATTTAAATCAAAAACATCAGATTTTAATCAAAAAAATCGGATTTTTTGATTTTTATTAAAAAAATCGCGATTTATATCCACCCTGCTAGCAAGCATTTACATTGCCTCATAAAGCAAAGGCTCCATAAGGGAATAAGTTACCGGGATATATCCCTGTACGAGTCCATTACATTGTCCGCAGACAGTACGCGATTGATCCTAGAATAAAAAGTAGCCACGCCTATTGTAAAGATGGCAGATGATAGGATGTCTGCAGTTGGAGTGCTGATATGCACTTTCTATTGGAAAGAAGTGTCACAAGAGTAGAAATTTTCGATCAGACTGTCAATGCTGTTTCGGAAAGTTATTATTTTGCGAACACATTTTAATGTTGCATAACCGTTCAAGTTAATGCAAGACATAGCAGTCAACCGGGTGATGACCTACTAACCTGGAAGCTGATTGGTTGAACAACAAAGATATCTGGCCAAATTATCCGCTTGAATGTGCAAACGCATTCGCTCGGATATATCTGGGTGGTATTTTTTTGTCCCAAAGAAATATTTTGAAGATACATTTTTAAATGGAACCCCCTTCAATTAATGCCAGCATATCATTTGTGTGGATATTGTCCAGATAACTACTTAGAGGATTATGTCTCCACAACATATCCCCTTATGGAGCCACAGCTTAACAGAATGTACATCAGCATACCAATGCACTCAGAAAATCAAGGGGAAAATTCTTAGATGCATCAGACAGCTGTTGCTGGTGGTGGTGGTGGCGGTTATCACAGGATTAACTGTGATATTAAAGACAAGAACTGAATGCATGAACCAGTTCAACAAATACCAACAAAGCACAAACAATGACCGTTGAAGAAATCAACTGCATCAAGCCATGTCAGAGAAGAAAAACGGACAAAATAAGTCAACAGGAAAAAGATGGCATTAAAAATATAGTTATAAAAATAGTAGCAAGTGACCTCACTCTCAGGTGGATCAGCAGACACTGTAAATTGACAATGGAGGAAATATTATATTTTAACATGTGGCATTCATGTGCACCACCTCATAAATGTTCAAAACTTACAGGTAACAGGGCGTGGGAAAAGATGCAATTGTGAACAGCTGTCCTCATCTGCCAACGACTGCAAAATTACATTCAGTCGCTTCCTATTGTGAAGGAGCAAGGTTAAAGTCTCTTGAACATAACCAGGCACAGCTTAAATATTCTAGAACTTGAAAAAGCAACTTCTGTGGTTATTACTACTGCTGTTGATTCTTCCTTACTGAGGGGTGAATAGCAAACAACAGGGTGTGGCTCTGAGTACACTCTCAGCCACTACACAAAGTAGACAGTTTACAATCTGAATGCAAAGAGTTTTTAAACACAAGCAAATCAACTTTCAGCCATTAATCACAAAAGTCAAATATTTAAACAGAAAAGCAATTAAAATCTATGACAAAATGGCCTTTGCTTTCCCATGGTTTCTCTTTGATGGCTCAATCTGTCATCTATGCTGAACATACATGTGAATGCAAGAATGTGCAAATGTGTTCAGCTGCAGACTTTAGAATGTCACAAAGGTCTCAAAGTTAGCTTTCTGCTTTTGCAAGGTAATTAATTATCAGCTGCAAGCACTTTCCTTGTCTTCAGTGTAAAGGAATTGCCATATATGCAGTCAACACAAACTCTCAAAGGACTCCTATTGCCAATAACGATCAGGTTGAGAGGGACAGTTCAAGGAGCAAGTTTACAGTCTCTTTTACAATTTGATGTCTTTGGAATCTGGAGTAAACTCGGTTGATACTTCAAAGCTTAGAACATGATACCCATATAGCCTATAACAGAGGTGGGCAATTTTTTTGGCTCGAGGGCGCACAATCCACATATATGCTTCGAACATAACTGGGGGCCGCACTGCATAAAGTTCATAAACGATAAAGTGCTGTATTATAGAAATTATAAGGATTTTTATGTACTGTGAGCATTTGAAAATCGAAGTAAATGAAGAGTTATTTGTAATTTGATACACACACAAAATACAGCATGTTAAAATAAGAACCATTAGTTATAATTATGCATGAAATAACTAATTTATTGCAAAACATCACACAGCACATTGTGCTGGGTTCTCTAACACAGGGATAATTATAGTACTGCGGATAATTATGCCAATTATATATTATAATGGAAATTGAGTTTTTATTGTGTTCAGTGAGATGTATGCAACTTCCCAGAGTCATGGACCAGTTTATTGTAGTCTGGAGACAAGATGCTGGTACTGATGCGCAACACAGATTGCATATTTGAATCTGTCAGTGGTGACCTGTTCTTTGACTTGTTTACATTCATACAAGAAAACGGCTGTTCGCAAATATAAGTTGATCCAAAAAACACAAACATTTTCCTGTCAAAAGTTTTAAGGTTTTGGAACTTTTCAGGTTCAAGAGATGCATAGAATTTGGTGAGCTCCTTGTTCTCAAAATAGTTCTTCAGTGTGTTGTCTGGTTGCAAAAAAAAATGCAGCTGAATGTCTGCTGTAGCGGCTTCAACATCATCGAAGGCAAAGGGACAACTAAGCAGACTGAACTGTAATTACATAGACCTGAAATCAGGAAACCTCCTGACAAATTCCTCTTTTATATGTCATATAACGCCAATAAAAGTCTGTTGGTAAATGTTCAAAATATAGGAAAATCAGTCATTTTGTTTTGGTTTTTTTTAGAAATTTAAAATATGCTCGGCAGGCCGGATAAAACTCTGTCGAGGGCCACAACCGGCCCGCGAGCCGTATTTTGCCCACCCCGGCCTATAAGCATTAGATACGGTCCTAAGCACTTCTAAATATCATAAGCATAAGCACAAGTGCCACTGCCATGCTAGATGTGACATTTCACCAGCACAGTGCATCAGACAGAATTTCTTCAGAATGTCGTCAGCCTAAGATGGAAACAAAATAATGCTGAGATATACTTCACAGCATTGAGATCAAACTCCTTTTCCAAAACTACCTCCACACCAACACACATCTGCACAGACAACTAACCTTCATTCAAAATCTAAGAAATGACATTTGTCTCAGACAGTAAGATTACCACGACACTTTCACAGGATACAAAATATCAGCCAAAGGTTGCATCTACTACATGCACATATTCTGGCAATGAACACTGCAGTTCTACTGGCTACAGGAGTCCTGTAGCCCAGAGTGATTCAATTGGAGATGGATGGAGTTACATAGAATAGAAACTCAGCTACATACTACAAGAGGCTCACAAAAACACCAGTAGTAAGCAAAAGGCTAATGGATCAAGAGAGAGAGGAATAAATGAAGACTGATTTATGGCTGATGATGCATAGAAACAGCACGATCAAAGCTGATGAACTGGAGATGCAGCTGAAAATCGACCCTCATTCACAAGTACAACAATCTTGGAAGAGTTTCCTCACAGCTAATTGCAAAGTGATCAAAGGCCAATGGCCAGTCATACATAATCACCAATCGGTCATAGAAATAAAAGAATGTAGTGGTGGCATATACACGTAATGCCCGATGCATTTCAAAGAATTTTATCTATTTCATTATTCAGTAATTCTTTACACAGTTATAACATTTTTCACATGTTTAAAATTCAAATGGCAAACAGCTCATTACAAAGTAAACAGCCATAAATTTATTACCACAGCCTGGTTGAATGTATACCTTGTAAACCTGTCCATAAGTTCCATTTCCAACAACTTCCATAAGATCAAAGATGCCAGCAGGATCCTGGCAGAACAAACAGTAATGCAATATTCTCAATTAAACAGTCAATGACAATATCAGATACAATAGGAAGCATCTACATAGCAGTACATAGACTAATCAATGATACTGTGCTCTGCACAACCTGCAATTCAGAACCGATCAAAACTGATCGTTATGGTGACAGCATGTAAAGAAATGTCAACTGTGTAAACTAACTGCTAAAAGTGATAGAATTAGTATCAATTTCATTTCTCAAATACAGCTGCAAAGACAATAGCACAATGAAATACAGCACACTGGAACTGTCACCAGAAAACAAGGAGTGTTCAACACATGTCTTAGTTGGGTAGTTGACTGTCATAGTCAAATAATTAATCAAAATACACAACATTGTTTCTTTAAAAATTCCACTTTCTTACAGAGCAAGGCAGTTGTTTATTGGTAATGGTAAAAGTGGACCTTCCCTGGTTCCACAGCCAAAAAGTGAGGAAAACAACAAAATAATTAAGAAATGACTAAAATACATTTCAAAAATTTAACATAAATGCAAGAATAGTGAATGCAATGAAGCATTAATAATTATTAAGCTGAAATCAATGAAGTGAGACATCATTGTATAAAGTGGCAGCATCGCCCATGAATTACAGGATTTATCATGACTCTTTTTCTCTTTTTGGGGGGACATATTCCGCTCATGTTTGCAAGAATATCTGTTTGTAGGTTTCTCATAAACATCTTTAAAATATAGTCTTTCATTATTTCATCTTTTTCCCTTGATTTTCAGCTGTGGAAACGAGGGAACAACCGCTTGTACCATACCTCCTTATTTAATCAGTGTTCAACAAAAAAATCATGACTTAAGTCCAGGCCAATCCCTGAACCTAAAGGGCATCGCTCAATTTTTAGCAGTGAAATTATCAACATGTGATTGTGCATGATATCATGTGGCAGAAAGACATGGAGTTCTACAAGAAGATGGTCAACACAAGTAATGCTTATTCCCCATCAATTATGTATGCTACTCTAGTGTATAATGCACTCAGATCAACTACCCAATTATTTCCCACTTGTTATATCAAGGCAACAAAATCGGTAAATCAATCAGTAAGGAGCAAATACAGCAACTAAAATGCACTCTGAGATTCATTGTAACAACCTAGCCTCACTGCCCTTTGGACGTTGACTATTGCCTGGCTGATAACATACCTTCCCCATAGCTATTTTAAGAGAGGCTGGGCGCCTAAGAATAAGCAGCTACTGTTGTGCTGCTTCCCAAGGCGCTATAGAAATCCACGAGATTTTACTTTACTTACTTACTTATTGTAAATGAGGACCCATGCGCACTGATACACTGATGTGATTCGGTTTATTTACATGTATTACATTGCATTGTGCCCCATACATTTTCGGGATTACCCAGTGGAGTAAGAGCAACATATGACCCACATGGCTCAGCGCCAGGTGCACCCGAGTAGGATTGAGTCATTCGTCTCGCTGTTCAGTAAATATGTTTACTGAATAAGCGGAAAGGAGTGAGAAAAAGAAAGACGGGTCTAAGTAGGCAAAAAGCTAAAAGCGCCGTTCAGAATCTTAAGCGAAGAAGGAGCGATCGTACCCTGAGACTGGCCAAGTCTATGTCGTCGAGGCTCGTATTAACATTCGAAACGGCCATCGTCGTCGTCGCTGGTCTAGAGTCTTTGGCAAGAGGTCGTCGTCTCCGTCCGACCGACTACATCCATCGACTGTTGCCGTCAAATATCAACTAATATCAATCGCTTCAAAAGCGCTTTTAATAGAAGATGATCGAAGATGAACAAATCAAAATAAAACGAACAAACACTCATAAAAACAGCAACAGCAGCAGCAATGGCCGACCGCCGATGCTGGCGCTACCGACGACGCCTTTAGAAATACAGAAGACCATTAGACTAACGACCTCTGATCCCACCGCAGTCTTCAGCTCTTCAAAAAACGATTCAATTATGAATATTAGTGCATTTAATGTTCCTAAAAGCAACTTGTTTATTTAATTGATCTGTTGTTCTTCTAGTTTCTGAAATAGCACAATGTCCTAAGTTTAGAAATTATATAGCATAAGTCATTAATTATAAATCAATCGCAATCATTATTTAAAATAGAATTTGCAGTATTTGTAGTATTTAAGGTTAGCTCTTAGAAAGAACAAACGTGATATAATAACTGTACTAAGACTCGTGCGTCCTTTCTATTTACCTGAATAGCAGCAGCGGCTTTCCAGCTAAACAGAGTAGCAGATCCAAATAATTTGTCAAGTTTATAGTAAAAGCTTGGGAAATTTTAAAAATTCGCTAATAAGGATTTCCAAGTCAAAGTTTGTTTAAAACAAATCATAAATAGTACCCCCCCTTAATTAGTACTAGTAGGAAACTTCTTCAGCGCCATTGGAGTTGTAGGCCTACTTCAGCGCGGCAGCGCCAGTGCATGGTCGCTTCGGTAAAACTCAGCTTTAAGCATGTCTAAATGTTAAAACCTTAACATAAGCGATTTTAGAATCTAAGTGCAAATTTGAATCTGATTTGGTTTCTTAAATGTCCGTTAGCCACATCATCCAGTTGAAATAATTTTCTTCTTTCATTCGACAGGTGGTTCAATCTTAACCTTTCCGCCCACCGTTTCCTCACAGATACCCGGATGTATTACGTCATAATATAGTTTTTGATTAGTTTTGTAATAAACCAGAATGTAGACTAACTATTAACAACTTAAGCGACTGGATATTAAGTATGACATTATTGTAAGATAAATCAAAATTTACATTTGTTTTTGTGGTCATAAATAGCCTAACAGTAGCGACGACGCGCACTGATACAGGACAGAAGTTTGTGAAGCGCCATACGGCAAGATGGCGGCGCCGTAGTCGTGCATTTCTTGCTTACTTTTGACGCATAATTTCTTGTTAAAGATAGGATTTTGATGTAAACTGAAGCGTTGATTAAATTCGAGGACAATTTATTTCGTCCTCTGAACGCGGTGTGTTAGCAAAGGAAGGCGTTGGAGCAATTAGCGGCACCTCTTCGAGTACTTACTTTGATATATAATAATACATAGAATATGGGTATATTAGGATAGTGAGGCCTTGTTCGGTGGCCGCGTGTATTAGGATAAAAGGAATTTCTGGTGGGGGCGGTGACTGTGGGTGACGGTGGCCGTGGGTTACGGTGCGTGACGGTCAACACCGCGAGGACCGAATGACCCGGACGACTGCATTGTCAGAGTGCGTTCCTTTAACTAGAGACGGTTGCCTAGACATTATTACCGCATTGGCTCGTCGTAATCTAATTGTGTGCCTGATTGGGGATGTTAATGAATGCTTTTTCATTTTCTGCATCGTTTTTGGTAAATGTAAGCGAGAACAGGTGAGATGTTGGCAGGCGTTACTATGATTTATGTCCAGTTTCAGAGTACAGATATTTTGTGAGTGGAAATAGTCACTGTGAATTACTCATTATTCAGTAAAGTTTTGATTCTGTGAATTATTTTAACAACGTGGAAATTATTTTAGTAATGAAGGCTCAGATCATTGACAAATGACCATTACTGTGGACACCTGATATCTTAGTTCATCTGGAGCCAGAATCTAAATGCATTTAACAGAATACATGTAGCAGCTTGAATGGACATGTTTGTCGATGGGCAGGATAATTTTTCATTATTGATGTGTTTTTATTTGAGGAGATACAGAAACAGCCGAACTATTTAGCCAATTGCGGGACACAAGCAGTGTTTTGCTGCTGATGCTGGGACAGGAAAAAGATGTCATAGATCCCATTGCCATTTGCATTGAGGCAACCAGTACATTTGACTTCTTCAATGCTTTCTAAGCATTATGATCATTTTATTTTCTTCTTCTAACTTTTATTCCTTAATCCAGATCATATGTGGTAATGTATGCAGCCATTTGTTTAGTAATGCAAATCTCTTTTAAGAGAATCATTTGCATCCTAGGACTCTTCTTTGCAAACAGACATTCACAGTTGTTGTGTTGAATTCACTTCCAGAATTTGTTTGCTCCACTAAGTGCCTGAACTTCTAGTCTCACTTTAGAGGTAATCTCTTTTCAACTGCTTATCCACCTTAACTCCGGTCCCAACCCATATCATAGACTCACTGCCTGTATGATGTATGGTGAGAAAGTGGCACTTGACAGAGGATAACAGTGGTTTGAGGAATGCTAATTAGAGATTCCGTGACTGAAAAGACCTGTAGAGCGTATTTTGCAGATTGTGAGTGTACGGGTGCTAATTGGATTAGGATGGCTGCAATGTAAATTGAGCTGTACTAAGTACTGTTGACTTTGGGTCTTAGTACTGTGGATGGCCAGTGATTCATTAGGTGAGGAGGTCATATTATGACCTGTATTGCTCTTTGATGTTATTGTGAGGCAACTTCAACTCAAGAATTTCAAGTGGTTGTTTGCTTTGCTTGGTTTTGATTGGCAGCCATTTAATTTGTTATTCATGTTAATCTCTCTCAGTTACCTTAGTCAATGTAAAATTCTGGCCAAGCTGACCTGAGAATGTTTGAAATGTTTGGACACCTGAAATGAAATAAAATGAATGAAAATGAAATGAAATAGTATTTCTGGTTAGATGTATGGTTTGACACTTGGTTTGTCATCTGTTCTAACCAGAATATTACTCTGTGCTTATGTGGGAACCATCAAATGTTTTCTGTAGCACTTCCTGCTTATTCATAGGCATGCTTCAAACCATGAGTTGTTTGATAGAAAGCAGGCAAAAATAGGTTGTCTCTTGGCAATCTTTTGCTGGTGGCACTCTTGAAACTAGACATTTTTGCAAGTAAGTCAACTTTTTGACTGATGATAAATTTACTTCTGAAGACTTTGGTGAAGAATTATTTGAATGAAATCTTAATTATTCTCATTTATTCTCAATGAGACTTTTGGACCAAAGATAGTTTATACAGTGAGTTTACTGCTTGGTATGTGCATATATTTAATTTCAGGTTAAGATCCTTATATGATATTCATTTTTAAGCATTATAAGGGATCTTCTTCATTTACATTTCATGACCATTGAATTTATCTTTTTATACTTGTGCAAATCCTATGATCAGTGGTTTCCACTTTCTTTGTAATTATTGAAGGCCTAGCAGGAGGTTCATTGATGGAATTCCATGGTAGATGAGCTTGGTTGTTATTATATAGAAGGTTGAGTGAGAGGAGGAGGAGGCTTTGGGTGAGTCCCATGAGCCCTTTCAGAGGCTGCTGCTGCTTTAGTGCATCAGAATAATCTAGGTTAGAAGGCCTTTGTGGCTGCTTCTGATTCACTACTCAGCCATTTGGATGATTAAGCCTTTGAAATATGACACACTGTATTATAGTTGGACCTAATGGTGTAACCTTCTCAGAGGCATTTAATGAGAGACCCTGGGTCTCTGTTGGTTGTCTATGCCTTGCCTGCTGACAATGTTCTAAGGCTTCTGCATTGTAATATATAATTAAATGAAGTTACAACTGTTCACTTAGCTTTTATAGAAATGATTGATAGATGGACAGAGTTAGAAATGTAATTGCCACTGATTGTGCTGTCTGCCTTTGTGTGAGTTGATCTCTGACCTAAGCTGTGTGTGAAGGTTAAATGCAATTAAATGCCTTTTCTTGTATTGCCAATGACAGAAAAAGATTTAATTGAACTGAAGTCCTTGTTTGGTGAAAAAGACCTGGCCTTGAGGTTCTTTGGCTGATGGTTAGAGGGACATAAAAGGCAGTTGAGAGATCATGACACTGCTGGTGTTGTCATGATGTCTTTGGAGAGAGGGAGGGGGAGGGTTAGTCTAGATAGGGCTGCTTGGTTTCTGTTTGATTTCTTGATTATGTTAGACTGTTACTGTGATTTTCATTGTCATGTTGGTTGTGATGACATACACCATTGATGACCGTTATGATGATGATGATGATCGTCATCGTGTTGATGATGGTGTTGATGATTAATTTATGCTAGACCTGTGGAAGAATTTGTGATTGTGGTGGTGATGGAAGTAATGATTGTGCAGGTGCTTATTTTTAGATGGTGTTCCTCTAGATGAATAACACAGCCGTAGAGTTAGAACAGAAGGGAAAAGGTCTTACTTACTTACTTAAGCTAAATAAATCCTTCAAATGCTTAATCATCCAAAAGGTTCTTTGAACCGATCAGTGCACTGTAGCATGCCATGCTGTGCTTGTTAATGATATGCAGAATTAAGATGCAGTTAAGAGTGTATGAGTTGTACAATGAGTCTTTACCCAGAATCAAGTGCTGTGATTCCAAGAGAGTTGAGGGGTGTCATTTACCAGAAATGCTTTATTTAGACTGTTGATGTCATTGCCTCCTAGGTTGATTTTTGGCTACTCACATGCATTCACTGCTTTACCCTGGGTGCAGGAATATGGGTGGTGGTGGTTGTGGCCTCATTTTCGTCTCATCTCTTTTTCATACAATAGAATTTCCTAAGCACACTCACAGAGCTGTTTTGTGGATGGCAGGCAATGCATGAAGTGGACCGTTTGCCAAAGACGTCACACAAAGCTAGCATCCATTTTATATTCCATGTTTCGTTTCTGATCAGATGTAGCAGTGCTATTTATGATGCAGAAGATGGTCTTTATATCTCAGGATGCGGTTGACAAACTGATAACTTAAGAAGCTTTTGCACTCAGCAGATCTGATGAGCTAAGAGACTGGTGGAAGTAAGTAAGCATGTAAGTATATTTTCTGAAATGGCATATGCAGTGCCTTTTGTGAGACATAAAATTGGGCTTAATATAGGAAAGCAGGACTTGCCTGTGAATATTGTTAATATTGTAAATATCACTATACCAGGAGGTAAGCTTTGTCCTACAGATTGAAGCATAAACTCCCTTCTGTTTGTTCTGGTTTTTGTTGATTTGAGTTTTGGTAATATTTGACTTTTGAGAAATGAAACAGTGCACTGCATTTTATAGAGGGACTGTGTAGCTGTGTGAGTATTAGTGATGATGATGATGATGATGATGATGATGATGATGATGATGATGATGATGATGATGATGATGATGATGACGATGACGATGATGATTTGATGTTGTTGATGACTCTGAATGGTTGTTGTGTTTGCAGGTCCTAAACATTGAAAGCGACCGATGATGATGATGATGATGACGATTATGTGCATCTGAACACCCAAGTAACAAGTTAATGCAGGTCACTTTTTGTCTTTAAACCTTTTAAATCAGACAAATTTATATGATTAATATTGATGTTTTAGTGTTGCTACTTCTGTGCCTAAAGCTTATTCCTGTGGCAAATGGTGAGGTTGTGCTTGCAATAGTGTAGGCAGAATAATTTTTGCTAAAGACTTTTCAGTCATTTGGTAAGGTTCTGATTTTGAAAGTATAAGTTTCATTTTCATAAAAATGACACTAACATTTTAGGCAACTAGAAGACATAGATATATGCCTTGCTTTTCAAATTCTTGAATTCTTATTGTTTGTCTCAAAGCTGAATCAATTTTTGCTTATCACTGAACAACAGGAGAAATCAGAATCACAGAAATTTCTAATAACACGGAAATATGCAGAATTCAAATGTCAGTGTAAACAGAACAGCTGCTTTATATTGCCTCAATTCAGTTATGCCTAGTTTAATCAGCATGACTAGTTCAGTGACTTTTTAGCTTGAATAGGGAATTTTCTAGTATGTATGTGGAATATCATAGAGATATCTGTCACAGAGACAGACACCCTTGTGGATTATGAAGACTGTAGACTTTAGAGACTAAGAAACTCATGAAAATTAATTTCAATGACTCTCATGATGGCTGTTTCACTGTTATGCAGTGCATAATGCAGCTGCACTTGGCAGTTGGGCTTGTAAATGAGTTCTACTTAAATATACTACATTGCAATTGGATGTCTGCATTGTTCAGTCTGCTGTTCAACTGAATTTTATTAAGATTTTGTTTGCTTTGCAACTGTTGATGTGTATATTTGCTGCAAACCATCATCCAGTTTAACTGAAATAATGTACATTTTATTTGTTGGTTTGTCTTTTGAGTGCATCCGCCATAGCTGATGCTGTCATTTTCATGTATGGGTGTGAATTTTGTCATCTTTTGGCCAATCATGGTTTGCACCAAATGGCTTTATTCTTACCCTGTGGCAGATTTGTGGACCTTTGTTATTTGAGTAGTGGCCAAAGAGGGTGAATATAGCATTATAATGTGGTCCTCTTAGACATTTTGTAGAATTTACTTGGGTGAGACGCTGCTTCTGTTCTAGGTCTACTCACTCTACTGTATTCATGAAGCCTTATTGAAGGCTTGGGTGAACACCAGACTGTCCCAGGCTGTGCATTGAGTACACTGCCTGTAGATGTCATCACAGCAATTCATGAACATGTCTGTTTGCTTGGCTCTCTTTAAGGCAACCGTTTGTTCAGTGTTGAAGACACTTGGTCTGATCTCAGCAGACACTTGAAAATTGTTGAAATGATTGTGTGGTGAAATTAAAATCTTAAATGGCTTTGCATAGGATGTCTCTTTCAAGAAGGAGATTAGTGCCTTCAAGGACTTTCGTTATGTTTGAGCACCCGTCTAACGGATTTGAATGCTGTGTTTTATCCGGGATTTAGGCAATAAAGGCCACCCATTGAACATTGTTGCAGCCACTCGAATTCTCTCAATTGTCCATTGGCCAAATTTCGAAATTTAGGTTTGAATTTGATTGAAAAATATGTTAACAGCTTTTAAACGATTGTCATTTACCGGTAATAGAACAGTTATGGATTTGTAAGAAGACCTTTTTGGCACTTGTTAGACGATATCAGTGAAGTTGTTGGTTTCATGAAATGAAAGATATCAGTGCTACCATTGATAATTTTTATGACAGTGGTGTTGAATGAGGCTGTAGTCTATAATACTGTATTGAATGCAATGCTTTCTACTTATGTTGTAGGAAAGGCGATGTGCAAAATGGGCGACGAAGTGTACGTGATTGCTAAGTATGATTATGTAGCTCAGGATGAAAACGAACTGCACATCAAAAAGAACGAGAGGCTGATTCTTCTGGACGACAGTAAGCAGTGGTGGAAGGTGGAAAACACCAGTCACCAGTCGGGCTTTGTGCCGTCAAACTTTGTCAAGAAATGCAAACCGTCCATATTTGCAAGCCTCAAAAATACTCTCGGCCGGAAGAAGTCGACACCGGTGCGACGTAACGGTGACAATGTCAGCGAGAGCAGCGTCGGAAGCGAAACGTTTTCCGACGGTGTCCCGACGATCGCAAAGTATTCGTACGAAGCGCAGCAGACGGACGAAATAACGCTCGGAAAAGGCGATCGAGTGCACGTCCTGGAGAAGTCGAGCGACGGGTGGTGGAAAGGACGGAAAGAGACGGGGGAGGTCGGCTGGTTTCCCTCAAACTACATGGAACTGCCGGACGATGGAAGCGACACGTACGCATCTCCCGAGGTTCACTGCCTCGACTCTATGCAGCGAGAGCGATGCATAGAGATCGTCTCCACTCTCTATCCTTTCACGAGCTCCAATCGGGAGGAACTGAGTTTCGACAAGGACGAACGACTTGAAATCCTCGAGAAGCCGGCCGTCGACCCCGAGTGGTGGAAGGCCAGGAACGCCCGCGGCGAGATTGGACTCATTCCGAGAAACTACGTTCAGACTCTGAGCACCGACTCCGGATATCCTCAGACGACTCCAGAGTCGCAATCAAATAGTAGCCTTAGTGGAAACTCGCACGGCGGTGCATCTAGTAGCCGGACGCCATCGGGCGTTTTGCGTAACTGGCAGAATACGACCGGACCGTATGCCGGCAGAGACTGGTACCACGGCATCATTAGCCGCGCTGATTGCGAGCACCTGCTGAACTGTTTTGCCAATGACGGTGATTTTGTGATTCGTGACAGTGAAACAAACGTAAGTTGCTTTCTATTTTGCACGATCTTTGGGCTTCTGTCGTGTTCTTTAGTTACTGAGAATGTCTTGATAATTCGATAATTTCCTAGCAGTTCTTGTCTTTTTGAGTCCGAATGGGAATTTGTCTTCAATGATGAAAGGCCGTTGTCAGGCAATCTGCCCAATGGTATGTTCAGGTTGGAGCGCTTTGCTGTGTAGTCTTTAAGGTAATTTGGAGCACTAGTTAATGTGACAATGAGAGCAATGTGACAACATTAGCAATGGCATTTAGTGGATTTGATTGTACAGCACAGGGCAGATCCACTGAATCACCCTCAGACTACCTGAATGAATAATAATGCTTTCACCAAACCATATCCACTTGAATGTTGTGGGATTAGCCATTCTGAGAATTATAGATGGCAAGACAATAAGGAGTGTCATTTATTTGATTTTACCTGTACTTTAATTCATTATAAAGTATTGCCATATCTTTGCTGTTGTAATTTGTCTCTTGGTTTGCTGTGTGTTTGATGTTTAATCTCGGTTTTCATTCGTTTGTATTTCTCTTTGAAATCTGTTTAATTTTTGTTGTCAGGTCAGTCAGGTCTTCATCCTCCAGCTGTGTCCAGCTATCGACTTCTCCATGACATCTCTCCAATGTTCTCTGTCCTTTGCTATTTCTTCCAAAGTCATTCGGTGTCTTCCATAAGTTTTTCCATTGAGATTCAGCCCTGCCATGTTCAGGACCTCTTCCAGTTCATCCACCCATTGTCTTTTCGCTTTAGATCTCCCCCCTCTGGTTTGTAGTTGAAAATTCATTTTGGGTTTCTTATTTCTTCCATTCTGAATAAGTGTCTGGTTCATTTCATTCTTCTCTTTCTGATGGCTTTCATGATGTTTGGTTGCAGTGTTCTTTCTCTCTCTCTAACTTCTTCATTTGTTATTTGTTCCTTGTATCCAATCCTTAGTATTCTTCTAAGCCATTTATTTTCTGTTGCTTTTATTTTTTTTCTCCAATTCTTTTTTTATGGTCCAAGAATTGTATCCATATATTAGTATTTGGTATTACACAAGTGTTGAGAATTCTTAGTTTTGTTTTCATCCCAATGTGATGTCTTTTGAAAATTTTGGTATGTAGCCTGTAGAAGGTTGATCCTGCCGTTGCTATTCTTCGTTTAATCTCCAAGTCCGAGCCTCCTTTTTGTTGTGATAATAGATTTTTTACTGTACTGATGTGGTGCAGTGGCTTTGGTCAGTGTGCTTTTAGCATTGAATCTGATTGTAAATATGTTGCCTTCAAATGGATCTCTGTGCTTTCAGTCTATCTGTGTGCTTGATATGGTGTTGAGGTAGGATAGGTGAGACTAATTCAGTGGCTAATTGAGCGTTGTTAATTTTTTGTCTATTTGAAAGTGATCCTTGTTTTTACTTAGCTTCCTGAGTCATATTTTGCTTATAATGATAGGGTTGCTGTAATGATAAAATTTCAAAAGATAATTTGAAATTTTAAAAATTCTAAATAGCATCTTCTTAGTTAAAAATTCTTGATAATATTTTTATAAATTGATTCATTTTGTACTCTGGGTGAAAAATCAAATCAGAGATCATGAAATAAAATTGTTTATGAACATGTTTTTTTCGACAGTGGTCTTACTATGTACTTAAAAGCAGAACAACAAAGTGGAAGTACTGCATGATAAATTTTTTACTAGCACAGTATAGTGGTACTTGAGGACATAAACATTGTGTATAATTACACTGGTATATGAGTTTGAGAGTACAAGCAAAATTTCTTTATCAGTCATTATTATTATTATTATTATTATTATTATTATTATTATTATTATTATTATTATTATTATTATTATTATTATTATTATTATTATTATTATAGCTCCATTCCTCTTACCATACCTGGGTGTTACTATGACATGGGTAGTGTCCTTGCTGTACTCTGTGCTTAAACCTGTATACTTATGGCTTTGGTATGTTTGAGTACTACCACTGATATGCATCTGTTGGTATTCTGTATGTCTGCTTACAAGTGTTTTATTGGCCATTAATTATGGGCGTGTTGACATGGCAAAATACCTGTACATGTTGTCTCTTTGCAGTACTTAAGTTTTCTATCTCATAACTTATGATTTACGTACAATATAAGTTTTGCTTGAAAGTTTTGTACAGACTGCTTGTCTGAGATTTCTTATTTGGTGTGTGTGTTTGTGTGTGTGTGTGTGTGTCTAGAACTAGCATTCTTCTTGTGTGGTGCAAAAGAGACGGTGGGGGGGGTGCAGAGGCCCGTGGCCTTAAAGGGAACCCACTTGGTCTGTCATTGGGCTTTTGTAAGTATGCCAGGACAGGTAATGCTAGATGCTCAGGACTGAATCGAGCCAGAGAAGTTAACAGTTTATTTGACCGGCCAGACTATTTATTGTTTGCTGTTGGTGAAGACTCAAGGACTCCTGTTCTTTCTTGGGTTCATGCACCTGAGGCAGTCCCTTGAATCTGTTTGAAGGGTCCCATGTGTCATGTCCATTGGCTGACTCCAATTAGAACTGCATGCATTCATTCTGAGGCATTTGTTGTTGGCTCTGAGACTTTTTTGTCAGTGGTCATCATGCTAGTTTCTTCTCTCTCTCTCTCTCTCTCTCTCTCTCTCTCTCTCTCTCTCTCTCTCTCTCTCTCTCTCTCTCTCTCTCCTGCTCACAAAGGTCACTCAGCTGAGTTCATTTGTTGATACAGAACTGTCAGCTGAGTTGTCCAAGATCAAGATACATTATCTCCAAAGCCAAAGCCAGACATTTATGGCTCATTATCAATATGCTGTTGTCTTTGGAAGCCGGATTCTAGCTGTCTAGAGTCTGTCTATCCTTCCTCTGGAATCACTATGAAGTGATTTGATTCCATTGTGACCATAGCATCTGATGATTTCCCATTCTTAAAAACTCTAAAACAATTGAGCAATTAGCCTGATCGTGCTACTGAACATAGAAATCCATAATTTAGCTTTTGCGTACATTTGACTTATATAAAAGCAGCGGAAACACAAACAGCATCACTAAGCTTATTTATTGATGATTATTGCTGCTGCTAAGTACTTGTTAACCTTGCTTGTTAACCTCTTTACCGGTGAGTAATGTCTTTAAATTTGGCTCCACAACATCCATTTATTTTAGTATGGCAAAACATTGCTTTAAAAGATCCATAAATGAGTTTTGCATCTGAGATATGTTAGCATAGAGTATGTCTAAGATATGTCAATTCAACCATAGATCTGTGATGCTGGTGAATGCTGCCTAACAGGGTTCATACACAATTAATTATATTACATTTTGCCATTAGTTAAATATCCTGTTCAATGTACTTTTGTATTATGCAGCTATATTAAGTGGACTTGAGATTAATTGATCAATTGGTTGAATATGAAGTTGATGTGATTGATATGGAATGTTAACACATGAGTTGTGGAGCATGCTTCACTCTGTCTTCTACGCAAAATTTAGGACAATGAGAAAATCTTTATTGCCGTATTATCTCGGGTATAATACACACCTATGTATAATACGCACCCTTAGTTTCTAGAGTTATCATAATGTAAAAATGTTTATACCTATGTATAATACACACCCAAAATTTCCTATGAGAATCTCTATTAATTAACCTGGATAATCACAATTATCTTTCAAATTCTGCTTAAAATTGGAAGAGTAGACAGTTTCCCCCACCGGCGGCCGTCATTAAGCCATAAAACAGTAAGCCTACATCAATTTTTAGCTATCAATGACAGAATGTCTATTGAGTAATCTAGACAATCACAATTTTCTGGCAAATTCATTTTGAAAATTGATGTGCATACAAAGTTTTTTCTCCACCACCGACCGTGTAGGTAAAACCCGTATAACGCGTGTGTTATATGCGTAAAAATATGGTTAAATTAAAATTATGTATGTTGTGTAGAACTGTATGTACATAAAATTTATTTCTATATATGATATGCACCCACGGTCGCACACTTTGTACCGAATTTTAAAAGGAAAGAAGTGCGCCTTATACATGAGATAATACGGTAAATGTTTTGTACTTCATCGAAGGACTTACTTGTTAAAGGCATTTAAGAACCTGAACATAGAGCCTTACCAAAGATTTCATCACATACCAGTAGTTTAATTATTAGACATCACTTCATTTAGAAATGTATGGTGGATTTCAATAGCCAAAGTGTATTTGTATGCATGTGCTTCCATTTGTGCTTATAGGTGGTCCATTTTTCAATGCACCTTCTAAATGTGAGTTTGAGATTTATTTTTGAAGTAAAAATCTTTTCAGGTGACTGTTTTTCTTAATTTTTGGAGGTCAATGCTATTTGGGGTGATTATGTTCCCTAATGCCCCATTTGTTTTGTGCTGTTCAATCTGCTTGCATGTTTACCTTTGTGGTGGGGAAGCACTGAAGACAACTGTATTTTGAAATCTTATATTAATCAGATGATTACCAGTAACCAGTCCAGTCTAAGCAAATCTTAGGATTTGATGTTTGAAGACTTGTGTCATAAGATTGAAAGCTAAGCTGATTCTGTCTTGTATTGACTTGTTGGTTAATTGGTTTATGCTCTTATGGGCCAGGTGATTTGCTATAAGAAATCACAAAGATGAGTGCTC
Organism: Metaphire vulgaris; assembly: GCA_018105865.1. Taxonomy (NCBI): domain Eukaryota; kingdom Metazoa; phylum Annelida; class Clitellata; order Crassiclitellata; family Megascolecidae; genus Metaphire; species Metaphire vulgaris. The sequence goes on from CM030853.1 coordinate 15,095,786, forward strand.
TTTTGCTAGTTGATTGCTCCTTTGCTAGTTGATTGCTCCTTTGCTAGTTGTTTCTGGATTGCAGTCTAAAAACCCACATTTGATTCCAGACAGATGCTAAGTTCATCGCTAGATCTATTTTGAGGTGTCCTTTCTTCTAGTAATTGCTTAGCATCAGTATACTTAGTATCGGTATGATTAGAGTAAGTGATTACCCAGTATAGTTGTCTCACAGACATCCAATGTTAACACTGGACCAAAGCAGAACTAGAACACCGTTGGTCGTTTGGATGACACTGCCTCAAGAAGTTCCTTCTACAAAATGACTCCGTCATGCTTTGAAGCACAGTGCTGCCGTCTGTTCATTTTGTCTTTTTTATCATTGATATTGCAGGAATTTGCTTTGTAATTTGCATTATGAAATGCTTTTCAGCTTTGACATGAGCCAGTGAGCACCCAACATACTTACGTAAAAGAAGATGATGTTTCTTTTGTGTTTTCTTCTTTGTTAGTTGTGAAGTTATTTCAGTTATTTCTTCATGAAGATGTGTTGAGAATTTTGTTCTTTGAAATTGCATTTAGATGTAAAAGGGATGCAACTGTACAATGCTTTATGCTCACTGCTGCTGATCGGTGAAAATGATTGCAACATTGCAATGATATTTCAATTCTAGAAACCCAAATAGGAATTTTGCATATATGAGGAGTAGTGAAGTGTAAGCTGTATTTCATATTGAATTTACTGTAATACTATCATGCTTTGAAGTGGTCACTTTACACTGATAGCATTTACCCGGTACTTGTTGTGATGTGCCAATTACTCAAGGCTTAAGGTTATTGATACTGTAGCACTGAGGCTAGGAAGAGGCAGCAGAAATATATACCTATTTATTTCTTGTCTGTCCAGAAGAGTTTCACTTAAAATTGCCTCATTCTTTGAGGACCTTGATGAGATCTAAGCAGACGACATTATGTTGAATATGCTGATTGTGATCATAAACTGTGGGTAGGATGTGAGTGTCATCATCTGTCCTGGAGTACACCTCCCTAACAGTTAATATTGAAGCAGGTTGCATTTTGCCCCTAGGATTGCATGATCTCTTGGTGGAGTATCCCTTTGGTAGCAGTTTTGTTTTGTTTTGTGGATGTTATTTGATGTGACCATCATTTGTGAATTGTTTTCTACAGTTAGTGTTTTAAATGTGGGAATCTGTTGATGTCCTATTTGGTCTCTTTCAGTGATTAAGAACTGACTTGAATTTATTATTGTGTGGTTAAAATGTATGTCTGTGTGTGTACATTAATTATGAAATTTCCCCTCGTGTGGTGTTTTTGAAACAGCCAGTAATTATGTTTGTGATTATGTCAAATTATTTAAGTTATTATGTTATGGTAAAACCTGCTTGATATCAAATTCTGGGTTCTCCTCCACTTGTGTGGCATTTGATAGAAATTGCATTATGAGCATTTGCCTGCAGAATCTGCTGTAGTTTATCATTGTCTACAATGTCTGCATTGAGCTAACAGATGAATATTTTCCACTGTATGTTCTTCATTCTACCGTTATTCTGCACCCATTCAAACTAAGTAATACTCTGGACCTGTGGTTTAGCACTGTGGTTAACTCGATCTCATTGATGCTCGCAATTGATTGAGACTGTTGTTGCTGTGTCTTCGTTGTAGGTCGGTGACTATACTCTGACTCTGAAGGCGCCGAATCGCAACAAGCACTTCCGCATCATGGTCGACAACGGCACGTTCTGCATCGGACAGCAGCTGTTCGACACTCTCGACGATCTCGTCGATCATTACACCAAGCACCCGATCTATCGCCATGGCAACGAGAAACTTTACCTCGTTAGACCGTTCACGCAGCGTGGCGACGCTCTGACTGTTCACGACAACAATGCGTTGCAAGTATAAACAGAGAGGGTGCACAACGGCAGTGGCTGATGAACTGCGGTTGTCAAAGTAGAATCTTAAAATATTTTCATAGCTATTGGTGTTCAGTCTGGCATTCATAGAATCAAAGTAGCATCCGTGCTGTGTACAGTTTGGGTAGGAAAAACACATAGACAGATATCAGATATGTTACATTCATTCATTCTTTTCCATGAGCACAATGCCCGTTGGTGTCTATATATATATATATATATATATATAATATATATATATATATATAATATATATATATATATAAGATGTTGCAGAGTGTGTTTAAAGTCTGTTCTGAGGATATTCTGGCGATGATCACTCATTCATTCATTCATTCATTCATTCCTAGACAATTTCTATAGCGCTGTAACAAGGCTGAGGCCCACAACAAAAGCGCTTTAACATCTCAACTATAACCCAACCTAAACAGATGCGTTTTTAATCTCGTGATGAAATGCTCGGGAGTATCAGCCATGGTGGTCTCATCAGGAAGAGAGTTCCACAAGATAGGATTACCCCTAGTGAAGGATCTCTCTCCGAACTTGGCGGTCTTGGATGGGGGAGGAACGTGAAGTTTAACGCCGCGACTCGAGCGGAGCGAAGATCTCCTGTCATTACCCTGCGGTCTCTTTACAAGAGAGGCAAGGTACTCAGGACAGCACGGGTCATGCAGCGCTCTGTACGTCAGCCAGCATCTTTTGAACACAATCCGCTCAGGGACTCGGAGCCAATTGATGGGTTCTCTACATTTTAGTTACTGAATTGATGTCTGATTTGTTTAGACAGATCTAAAATATTGTGTGTGTTTCTTGTTGATTTTGTTGCTGTTCTGTTTCTGTTACCTTTTGCTATTTTTCTATTTCATAATCCCTGTTAAGATAGAAGGTAATTTTCTAAGCAGACACAATTTGAATTCTAGGTTAAATAATGCTGTTCTAGTGTTGTTGATGAGGTTATGAAATTTGAGAACAGCTGAGTGTTGAGTGAATTTTTCTCTGTGTGTCTGTCTGTCTGTCTGTCTGTCTCTCTCTCTCTCTCTCTCTCTCTCTCTCTCTCTCTCTCTCTCTCTCTCTCTCTCGTGCTTGCTGATGCAACCAATGAGATGAAAGATCAGTTGTGAAAATTACGCATGTCATTTACACTGTGGAGAACTTTGTATAGTGAACATCTTCAAGTGACGCTTTTTTCAGTGGTGTTTTCAATACGCTGTCTGTGACTTTCTTCAAATATATATGAATTGTTAACAAGTTTGTACAGCTTATGTCTCAAATTGTTTGGCTGTTATGTACTCTTCCTATTAGGATGAATGTCTGAAAATGATCTCAACATTGAGAAATTGTTAGATTCATTGTGAGTTTGATTTCCAGAATATGTTCTTGTGCCTCATTCGAATCGATGTGTTTGTGGATGTTTTGAGTTTGAAATGCTGTGTTAATGCATGTGTACATTGGGTTAATATTCTGGAAATTGTCAAAGAGGCAGTTAATTAATCAGTTGTTGAGGTGGTGGTGATGATGACTGATGTGACCTTCGTATACAAGCACAGTTTTGCCTTAAGAATTTTGAGTTGGATGAAAGTACGGTATAGTGGCATTGGCATTTGAGTTAAGCAGCTTAGTACAATGGATGCAGTAGAGGCTTCTATCAATGCTGTTGATTTTTAGGCAGAATGTTTACTTTTCTATGAGAATTGTTAACTTTGTTGTATGTCAATGATGATTATCAAATTGCTTAATCCTGCAACTTTCAGTTGCTTTTTAAATCTACTGAAATTTTAAAATGGGGAGTTTTATAAATGGATTATAGGGTTTCTGTTACTTGTCATTATTTGATTGCTTCAAGTCCATCAATTTTTATTTGCAAAATTATTTTCCTTGTTTGAATTACAAAATCTTCAGTTGATTGCTCCTTTTGTGACTTTCTGTAAGATTTTTAATTTCCTGATAAGATGCACAAGACCGTTGTTTGCTTCGAGATGTCTTTGCCTTTCCAAAGACCCTCTACTTTTATTTTGATATTTTACACAGTAGCTTTTTTACTGAAATTTCTCCAAGAGCTTATTAATAACTATCCTTAATAATTCTGAAAGTTGTAACTAAAGTTTCTTTGAGTAGAAAGAATTTGAAATGCAGATAGGAAAAATGTAGGGAGAATGATTAATCATAACTGTAGAATCTGAATTTTTCTCTCTCTCTCTCTCTCTCTCTCTCTCTCTCTCTCTCTCTCTCTGCCATTGTGCTGATGTAAGTTAAGACCAAGTGTTGGAAACAGTGGAACGTCTCGTCTTAAGGTTCTCTGCTTTTGCCTGGTTTTGCCCTATTAGCCCCAAAACACAGGAGAGATCATGTGCCTCCTGTTTGTATGTTAGCATGCACCCTGATTGCAGAATCGGATGAAGAAGTAAGAGTGATAGGTGGTGTCCCTGTTAACTGTAATTGCTTAGCAAGGCACAGTAGAGACAGTTAAGCCAAAGATGGTTTGTACAGATGGGCAATGGGATTGTTTTCATTGCCTGTCCTAAGTATTGTGATATCCTTCTATGTTCTTGTGATGACAGCAACTCAACTGACAGAGAAATATTTGAGAAGAGGGTGATTGATTGCTACCTTGAAATTCTGTCCTGTGGACGATTAGATAAGAATGTCTTTGGTTTGTGTACAGAAACATGACCACGGTAGATGTATTCGTGTATCCTCTCAAGATTATGTACACTGCTAGACGTATCACTGCACATAAGTAAATAATGCTATGTGGATGTGTTAAGTATTATGGAATAATTACCAGATGGTGTGTGCTAGAAATTGTTCTTTCGAAATGATCTTTGCTTTGAGTATAGATTTATATAATTGATTTCCTCTTTTGTAACATTTCTTAAGTTTTTATGTTTAGTTTCTTTATTAAGGTTTACAAATAGAACTTGTGTGACTGGTGTTGCATGGTCTTTTAGAAACAGCTGTTTATGTATAGATAAAGAAAATTCTGTATTATTAATTTTCTTGTGTTTTTATTCCGAGTTTTACTGCACTCAGTTGAAAGAAACTGTGATGCATTTGAATTGTAGTTTACAAAGCCATATCTGTTGGTCAGTCCTATGAAACCATTTTATATGCATATCTGACTATTATTATTATTATTATTATTATTATTATTATTATTATTATTAATTGTTATTATAAATCGTTTTATGATTGTTTGAAATCATACGTATTATGGTTGCCAAAGGGTTACAATCTTGCAACAGCAAATATTAATTTAAAACGAAAGTAATGTCACTTACCTGCGAACGAATCAGATGTACATAAATTGATGTTAAGAGAAACAGATTGTGCTTTCTTCGTATGTCGATTGCAGATTGTGTATAGTGGGTGTTGATGCCCATGTGATGTTGATTTTGATTGCATTGACCACAGTTAATGCAATTGGTCTTCTTCTATGGTAATGTGCAGCATAACTTAAGTTCGTGAAACTTGCATTCGCGGTTATAGACGTTCACAGGAGTCAAGTTTCATTTCTTTGAACGTTAACAGTTCCTGTTCTTTGTCTGCCAAAATAACCTCATGACATGTACTGTATAAGACGATATAATACAGTGCGATTGTACTTCAGAGAAGAGAATTGAAGTATGTGCTGAATGTTGCTGGCCTATTTCGTTTCTTATGGCCCTGGACCGGGGCTGGTCAACTGGGTGGGCCATGGTCCTCAGAGCATCTTTCCAAATTAATTCTATTGGTCCATTGTACGCATACACTTTTGAGTCATGTGTAAGACTTTTACTTCCTATGCTTAAAGTAAAGTAAAATAGTAACTTACTTTAAACTGCTGTTTGATTCTAACTGTTACCTATCACTAACGTTATGCGACTGCACTGACTGTACTATTGTTGAAAACAATGATGTGCAAAAGGCACCAACAAATGTGGCCCTCCACGTGCTGCTAAAAATTTATTGTGGTCCACTTGTAGCAAAAGGTTGGCCACCCCGGACCTAGACAGAATTTGTTAGTTCTCTTTTCTGATTTAGCAATGTTGTAAGTGGAGCTGTTGTTTGCATTCGTGTATATTGGCGCGTGTTCTAAGGAGACAGAGGAGGAGGACAGGATTTACGAGTGAAGAGTCGTCTGAGATGCAATGATTGCAGTGTTGAAACTGCGTTGTTGCAGTTGATTGTGTCAATGCTCTTCGGTGCATTTCCCGTCTCTTTGTTTCAATTACTAATCTATGTTGCACCGCTGATTTCAAGTGACGTTAGGCATTTTACAGAACTTATGTAAATAGATGCGCTGTTTGTGCTAAGACGTCCGCGATATGTTGCGCATGTCACTTGTGACGATGTGTCACTTGTTGTGTGCATCTAATTGTAAGTGGTTGTCAATGTGCTTTATGAGTTATGTGTGTTGGACAGCACAGAACTGAATCAGTTGATTAGAAGAATGTGCTCGTATTATAATCATTTGACCGAACTGTAAAAGTGTGTACTCTGGTAGAGTACGATTAAATGTAACTGTGCGAATCATGTCTTGTTGTTCATTGGTCCCTCGTGACATGACCAATGCTAGTAATAGAATCAAATGACAATGGTTAATGTCATGTAAATTGACGTCAATTTCTTTAGCCTCTTCTCCAGCGCTGTTATTCTTGATTCCTTACTGTCCCGTGTGTGACTGTTAACCAAGCAGTTGTTGTACCGCATGTGTTCTGAAAACAATTGTGTCAGGTAGTCATATTTATTACAGCAGTCCTTCTTGGTGGGCTTAAAACGGCCCTGTGCAGGGGTCTCCAGAGATTTTCTTAGCCAAGTCCACATTGCTGACTCTTCTGAAGGCTTGGTGAGCCACACAACAGAAAAGATTAAATTTTGTTGAATGGATTTAGTCAGATTTGCGCATGTTCTTCAATCTTTGCCACGGGCCAGATTACAGAAATTGGAAATCTATCAAAACTATTTGAAAAGGTAAACCCTAAAAATAATTCTTGATTGGCAGGCTTGACAACTGTGACAGCTTTTATGATCAAAATATCAGATGACTGATCTGCAATTCCTCTTCTTTGTGTCGTTCTTCTATCGGAGGGTTGACAGTCATTTTCCTCCAATTCTCTCTCTATCTTCTGCCGCTCTTTTTAGGCTCCATAGTTCTTTGTGTTTGTCCAGTCAAAGATGTCGTCCATCCAGCTTCTTCTTGGTCTTGCAATCGATTGTTGAGATCTCTTCTCATGAGCTCTTTCATCTTCCAAAAGGCTTCCTTGGCCATTCCTAGTCTTATTCTGATCTTCTCATTTCGTCCGTCGTCTGTGATGTAACTCCAAAGGTACTTAGGCCTACAATTAAGAGGACAAAAGCCATTAGCCGCATCTTAAGCTATCCTAACATTTAATGTGAATCCGAACATTAGCGTCGCCACGGGGGAAGGGGCAACCCCCCCCCCCCCCCAACCTGCCCCAGACCACCTAACAGATTCGGGCAAATCCGGTGAGAAAGTTATGTACTGTATATATAACTAAAGTATATACATATATATTGTATATATTTATGGGGGGAGGTGGGTAAGAAATCTGACACGCCAACCACCTTCCCCCCCCCCCAACCCACAACCAAAAATTACTGGCGACGCCACTGTTCGGAACTCTCTTGAAACTCGCAAAAATTCAAGGCCACGCAAAGCGTTGGAGGAATTTGCAATTATAGTTCCTCGTTATCTTTTTGGCCCTCGATTTCTAGCCAGATTTTATCGAGTCTTTGTCCGCCATGTAAGAGAATGCGAGAAATCGTTTTACTAGAAAATTCGACAAATTCTAGACGAATTAGACCTAGTTTTTAGTGTAAAGTCACCACTACAAGGCCTCTTGCCACGCCGAGGTGATAACCACACTGCAGTAAAACCCAGACCACGTTGAAATGCCCACCGCGTCCAAATGCTCACCGCGTTCAAATTCTCACCGCGTCCAAATGTCCTCCGCGTCCAAATGCTCACCGCGTTCAAATGCTCACCGTGTTCAAATGCCCTCCGCGTTCAAATGCTCACCGCGTTCAAATGCCCTCCCCGTTCAAATGCTCACCGCGTTCAAATTCTCACCGCGTCCAAATGCTCTCCGCGCTCAAATGCTCACCCTGTTCAAACGCCCTCCGTGTTCAAATGCTCACCGCGTTCAAATGCACATATTTCGGAACCATTAGCGTCGCCACGGGGCAAATGGGGGCAACTGCCCCCAACCTGCCCTAGACAACCCACCAGATTCGCGCAAAGCCGGTGAAAAAGTTTTTTGTGGAGGGGGGTTGGGACGTGGGTAAAGAATCTGACACGCCAGCCCCCTTTCCCTAACCAAAAATTCCTGGCGACGCCAGTGATTCCGAATTTACTGCAAAAAATTAGAAACAGTAAGAATGTTCGTCTCCTGCAGATGTTCGATATTTTGTCTTCGGAGACTTTCTTTTATCTCTGACAAAGGCTCTGAATTTGTCTCGATCGTTGTTTTCGCAGAGAGAGAGAGAGAGAGAGAGAGAGAGAGAGAGAGAGAGAGAGAGAGAGAGAGAGAGAGAGAGACCCCAGGTATTAATTAAACGATTTCCATTTCCATAAATTCTAGGAACTAATTTCGAATTTAACGCTGAATAATAGAAACCTGCGCCGCCTAAGCATTAGCTACGTGTACAGAATGGACATTTAAAACTACAGTATATATCAGCTAGAAATATATGCATGAGATATTTTCCATGACCCTAATCGATGGAAAGGGCTTTTTGAGTCTCTTTCTAATTTAATCGTCTCACAGACTCCATTAATTGGCTGCAATAACTGCATCGGAGTAGTCACAGGGATGGGCTGGACCCCCCCCCCTCTATTCGGATCGGGACCGGTCGATAATTCGTCCAAAACCGGCGAGTAGTTGGGGGTGGGTGGGTTGGGGTATGGGATAGTATTATATCGAGGAAAAAGCTCCAAAGAGCAAAATTTGCGAACTTTTAAAATCGTTTGAGACGACGACCTTTTTGCTCAGCAAGACTTTTAGGCCTAAAAATGTCGGAGTACCCCTATTCTGAAATGCTGGCTGCGCCGCTGAATAATCGGAATCTAATTTGCGTCCCTCCAATCATCTTGGGTGAAATTTTACGATTTTTATCAAATGTTCTTTCTGACTTTTGCGGATCTCTTAGCCTAGGCAATGGCGTAGCGTGCCAATGACTAGTAAGGCTTTAGCCATGGGCGGCACACATGAAGCGGCGGCAAATTTTCGAAGCAACGACCTTTTTTGCTTGTCAGGGAAGTTGGTAAACTTTAGAAGGGGCGGCAAATTTCAATTTTAGAACAAGTGACGACCTTTTTTGATTGTCGGGTGATTTTCAGTGAAGGCGGGAAATTGTTTTAGAAGGGGCGGCAAATTTTAACTATAATTTTTTTTGAGGACACCATAGACCCGCCTCTGATATGAATGCATTTGGGGCGGCGTATTAGCAATGAGCCAGAGACGGCAGAGGTGCACGCTACGCCCCAGTGCCCTTAGGCCTATGTTAGCAGTGAAAATATATTTATTTGGATTTTGTCTTTGTGTGGGAGTCTGGCGAGTTTGAATTGCTGGAGAGAGTGTACAGTATAGTTCAGTTGCTGCTTAATAGTGAGAGACAGAATAAGTAGGCCCTAGGCGCCTACACAGACACACAGTAAAGTAACAGTAACAGAGAAACAAGGCGTTCGAGCTCTGTGCAAAGGGGCCATTCGCCTCCGATATTCGAAAACTCCAGTAGAATATACAGTAGAACTAATCATGAAACTATTGTTTGGATGAAACACAAGATTAATAGGAAATGCCATTTAAAATCAACATTGAAATTAACGAATTTTAGTTTTGAAGTGGAGGAAAATGTTCACCGATGATTTTTAAATTCAGCGCGTTAAGAAAACTATTACGAATTAAAACATTTAGAAGGTTTTAAAATGTCATTATAAAATCCTCAGCTGCATAAAAGTCCACGAGTGCAGTCAGAGGCTGGATTTCCCAAGCATTGGCGTAGCCACGGGAAGGGCACGGGGACTCCCCCCCACCCCATTCTGGATGGAGTCAGTCGTGGAATTTGCACAGAACCGTTTTGTGTCTAGGAGGAGGGGTAAGTAGCATGATTGAAGCTGATTGTACAAAGATGATGCGATCGTGGGCGTAGTTAGAATGGCTTAAAATTAAGGGGTATGCTGAAATTTAAGAAAAATAACTTTTATTCTATGTTCTGCAATAACATACTGTTTAAGTTTAATGAAATGCTGTAGTTTCGCTTAATTACCTAAATTTTTTGCTCCATAATTGTTCAAACAGACGAAAGCTGATTGCAATTTGTAACGACGCAGTAACAAAACATTTATTAATTATGGAGCGCATACTTTATTAAAGTTTCCTTCACTTTACTACATTTTGACTAATTGCAGAAATTAAGTTATGAAGCAAATATCCGCTAAAACAAATTTTTAAATATTTTGCGGTGCAACCGAAGGGAAAGACCAAAGGCCAAAGACCAAAGGCCAAAGGGGTACGCTATGGATCAGGAGCATAGGACCTACCCCTGGATACGCCACCGGAAGCGATGGTCTCTGACGAACTTTTTTGGCTCGTGCGTCGGAAACTTTTTCACCGGAGAATATCCAAGTGGTGTCCCCTTATTTTGGAACCCTGGCTGCGCCATTGTTCTCGAAGCACCAAATCAAGAAAACAAGTTTCCAGATATAGGCCTATTGCCCTTTTAACTTGCTTTTAGGCGCGGTCGAACAATCTAACGATGTAGGCCAGCGGTTCTCAACCTGTGGGTCGCGACCCCCACGGGGGTCGATTGACGATTTGCCAGGGGTCGCTTGACGCCATCGGAAATAGGTTCTATTGGGCTGTCTCTTTTCTGATGCTAGAACATGTTATTGTACAAAATAATTTCCCCATTGATAGTTACTAGCTTTTAAAACTATAATTGCAGACAATTGAATCAAAATTATGTCAAGCATTTTAATTGTCGTAGCATTATTATTTTTAACAGTTTACATTATGAACGAAAATAATTTTATGGTTGGGGGTCGCCAGTCGCCACATCATGGGAAATTGAATTAAAAGGGTCGCGGCACTATAAAGGTTGAGAACCGCTGATGTAGACTATAGACGACAGGAAAAGTTCGTTGAGAATTGTGATCGAACATTCACAGCAAAAGAAAGCACTACGCACATGACCACGAATTGACCTCTGAGGTCATTGCAGGCCTAATGGCCTAATGGTCTAATGGCCTAATGGCCTAATGCGCCGAAATCTCTTCGACGGTAGAAGAGAAACGCTGAAATTCTATGATGCAGGAGCAAAGGTAACCTCCATTTACATGTAAATTTCGTAACGTATTTGTACAGTAAGTTGTCTGCGTAGATTTAATGCTGTCGGAGAGAGAGAGAGAGAGAGAGAGAGAGAGACAGACAGACAGACAGACAGACAGACAGACAGACAGACAGACAGACAGAGACATAGACAGACAGAGACATAGACAGACAGAGACAGAGACAGACAGACAGAGGGATTGAGCGAAGGAGACGGTTTTATGAGCTGTAGCTTTTCAAATTGCTTTAACTACCTGTAGATAATATCTCTGACGTAATCACGTCCACGTGACTAGCGTTGAAAGTGGATTTACACTTGTGCGTTTATGCACTTATTCAGAGCGCAATATCCAGTCTCTTCACTTTTGACCTTACATCAAAAGAGACGCGTATTTAGCCATGGACCATGGGCTGCTGCTGCTGCTGCTGCTGCTGCTGCTGTTAAATAGTTGCACTGGAATATCCTAGTATAGGCGACTAGTTGGTTGTTGACGCACCGTTAAGTCAGTCACAAAGTGCGGGTGAACAACTTTTCCAAGGTCGCAACGTAGTGATTGGGGGTCAGATTCGAACCCGCCTCCCTCCAGTTGAATGGCAAGAATTCTACCACTACTCCGTCGCATCTCCAGCTGTGGCTGCGTTTTCGCCGGCGTCATATCCGATGAGCTGACTCTGCCCCCCGCCCCCCCCCCCCATCCTCTCCCGTCACTGGAGTGTCATGTTGCTCTGCAGTGTCTCTTATACGGCGACATTGCAGGCGCTGTTGTTGTCTGGTCTATTGAGTCGTCCGTTGGACGAGGAGGAGGCGGCGGCGGCCGAGGCAGCAGCAGCAGCAGCCGAGCTCTTGTGGCGGTGGAATGAAGTCAGTTCCGTCATCTCCGTGGCGTTTCTGGTCAGCCATTGCTTGACGGAGCGATGACAGAACAGGCGCATTGCCAGCGCCTTCAGTTCGCGTCTGAACGCAAGTCCCGTCAACAGATAGATGAAGAAGTTGCCGGAGAAGTGCGACATTCCGATCTCCTGGATGAAGACGCGTGCATTCCAGTAGGAGAAGTGTCGCTGCCATCTCTCGTCCGTGTAGAACTCTTCGGCCGTCGTGCAGACGTCGCCCTCGGGGAAGCGATAGTAGAGAGCGTAACAGACGGTCACGGGGAGGGTGGAGAAGATCAGGTAGAAGGAGACGACCAACAGGGTAAGGGTCGTCGCCGATTGCCCACCGCCCCCCGTCTTCGTCGTCGTCGTCATCATCGCTTTAGTCGTTGTCGATTGCATCATCATCATCGTCTTCTCTCTGTCGGTCATTCTCTTTGCCTCTTTGATGACGAGGACGTTGAGGATGAGGATGACGATCGGAACGACGCCGAATACCAGAAGCTCCGTGACCCACGACCACACGGACCAGAGGGAGCGGGTGTCGTTCCTCACGGCCTCTTCCCTCACCGAGCACTCCGAGTCGGCGTACTTCCAGAAGTATCCCTGAACGGCGTTCAGGAGGAGGACGAGGCAGAGCAGCGACGCTATGACTCGCATCGCCCTCCGCGTACTGCAGTAGCGCTCTCTCTTGAACGGATGGCAGATGGAGATGTAGCGCTCGACCGTAAAGCCGAGTACGAGCAGGGGACTGAGGTGCTGGGCGGACAGATAGAGAATGGGGAAGAGTTCGCACCAGACTGGCTGATAGAGGGTCTTAACGTACCATGTGTTTTGCAGTTCGAAGCAGACATGCAACGACAAAAATATGAAATCGTTCAAAGCGAGCGCCGCAAGATAACAACCAGAAGAAGGTCTCATACGAACCTACAACAACAACAACAACATCATCATCATCATAGGCAACAACAACATCATCATAAATAACAACGACATCAACAAGGAAACATTTCGATTAGGGCCAGCATTCTGCTTTTCATTTCGTATCAGAGGTCTTGCTGAATGTTCGTGGAGATGAAGCCCCCAATGCATGGCGACGCTGTCGATTGAAACCGCCATTTTGAAATTCTTTTTGTCGATGGAATGCTTAAGACTCTGTTGAGTGGATTCGAGGGATGGGGAGAGGGAGAGCAGCGCCAGTCACTCTCATTAAGACTACAAAGTAACTCCGCTCTAGAATTCGAAATACCAGGACGAAGTCTGGTGCTATAGAAGTGCATAATAGTAATAATAATAATAATAATAATAATAATAATAATAATTATTATTATTATTATTATTATTATTATTATTACTTTGCATTCGCCAACTCTGCCACTTGCTCCGCAGTTCTTGCAGTGGCGGCTCCACATGAGGTTTCTGGGAAGTCTGTGCCCCCTACTGAATGCCTAGAGAGAGAGAGAGAGAGAGAGAGAGAGAGAGAGAGAGAGAGAGAGAGAGAGAGAGAGAGAGAGACGGTAGTAACCACTGTCTGAAGAATAACGCAGATAAAGGCGCTATGTCAGTTCTGAAGGGAACTTCATCGCCGGATGACTTTCTTACCTGTACCCAAACGAGGAACGCCAAAAGGTTTCCGGGAAATCCGATGGCGTACCAGACAGGAGTGACGAATTTGTCGACGGTTGCGACCATCGGTCGGTGAATGGCCAGAATCTTCACGATGCCCCATTTGCGATACAAGGAGTCGCAGGACGACCCGTTGAGAGGAGCAACGGTCGAGTTGAAGAAGAGCGACCCGTTGGTCAACAGTTCAGTCAGATTCATGTTCGACCGGAGGCTGAAGACGTCGACTGAAAACACGCATCGTCAGAGATCGCTCTTGTCATAATAATAGCATCGCTTAATAGCATCTTATGCGTCTTCGCTTGCTATACGCCAAACGCTTTCGTCGCAGTGTTTAGACCCACTCCGTGACCAGTGTTTAATCTAGACTCCTGGACTCCGGGTGGTAACTGACAAAGCCGGGGGGAACTGACAAAACCGGGAGAATTCTGCTAGGGGGCTGCTGTTAGTCCATGTACTATGCCAAAATTTTCGGGGGAATTTGAAATTTCCGGGGGCAATGGCAATTTTCCCCCGGAAACGGCCTAGATTAAACACTGTCCGTGACCCCCAGCATCACCAGAGGGGCGGGGGGGGGGGTTGACATAGTTTTGAAATCTTTTGCGGTGATTTTTTTAATGAACACTAACCTCTGCTTCGTGAATAAAATCAAATACCAGTTGCTTAGAGAGCTTTGAATCCAACGGCGCGTAACCAAATACAACTATTGTCATCAGAGATAAACGAGGGGCGGTGACCACCCGTTAGAAGGAGGCGTTACAAAAAGAACTTAGCCGCCATGAGCGGGTTAATAGGCAAACCATATGCTGAGCCTATACAGGTGCGCATCACGTGCACTGAATTCGAGATGATATTATTAATTGCGGCACCAGTGACTTCAGTCGACTTCTAGGCGCATCTCTTCTCGCTCTTCGTCTTCGTCTTTTGATTTTGCGCGATGTCTCATCATCATCATCATCATCATCATCATCATCATCATCATCATCATCATCATCATCATCATCATCATCATCATCATCATCATCATCATCGCAATCCAACGCGGAATCTTAGAAATTGAAACGCAGCTGTGTTGCTTAGCAACAGTTGCATGGAAAACTATACGCGAGCCAAAGACCATCGAATCATATTTAGACCAAACAACCGCCTTGTGCTCGTCCTTCTCTCCCTCCCTCCCTCCGCCCCTTCCTCCCCTCCTCCCTCCCTCTCTCCCTCCGTTTCTCTCTGTCTTGACGCCTTTCTAAACTTCCGAGACGTTTCTAGGGTCCAGATGCGCTAGGCTATTAGGCATATTTAGGCATATTTAGGCATATTTAGGCATATTTAGGCATATAGGCCTAAACACCTGTCATGAAAAATCATTATCTGAAATTAATTCTAAATATTAGCCATAAATTTAAATACAAGAACTGACTGCGTTTCCTTATAAGTGGATTCATTTTTATGCTACATAAAATTATTCCGATTTCATTAACTGTTCCATCCATCCATCCATTTCAGAGGCGTAGCCAGGAATTTGATTGGGGGGAGGTATAATGTGATTTGGGGGTATAAATCTTTGAAAACGTCGAAGATCTTTAAAAACACATAAAAACTTTGAGGTAGCCTGATTTCTTTGGGGGGGGGGGTATATATACCGATATACCCCCTCCCCCGTCGCTACGCCTCTGATCCATTTATCTCTATGTCATTAACAGTTTCTAAGTCACGTGTGCATTGTTATCTGTCATAATCGTCGCCGTCCTTCGTCGTCGTCGTCGTCGTTATCACTGCAACGACACTTCATCATTCGTTGTCACTGAGCAGAGATCATTCCTGATTGACTACTGGAACAGTGTACTTGCTCAAGTTGCTCATAAACCGCGGAAACCGTGTCAAGTATTCCACTTCTCAGAATACTTCCGGGTCGCGATGAATGACGCAAAGTCGGTGAATTGACAGTCACAGCAGATGACGTCATTTCCGGTGAATGGGACGCTCTGTTGCGTCTGAATGCGTCGTGTCATGACAGTTGCCTAATGGCCTACGCAAGACTTAGGCCTATAAGACCCGATTAATAATTAATTAAGGCATATATTAATGCGCTGTAGACCTGTCAATTGGTCTTACCGTTGTGTTTATGCAGCAGATGTTTCAAGGTTTTTCATTTGACATCTGGTGCTCCATTTCTCTTGCATTCATCCGCGATATCTGAAAGAAAAGACAATCTCAGAGACCCGACAACTGCTCGTCAGATCTGCACGAATTCAAACTCAAAATGACTAAAAGACCCACCCACCCACCCACCCACCCATCTGAAACTCGGAAACGCTTTAGTGAGATGGTATATGGAGAGACTGAAGGGTTATTTCTACGATTGTTAATTTGGGGGTGTCGGAATTTGGGGGTCTCTGCCGAAAAGTCTGACAAGCAAAAATGGTAATCCCTGCCTCAGATTGCGGGGGGTGTCGGGTCTCAAATTCGGGGGTGTTGGGGTGTTGGGAGTGTCAAAATATCCCTGGATTGGGAGTGTCGGTCTCAGATTGGGGGGTGCTAGGGGTGTAAAATATCCCTGAGAGAGAGAGGGGGAGAGAGAGAGAAGAGAGGATGACGCAATGTTCAAATCTTCAGATTCGTTACCATTTATACTTAAATCAAAAGTTCGAAAACAAAAATTCTTCAAAGAAACCGGAGTGAAATAGGAGAATTGGGCAAACACACTCACCCCCAGCCTCCCCCGCCCCACCCCACAGTCACTGAATTACGTCTCATGCGTCTGATTAGCGCCCTTGTCATGCGAGGATAGACACGTGACTTATTAGCATAGACAAATAAAAGCGCCGTCTGGCGAGTGACCGCTGAGAACAACTGCGACTGGAATTATTACTTCAATCGCCGTTCAATCATCTCTGTTGATTGACAGTTGATTGATGCGAGGGAAATCTGTTGGATCTTCGCCAATGTCTGTTCGTGTTTTAGAGTAGGTCCTCATCTGCATGCAACTACGACGACAATTAATGTGAAGAGAATTTTTCTCTTAAGAAATTACAATTTATTTCTGATTTGGTGACATTTTCCGAGAAATTCGATGACGTTTGAGTAGTATTAAGTGTCCCGCATCTAATCAGTTCATCATAATTGGTCACTCCTCTTTCTGCGTGTCTGCGACACCCCCCCCCCCCCCACTCCTCACCCCACCCCAGTCGAATGCTCGTTCACACAGAGTCTTCTATTTCAATGGGAATTAGGGAAGAGGCGACTGAGAGGAGACGACTTCAGTCGCTGTGCAAGGACATTGCGTTTCTCCACAGAAATTAGAAATCGTCGGATGAGAGACGAAAGGCGTCTTCTGTTTTGGCGGCCAACATAAGAAGAAGAAGAAGAAGAAGAAGAAGAAGAAGAAGAAGAAGAAGAAGAAGAAGAAGAAGAAGAAGAAGAAGAAGAAGAAAGAAGAAGACGAAGAAGAAGAAGAAGAAGAAGAAGACGACGACGACGACGAAGAAGAAGAAGAAGAAGAAGAAGAAGAAGAAGAAGAAGAAGAAGAAGAAGAAGAAGAAGAAGAAGAAGAAGAAGAAGAAGAAGAAGAAGAAGAAGATCAGAAAGTGTCGGATGAAATCAGAACGTTTGACAGAAATTCAATTATCATAAAGTCACTCTTCGAAATCTTTTGGAGGAAATGTTGAATGTATCACTAAAAGGCGAATAAGACAGGCAGCCATTGGGAGAGCGATGGCAGACAGACCGGCACGTCCCCCCCCCCCGACCCCATGACCCGCACATGATTACCCCCTCACTGAGCTGCAGAATGACCTTGGAGGAGCCAGACTAGAGGACAAGCAACAGACTGTCAGAGGTCACTGCAGAGGTCACTGGACTGAAGACGAAACCACGCAATCGCTCAATCGACATCGCTTCACTCAACCAACCATGGACCGACTGTACAAGGGCTCTCTGAGTAACACTTGGCGTCTCCTCCTTCTCCTCCTCCTCCTTTCCACGCTGACCCAGTCCACGTGAGCTGTTGACCTGTGAGATCAGATATACAAATGCAGGTTGTAGCGGAAACAAAGAGTTATTCAATCGACTGCGCATTTCTGATGATCAAATTATTTTTATCAATCATTTTGAAAGTCTTCAGTCGTTGATTTTCTTCCACGTCTTCGCGGTGCCCCCCCCCCCGGCCCTGATGCCCGAAGCACTTGCCTATAGTCTGCTTAATAAGTAACTGGAAACCGCTGAAGGGAAGTCCGTGCTCTGATGGGAGAGCTCTCTGTTAGACTCAAAATTCAAAACTCATCCACTTGACTTTGCCTGTCCACCATAGAATGTCCTATTCTGCAGAGGAGGAACCCGGACTCCAGATGCGCTCTCCGTTCACGTGACCGACGATTCTCAATCAGAGAAAACTTCATTTCAATTTGTTTCGATGAAAATAACAAAAGACTTCGTCGTTCTAATTTCACTCGAATTGTCCGCAGAACAACAGCGCGCAACACGCAGGTCTCTCTGCTCAACAATTCACTCAACGAAGACATCAGCTCTCATCAGGGATTGAGCGAAGACAAAGGCACGCAACGCTCCTATGTACATCGTCATCATCGTCATCATCATCATCATCATCATCATCGCATCAGGAACGCCGCTGATCTCAACCTCTAAGTCTATATCTAAGAGACTACGCCTATAGTGTTTGTTTATCGTTGTGGCGTATGATAATGGAGTCTATTTTTCGCACTTGACTGTTGTTTGTTGATGCAACGCGACCTTTTCTGCGGCTCCGGTTTTTTCCAATGACAATCTTCGTTGGTTCGATAAACAACGCCCCTGGCGGCCAGCGAGAGAACTATTGTGTCACGCAGTCACGAATATTTGCAAACGACAAACTTTATTCTGAAGACGAATCTTAAAATCTCAGAACGAAAAAATAGAAAGGACATGAAAAGACATCTGCCGACGACAACAAAGGCGCCAAACTCCTCTCTCTGTCTCTCTCTGTCTCTGTCTCTCTCTGTCTCTGTCTCTCTCTCTCTCTCTGTCTCTCTCTGTCTCTCTCTGTCTCTCTCTGTCTCTCTCTGTCTCTCTTATCCTCTGTGAGCACCTGATGCAATTAAACTGACACGGAGTCCGTGGCGTCGTTGCACTGAACGGTCTCCGTAATTTCTTTCAATTGATCGATCACAGTTAAACGCTTCGATGCCCCCCCTCCCCCACTCTACAATCGATCCAAACCATTCACTTATGCATCAGTAACAACACAGACGCTTAGACTGCTGCTGCTGCTGCTGCTGCTGCTGCTGCTGCTGCTGCTGCTGAGAAAATATGGATTCAACGCAACTGCCTTTCTTCTTCAGTCGAATGTCGATTCATCCGCGAGAGGTCCTTATGTGCTATGGCTTAATCTCGTTCAATCCTTCGATCTAAGACAGAGGTGTCCAACACGTGGCCCGCGGGCTACAATACGGCCCGCCGAGGCCTTCTGTCCGGCCCGTGACGCCTCCCTGAAAACATAGGTCAACTCCTGTTGCTTTTGTTATGTTTTTAAATTACTGCCTACGCTCAATGAATTTGCAAACTTGTTGATGTTTTTCGAAGAGAGATTTCAGGATTTCCATGAAAGCGATTAGTTATCCATTTGCGACGATCGACCGATCCCATGCATTTGACGGACGACGCATTTCAACTCCAGTTAATCGGAATTCTTAATGACAACCATTTAAAACCCGCTTATGAACAGCACGACCTCATTGCCGTTCACAAGCAGTTATGTTTCGTCCCATACTTCTCCTAACCTAGCCGAACATGTCCGCAGATATATTGCACTATTTGGCAGCACATATTGTTGCAAGCGTTTTTTACACATTGAAAAATGTACGGACAAATTCTCGCTCCATCTTCACAAACGAACATTGATCAGGAATTCTAAGGACTGCCACATCCACTGCTGCCACAGATGTAGACTTTTTATGCTCTAAGAAGCAATGTCGAATATCGCATTGATGTCTGCTGTGAGGAAGACTTTGAATAACTGTCGAGCAAAGGCATTACATCACTACAATGCTTTGGCTACTATGGCATATACTTTTACAGTTAGAATAGGCCAAATATTAAAATACGATGCTATTTTCTGTTGTGGATCATTGCGCCATCTCAGAAGTCGATCCCGGACCTTTTAAGTTTTCAAAATGTGGCCCCAGACGCAAAAAGCTTCGACACCTCGATCTAAGACGACTCTATTTAGACGAAATGAAAGATCAGTTTAAACACTCGAAGCACAATCGAGAAGCAACGAGAGACAGAGAGAGACAGAGAGAGACAGAGAGACAGAGACAGAGACAGAGACAGAGACAGAGACAGATACAGAGACAGAGAGACAGAGAGTCAGAGAGAGACAGAGACAGAGAGAGAGAGAGAGTCAGAGAGAGAGAGAAAGAGAGAGAAAGAGACAGAGAGAGAGAGAGAGTCAGAGAGAGAGAAAGAGAAAGAGAGAGAGACAGAGAGACAGAGACAGAGACAGAGAGAGAGAAAGAGAGAGTTGTGGGGGGGTTTATGAATGGTAAATCAAGTGTGGTCTGTTGTTGTTATTACGATGGCAACGACTTCGCTGGTTTATTATCTCGTAAAGATCTTCCTGATCGTTCGTTGGTCAGATATTAATTTGTCGGGCGTCTTCGCTTGTTGCTGTCTCCTTCGTCATTCGCCAGAGGTCGTCGTCGTCATCATGCGCCATCTGTTGACTCAGGGAGTCAGAGCGGCGGCGCTATATAACTTCGAAACAGTTGACATCCAACAACCAAGATTGCTTAATAACGACCGCCTAAAACCCGTTCCAAGAGCTCAATTTCCATACCATTTACTTACTTACTTACTCACTTACCGGTACTTTTTAACTGTCTTAGAGATCGCTACTCTATTGTAGCAAAAGTGCCAGTGAGAGACAGAGAAACCCAGAGATACACAGAGACAGACACAGAGAGAGAGACAGAGAGACAGAGGGACAGAGAGACAGAGAGAGAGATGGTGAATTTAAGGGAAGTCAGATGCGCTTCAAAATGCGCTGATCATCATCATCATCATCATCAGCGCAGCCGCGAGGGCCGGTGTCCCGCCGTCCCACGACGCTCCCCAGCATCCCTTTGACGGACTAAATCTGTCTTCTTGAAGCTCTTCTGAAACCCTGGGTCTGCAGCTGATCATCGTTGGCTTTTAACAAGAGGAGCGTAGCTGTCTCGACCCTTCTCTTTCGGTCGTCATTTCGATCGTCAGTTAGGCTACTCGCAAAACCTGAGACGAGAGATCTTTATACTTTCGTCTGCTGAAGAACTGCTCCAACGCTCAATATCTCATTCCGATATCACCATCACTCTGTGTGTGTGTGTGTGTGTGTGTGTGTGTGTGTGTGTGTGTGTGTGTGTGTGTGTGTGTGTGTCCGAGGCCCTGTGGCTCTGTCCCAGCTACAAAAACTCACGACCCCTTCCCTCCCCCATGTGCTGCCCAGTGACCAAGTGAGGCTTCGTGAGTGACGGTGTCCCCCCCCCTATCCTTGAACCTTGGCTGCGCCACTGTTGATCACCGTCAGGCGTTTGCTGAAGAAAATGAATATTTCTCCTTCTGGAATAATTTTTCCGCAGTGGACAAGAGTTACTTCTGCTGGACAGATACGGCGATTAACAATAGAGCATCATTAACGAGACACAGACAGACACACAGACAGACAGACAGACACACAGACAGACAGATATACAGATGCATGTAATTTGTGGTTATTGAGCGCCGAAATGAATTAAACGCGCAGCAGTCGTAGTTACTCGTGGGTGACTTCCTTCTTAATTAAGTGTTTGTTTTGTTTGAGCAATTAATGTTCTATTTGTTAATAAATGAGTTCTTTCTGATAATTGAATGCAGTCGACGATTCTCTCTGAATCAACGAAGTCCACAGAAAAACACTGTTTCATCAGTCTCCATAGAGTCGTGGAATCGTGGACCATAGAGTCACGCAGGAGCTGATTGGAACGACTCAAACACAAAACGGAACTTCCGGAAGCAGTTGGTCTTTCACTTTAAGAAAATAAATTTTAATAAATTGGAAATTTTTCCAGAAACAAGAATTTCATTCAAGAATTCGAACTCTGCAGTCAGTTGGTCACGTGTCTTCATTACAGGGTCACTGTGTGTTGACCTTTCTCTATGCTGTATCTTATTATTAGTTCATCGAAATAAATGAACAACTCAATCTGTGCCTATCAGTCATTCAAAAACAACATTTTGTGTGATAATTAATTGTAAAAATTACAAAATAATGAATTTACGGAAGAGATTCAAATAGGGCGACGCTCTTGAAGCCAAAATCACCGACGATGATGAACCCCCCCCCCCAAGGTGAAACAGGGAGGCGCCTCCATGGAGATGGTCTCTTCTTCTCGCTGTTAGTCATTTGAATGTGGATTTGGTCTTTGAGAACAGAGCGGCGAAGTGAAGTAGGCTACTCTATCGTCGTCGCCTTAGTTGTCGTAGTTGTTGTTGTCGTAGTTGTAGTCGTCGTCGTCGTCGTTGACTTGGTCTATTTGTGACGAATGATGAATTCAATGTCAGATAAAGAGTCGACTCTTTATCTCGGCCTCTTTTCTCCTTAACTCCGTTCTTCTAATTAAAGCCACTATCTACTTTGACATCACGAGTACACAAGCGTCTATAATATATCTGCGCAAATATCATAGATAATTTATGATACTTAGTAGGTTATATATATATATATATATATATATATATATATATATATATATATATATATATATATATATATATATATATATATATATGCATCACGTATTGTGTATAAATTCCAGTACATAATTAAGTGAGCCCAGTTGGTAGAGATTAAAGCAGAGATATTAATAGCAGCGATGGCATGTCGACGCACTTGTTGCGATCACAGTTTAGCGCTATATTTAGAACGCTTATCTCTGAGGAGTTGTGCAGTTGTGATAAGATAGGAAAGATATTATGAAGTCAGGCTCAGAACGCCCCGTCCGTCTCTCTGTCTCTCTCTGCGTCTCTCCCACTGTCCCACTGTTCTCTTCGTGATAACCGGAAATGACGGCGGTCGCCGAGAGAGAGAGAGAGAGAGAGAGAGAGAGAGAGAGAGAGATCAGCGGGCGAAGAAGTCAAACGCAGTGTTTGATTCTTCGAAGAGCCCAGCCCAGCCCAGAGCAGAGGCAGGACTTCGTTGAATCAACAGAAGGCGCTCGGCATGGGTCCGGACGCACCACACGCGGTGGCTGCGGTTGGTTGATCTGCAGTCTCAATATAAGTCAATGAGTCTCTGTGTGACTGTGTCTCTGTCTTAACTGAGTCAATGAGTCTCTGGGGGTGACTGTGTCTCCGTCTTAACTCCATATTCTGCATTCTGTCGGTGCAGCTTTGAAGTCTCTGTGGCTCTCTTAACGCAGCTATGTTGCGTTTATGGTTCAGTTTGCTGACTGATGATGATGATGACGATCGTGGTATTTCTAAGCCTCTCTCTCTCTCTCTCTCTCTCTCTCTCTCTCTCTCTCTCTCTCTCTCTCTCTCTCTCTCTCTCTCTCTCTCTCTCTCTCTCTCTCTCTCTCTCTCTCTCTCTCTCTCTCTCTCTCTCTCCGAAGGCGAATCTTAAATAATCGATGAATCAGTTTTGAAGAGAAATCCGTGTGAACCGATATTTGGTTTCTTTTTCTTTTTCACACCGTCGCTTGAAAACAGCGAGAAACAAACTCAGTCGGTGAATGTGCGATGAACAGGCGGCTGTTCATAGGGTTCCTCCCACAGAGACCTCTCTCATAAGATCGAACTGCTACGGTTGAACTGAGATCTAACATCGATTAGCTTTCCAGTTATAATAATTAATCAGCGCTGCTTAGTCATAAACCCCAAACAAGAAGAAGAACAAGAGAACAGGACAGAGGTTGTCAACTGGAAGGACAACATGCAGAAGCAGATTCTGACAACAGTTGCAACGGACAACGTCAGAGACAGAGTCTCTTCGACCGAAGCAAAACAGCAACGTTCTAATTGTCACAGAAGACAATCATTTCAACGACACCTTCGATTCCGCCTTTCATCGTCCATTGGCTTTTAGCACACGCATGGATCACTGTAACTGCTCTCTTTTAGCCTTCGAGACCGACATGAAACGGAAATTTACTATACGATTCTTTATTTAATGTTTCAGCGTAAATAATGGAAACATCCTCTGTTCACAAGTCACGCTCATAAAAATGTTCATGGAAGGAAATTCACGCATAGTGCTTACAGTGGCGTAAACCTGGCGTCAACATTGTGGGGGGGATAGAATCGTCTATAAAGTCAGGTCAGACCCCATTTTCGTCTCCCGAAAAGTCTTGACGAGTAGACAAAAAACGTCATCCTTATATTTTTCCCTGAACAAATACCTCTGACGAGCCGGCGCAAAAAAAGATCATCCTCCAAAGTGAGTGATTTCACCATTAGGCACAAAATATTGGGCGGATAATTGATACTCTGTCCCACTCTTACTAATTATTGGGGGCCGTCCCCCGTGTTTTACGCCCTTGGATGCTTAAGTGGCAGTCTCGTCACGGAACCTGTCTAAGCCAGAGCAGGCAGCGGCTCGTGTTGTCATGCAGAGGAGGCAGCAGTTGGATGACTGCACTCAACAGAAAGTGCGATTGTAACAGCACTGGAAGTGGCGGCACTGAACGACGCTTAGACAACAACAACTGGATCAAAGATGGCGACTGCGGAATGAAAAGAGGGAATAGAGGCAATATAGAAGCATTATACTGGGTACACTATGCCATTTCCAACCATTAGGTTCCTAACTCTCTCTCTCTCTCTCTCTCTCTCTCTCTCTCTCTCTCTCTCTCTCTCTCTCTCTCTCTCTCTCTCTCTCTCTCTCTCGTCATAGATTGATGGGGGAGAGAGCGTAGCAGAGAGGACCTTAGGGCCTATAATTATACAGAGTAGAGTCGGTTCTGGAGGTTTCAAGGCTGCGCAGCGCATTTGGCATTTGGACACACTACGACGATGTCAAAGGCCAAGATGATGAAGGTTGTTGAAACGTAACGATGATGACAGCCAGATCAGACAACAAGATCAGCAGATTGAAAGGTCGTAAATATGACGACGTCGAACGACAATTTCAAGCAGCGACCCGTATCTGGTCAGAAAAACGGTCATGTCCTAATTTCTCAACACACCATTTTGTTTTCTTGTCCGACTTCTTAAGGACGTTAAAGAAACAAAGAAGAAGAGAAAACTATTGATGACTTTTCAAAAGCATTTTTTAGAAGAAAAACACCCGTGTCCAGAGCATTAAAGGACACAAGACCTCTCCAGAAAGACCCTTGTCAGGACATGAGGACAAGAGTCGTGTTTGCGCTCATGCTCTCAAGAGATTCCACTGCACTGAGCAGAGAATATTCGAGAGAATATTTGAGAGAATATTTGAAAGAATATTTGAGAGAATATTTGAGAGAATATTCGAGAGAATATATGAGAGAATATTTGAGAGAATATTTGAGAGAATATTTGAGAGAATATTTGGGCGCTTGGTTGCTGGCTTAACTGAATAATCAAATACTACAGGGTGGCGCAAAAAACCGGTCTATATTAAATGCAAGCCTAAATGTGACTAGTCCGATTTTTTGCGCCACCCTGTAGAAGGGCAGGTATTAAGGGAACATGTCTCATTATTTTCTATGGAGAGCTTAAGCATTAACACAACGCAAGCGACTCGAATGAGTACCTTGCGTTTGGCAGAAACTCAAATGCTTCTTAGACCCATCACTCACTTAGCAGCACAGAACTGAAATAGAAAAGAAGAACTTTAGGCTGACTAGGGTCTGTTATTAATTAACAGAGTTTAAAGGGGATAAGGCAGTTTCACTCCTTAAACAGCCTATAATTATCTACTAACATAATGAAACTCTTTATAAAATAAATGACTAACAACATGTCATGTCATGTCATTCAATAGACGATGTAAAATAATCGATGGACTCTGAAGCTTCCTGTGCCGTTAACAAAGGATAGATTTCAGTCAGTTATGCAATATGGATGGAACGCATTTGCAAGACAGAAGAAGTTTCAGCTGCGTTCAAGGAAGCCACTGAAAGCCTTCATCAGCTAATCAGATTAACATGTTTCAGTTGTATGCGTTGAACTCATGTGTCTGTCTCTGTCTCTGTTCTGTGTCTTGTGTCTGTCTGTGTCTGTCTGTCTGTCTGTCTGTCTGTCTGTCTGTCTCTCTCTCTCTCTCTCTCTCTCTCTCTCTCTCTCTCTTCCGTGGGTTCGTGTAACGGAAGATATTTCCATCCGAAGCAAGTCAAGTAATTATCCTTTTTCTCCCTCTCACTCTTTCATTCGAGTGTCACGCTTTCTTCGAGGAGGTCTTTACTTCTTCTCCGTCTTTTCCTCCTCCTCCTCCTCCTTCTCCTCCTCTGTCGTCGTCTGCTAATCTTCCTAACGTCTGTCCATTTGGAAGTGAGGAGGCTGTTTCTGTGGCGCCATTAACACCAGAATCCATCATGGCGATGTCTTACAGCTGCGTTACATTGTAATCTGTCCTTTACAACCGGCAATTATCCGCCGCAGACAGCGGTGCCTCCTGCGGATACTCCGTCGTCGTCGTCGTCGTCGTCGTCGTCGTCGTCGTCGTCGTCGTCGAAGCATAGTCATCAGACGAAGGAGTGACGAGGCACAATTGACGCACTTCTGGCATTCCTCGTCGCTTGACTGAATGCACTGAATGCAAATTCAGTGCAAAGAATCGAACAGAAGGAGTGAAAAAAAGGACGCCATAGAGATTAATTACTCTAATTGCCTCCCCTCAGGAAAGACGAAGACAACATTTTTACGATTCTTCTGATGAAAACGAAAATTTAAAAGAGAAAAAATACTAAAAGAAATGCCATCATC
The DNA here is from genome assembly GCA_018105865.1 of Metaphire vulgaris. Lineage (NCBI taxonomy): Eukaryota > Metazoa > Annelida > Clitellata > Crassiclitellata > Megascolecidae > Metaphire > Metaphire vulgaris. Next base: position 15,122,430 of record CM030853.1, read on the forward strand.
ATCATCATCATCATCTTCTTCTTCTTCTTCTTCTTCTTCAGTCAGAATCGAACAATCGAAGACTGATTTCGCTCGACGAATTCTCTGTCGTTTTGAAATCAGTCGATACAATTGCTAGTTTCTGGTCTCGAACTCGGGTCACATTACACAGCAGCAGTCTCTAGCTCATCTCCTCTCATCTTCTAGACACTCTGTTGAATTCGTTAGAAAACTCTGGCGAACATAAAATCTGCGGCGATGACACGATCATTAGACGATGACTAAATCAGGAGACGTCTCCAAAGCCCTTCGTTCGAAATCGTTCAACGCTGGACTCAGGACAAATGACAGACAGGCTGTGGACCAGTTCAGTTATGAGGCGCCTTAACTTGGGCTCTGAGAGATGATGTAGGCCTAATCACACATACATACTCAGGAAATTTACGAGCAGTTAGAGCATTGCGTGTCATCTGATTACAAGAGTTATTTATTGCATGAAGAGATGGTCCCAGAGGGCCAACTGGACCCTATGCGCCTAGACGAGACTCACGGACAATGGACAGTCAGACATTGCTCAGAATTCACACTTTGGACACGCTCGGATTCAAGACAAGCAGCAATCGCCTGAAAGTGGGAAGAGGATATTCATATGGGGTGATCATTCATATGGTCTTCCATATGGGGTGGGAGGGGTTAAGAGTGGTCTCTCTAATGTGTTCACGTAGTCAACCTCTGGACGAGGCACCACAATAATCTGAACGTTACTTACTTACTTACTTACTTAATTACTCTCTCTCTCGCTCTCGCTCTCTCGCTCTCTCGCTCTCTCTCTCTCTCTCTCTCTCTCTCTCTCTCTCTCTCTCTCTCTCTCTCTCGCTCTCTCTCTCTCTCTCTCTCTAACCCTAATACCCTCGAAGGTCCTTCACTGCAGCCTCATAGTAACTAAACAATAATATTGGAATTAGCCCTTCCCAGAAGACCTTGCTTCCCTTTTATGAGGCGCCTTAGAATCAATGAGACTCTCGAACGAAGAGACGTTGAGAGACATTATGAGTTCAGAGTAAACGATCGCATTGAAGCAACTGACCGTCGTGTGTCGAGATTGATTGACAGCTGAGAGACAGAGGCAATCGAAGAGCAGCAGACGACGGTCGAAGACCACTGCGTTCGAAAATCTCCAGCGACAATCAATCGAATCTTCTCTCTAAATCCGTCGAAAATAGAAGAGAACACAAGACGCGATTCTTAACTCCTTCGGCTTCTTCTTTCTCTCTCTATTGAGGAGAGCAGGCGAGACTGTCTCCTCGTTAGGCTGAGCAGAAAGAGAGAGAGAGAGAGAGAGAGAGAGAGAGAGAGAGAGAGAGAGAGAGAGAGAGAGAGAGAGAGAGACTGTGATTACCCGGAGCTCTAGATAAACGCAGACGAGCTATTTCTCAGCAGAGCTGTCAATCATCGTAATAATCTCTCGTTCTTAGATTAACTTCTGTTATATTCATACCTGAACGTCGACAGACGATCTCAGGTATTCAGATAGATAGACGACCGACCGACCGACCGACCGACCGACCGACCGCTATAGGCGCTGCTGTCTCTGGCCTATGCAAGGGCCACCGAAGGCAGCTGTCAATCGCCTAAGGACAATTGATAAACGGCGCATTATTAGCCTCATGAGGCTTACGAGGCTATGGACTGCAATTAACGCAGCTGGCTATAATTGTTATCTGTTGGAGGAGAAAAATCATTCAACACAAAGCACCACAGACGACAGAATGACTCACAAGAATCAAGGACCCAAGAACACGAAGACCAAGGATCGGGGACCGAGGGCATGGAGGCCGAGGAGGCAAGGACCGAGGACATGGAGGCCGAGGAGGCAAGGACCGAGGACATGAGGACGAAGCCAATGCAAGGGCTAAATGTGCGCTTTGACTCGTTTTGGCTGAATGAAAAATTCAAAGATCTGTGAATAAATATTTATCTACACTCCATGAAGTCCTTCAATTCAGTCTGTCTGACTTCTCTCTCTCTCTCTCTCTCTCTCTCTCTCTCTCTCTCTCTATATATATATATATATATATATATATATATATATATATATATATCTGACTACTCTGTCTGTCTGTCTGTCTGTCTGTCTGTCTGTCTGTCTGTCTGTCTCCATGTCGGTGTGTTCTCAGAATCGAATCGTGATGTTGTCATTTGTGAAGACGGCGATGGAAATTAATTGTGAAACGGAGGAACTGACAACTGAAGGAGGAGGAGGAGGAGGAGGAGGAGGAGGAGAAGGAGGAGGAGAAGGAGTCTGACAGAAGAGAAGATCCTGCGAATGTTCTCTTAGTTGACTTCGAGGACATTTCCAACCACTTGTCGTTCGTTGGAAACCATCATTGGCTGGAAGACAAACGACTGCTTAATTTCACGGTCGACGAAAGCGATCGTCACTCGCCTACTGACAACTAAGCGAAAGGATGGGGAGAGGGAGAGGGAGAGGGAGAGTTGCGAATTCTCAAAAGGGAACTGCTTTATAATCCAGAATTTAAGACTTAGATGCAAGAAAATATCAAAGATAAGCCAAAATTTGGTTAAACTATTGAATATTAAGTCAATTAAATCGTCGGATGTCATGGAATTCAGAATAGAACAATACTCTATTTAATTTGTTTTGTCTTCTTTTTTTCTCTTCTTTCGTTTCTTTAAACGCAATATTTTGGCCTAACCATCGAATTGGCGGAGATGGAGGAGATGGAGGAGATGGAGGAGATGGAGGAGATGGAGGATATGGAGGATATTGGAGGAGATGGAGGAGATGGAGGAGATGGAGGAGATGGAGGAGATGGAGGAGATGGAGGAGATGGAGGAGATGGAGGAGATGGAGGAGATGGAGGAGATGGAGGAGATGGAGGAGATGGAGGAGATGGAGGAGATGGAGGAGATGGAAGGATCGCTGGATGGAAATCCAGGCGATGGATGCTCTGATCAGGTGCTGACGTCATCGTAGTGACATCATCGAACAACTTGGAAAAAAAGAGAACGAGAGTGAGACATACAAAATACTAACAAACAAAGTGGAAATGTCAAGAGATAGGGGTTTTTTTAACAATGAAACAGTATAATGGAACCAGAGAACACAACATGAAACTGTTCAAGAAACGGGTTGGGAGATGCAAGCGGCACTTTTTCAGGGCAAGAGTTGTGGACAGATGGAATGAATTGGACGAGAAGAGGAGGAGATGGAGGAGATGGAGGAGATGGAGGAGATGGAGGAGATGGAGGAGAGAAGAGAAGAGATAGTCAAGGCTACGAGTGTGAATGATTTCAAAATAACCTCAGTACTCTAGGATACTACACTGTAGATTGGAAGGGTACAACAGTGACTCTCACGCAGGGCAGACCCTACTGAACCACTTTAAACATTATTATTATTATTATTATTATTATTATTATTATTATTATTATTATTATTATTATTATTATTATTATAACTTCGAATAGAAATCAGATAGTAAGTAAGTCAGTCAGTAAGTCTTCGGCCAAAAAGCAATCTCAGGCGATTGGCGTTTGATCGTAGAAAGGTCATTGAGTTCACAACGGATCACGTGATCACGAATCCTCTGATTTCCTTTAGTTGGGCTATTATTCGTGTAGCGCTGTAAAAAATCAAATTGATGTTTGAAATTATTGATGGCGGAGGTTTTTATCTCAGAGGAACGACAGAGATTAAGCATTCCCGGAGACTTTCGATCAAAGCAAAACATGCATTTTATCTCGAAATCGAATTGGGTTCAATGGAGACAGTCGTGTCCCATCGATTGTTCAGTATTACGTGACTGCATATGCTCTCTAAGTAGGCGCCTATGCACTGTACGCTGTGACCACGTAGGCCTACGCGGCCACACAGCAGCAGCAGCAGCAGCAGCAGCAGCAGCAGCAGCAGCAGCGGCGGCGTGTGACTTATTACGGTCGGATGCGTTTAGAAATGTTTCCTTTCGTTTATAAACGTTTAGAAGGCAATAAAACAACGCCGGATGTTTTACTCAAATGTCACGAATCAATGACCCACTGCATTTGGGAAATAAAACGCCAGATAATACATTACATTCTCATCTACACTCTCCATTGCTCCGGGATCTCTTCTTCTTTTTCTTCTCTTCTCCCTCCCCACCCCACTCTCCCCCTTTGTCCAGAAGATTCGATACTCATCCAACAGTCCATGCTCCACCTCCACCCTCTCCCTTCTGCCTCCTGCTTGAACGAAAAAGCTCCAGAGACAGACCATTTGGGAAGAGAGTCATTGGAAGAGTCTCAGCCGCAACAGATCCTCCTCAAGGGAACAACCAATTGAAATGATACTGGGCCTCTATCTCATTAGAACAACGGGATGAAGATAAGTGATCGGATGTGGAAGCCCTTCATCTCTCCCATTGATCAGCATCTGACATCCGGTGATCGAATGCTTCCACGTCCAATCACCGTCGCCCAATCGCTGGTGAATTCTACAATTTACCAGATAAGGCCTACCAGATAAGGCCTACTCTGTTTTTCAAGGGCGAGATTCCTTTTATATTCCTGGCTGCGCCACTGGCAGACAGCCGTAGCTAGGGGCGGTGGGGGGTTAGGGGTAGCTGCCCGGGCGCCGTCTTGTAGGGTGGGGTGCTCGATTTTATTCACGACGGGAGTTTTAGAGTTTTAATAAGATATAAACGATCAATTAAGGCATATAGTCAGTGGCGGCTCCACCGGGGGGGCCAGGGGGGCCCGTGCCCCCTATTGAGAGCCTGGCCCCCCAGTGGCCCCCCTCAGTTGGGACCCTATACTTAATGCTACATACATTAAACAACAAATGGTTGGCCCCCCATGATTAGAAGTTGCCCCCAACGGCCCCACTTGCCAAATCCTAGAGCCGCCACTGCATATAGTCAGTGTATGTAACTGCACTTTATAATGTCCGATAAGCAAAAAAGGCCATCGTTGCTTTTCAAACCTATATGGAAGGGAGGGGGGATTTGTACCTGGCCCCGAGCCTCTAAAAGCTCACGCCACGGCTCTGGCCACTGGTTGTCTTAAGTGGGAAACCGCGTTTCCTCCTTCTTCTTCTCTTTCTTCAATTCGTTCAGCGCAGTCTGACTTCAGGACAGAATAGTTTCCTTCTGTTCGCCAGAGGTCGCCAGTTGACCATTGCCACACAAGAGACGTTAACAAGACGGTTACCAGGCACAAAATCTGCTGAGTCAGCATAGATTTCTCACTTTCACACACAAAGTTATTTCCCATAACGCCAGTTCAATCAGAATTACGTCACGTGACATCAAATAAAATAGAATTCCATTCTAAATTCTTCTTTGTCTTCTTGGTTTATGTTATTGCATTTCGAATTTCTTTGCTCAGCTAATTATTTTCAATTGATTCAATTCACACTCTTTGTCCTTCGAACGAAGCAAGGTTAGTAAGTTGGCCAACCAGCCAGCCAGACAGACAGATATGCAGACAGACAGACAGACAGACAGACAGATATGCAGACAGACAGACAGACCGACAGACAGATGAAGCTAATTTCTTCAGAAGACACATTGCTTTAGTTTTATATTCAGACTCCTGCATTTTATAGATTCTATCTTTGGTAGAAAGACGTTCTGTCTGTCTGTCTGTCTGTATGTTTCGTTTGCCGTCTCCTAAGACAAACTGCGTCTTAGATAAGCTGTCAGTTTGCGCCTTTGAGGTTGTGTTTTTTTCAGATGAATTTAATCTCTTTCGTGCGATTTTTCTCTTTTCAATCAGCGTCAATCTCTTTCCTCTCTCTCTCTCTCTCTCTCTCTCTCTCTCTCTCTCTTTCTCTCTCTGTCTCTCTGTCTCTCTGTCTCTCTGTCTCTCTGTCTGTCTGTCTGTCTCTCTCTCTCTCTCTCTCTCTCTCTCTCTCTCTCTCTCTCTCTCTCTCTCTCTCTCTCTCTCTCTCTCTCTCTCTCTCTCTCTCTCGCACTGCACGACCCTTCGTCTCCTCCTCATGTGACAACAACATTATACACGTCCTCTCCCTCTCCCTCTCCCTCTCCCTCTCCCTGTCCCTGGATTTCAAAATCCTACGACGACGTCTCCGTTCAATGCTTCGAATGGACGACGCCGATTGCAACGGAGAAGAATGCATAGGACACAGTCTCATCTAAACATCAGTGATGGGCAACTAACTAAAAAAATTAGTTAAACTATAACTAAATTTAAACTAAAAAATAAGCAGTTAACTTTTAGTTGCAAACTAACTTCCTAAAATAGTTAACTAAACTAAAAATATAGTTAAACTTTTTGCAACTAATTTTACAACTCTTTCCTAGGTATCAGGTATGTGTTCATGAAAACATATACGATGCTCATAACATGAACATATCAGTCAATGAACCATTGAAATCATTAATTATTGTCTTTTTAATATTTAAGTCTTAGTCTAGACTGCAGGAACACAAGTTTGTCAAGTTTGTTTGGAAAAATGACCCCGAAAAAGAATAGATCGAAGAGGGACTGTTATTGAGAATTCGGGACACCAACTAAAAAGTTTTAGTTAAACTATTCAGTTACTAGCTAACATTTTTCAGTTAAACTATCATTTTAACTAAACTATTTATATTTAATTAAACTATGGAGATAACTAAAAAATGTAGTTAAACTTTTAGTTAACAACTAATTAGTTAACTAGTTGCCCATCACTGCTCATCAAGTCGATAAAAGCGGCGGCAGAGAAGGGTAGGGCAGAAGGGACAGACGGGGCAAAGGGGGCAAAAGGGACAGACGGGGCAAAAGGGACAGACGGGGCAAAAGGGACAGACGGGGCAAAAGGGACAGAAGAGGCAGAAGGAGCGGGAGGGACAGAAGGGGCGTATTGATCCGACCAGCAACAAACAGCCACTTGATGGTCGATTATTAGCATTCGATCGGAATCACATTTTTAGTTTTCCTCTTCGTGGAACACGAACCAATCAGCCGAGTATTTACCTGTGGCCAGGTTGCGACTCCTGGTTGGTCCCATCTGACGAATTGACACTTCGTTCCTCACTTCCACTTCCTTCTTCAGAAAATCTCTTCTGAGAGAGAGAGAGAGAGAGAGAGAGAGAGAGAGAGAGAGACAGACAGACAGACAGACAGACAGGCCCTCCAGTGTGACCAGTGATGGAGTCTTAGCACCCGAGTCACTTTCAAGAACTTCTCAGAAAAATCTGTATTACGAATTTGTCATCGAATCACTCAACGGGATGCTTAACTGACCCTTCTCTCTCTCTCTCTCTCTCTCTCTCTCTCTCTCTCTCTCTCTCTCTCCAATCGGCCAGCGGAAGCCTCTCGTCTGTTGTGAGTGATAAATGGTGATCTGACAGTTTGCAGTCGTCTTGAAGAGCCTTTGACTTAATCGCTCTCATCACGTGACTGCTGTTTTCACTGAAATCTGGAAAAGCGCACGACCTACCCCCGTGGACTGCTTCTGTACGAGATTGACCATGGCTTGCTTCGAGACAGCGTTGGGTCGTAGACTAAGAGGCATTCTGTCGATCGACTAGAGATGTGCGCGTACAGTAAATGAGCAAAATGCCTACCCTACCCGTACCCATGCAAAAATTCCCTTACCCTACAGGCCTACACGTACCCGATCTGTACCCGTACTCGTACAAGTATACCCGTATCCTTTCCTAGAGGCTATAGAGAGGCAACAACATTAATGTATTAATGAAAGCAGAGTGCATTTTTAAAACATGTCATATCTTGACAATAAATTTTTTCTTAAAAAGAGGCACATTTCAAATTTCAGTCTGCAAATGTGCGCTTTGCATGCAGTGCTCGCAGTGCCTTGCACAATACACAAGAGTTCATTCAGTTAGACAGTCTACCAAATTATACATAGGCTACTGGTTGTACTTTAAACTTTATAAATCAATTAATTTACTGGAATTTGCATTGCAAATAAAAGTGCACCGCTGGGGTAGGTTCTAAACTGTACTAGAGAGTATAGACTAGAGAACAGAACTATTACCTACCTACTGCAGTTAAAAATCAAGATTTGCAGTTCACGAGAGAGAGAGAGAGAGAGAGAGAGAGAGAGAGAGAGAGAGAGAGAGAGAGAGAGAGACAGACAGACAGACAGACAGACAGACACAGACACAGACACAGACACAGAGAGACAGACAGAGACACAGACACCTACACAGACAGACATACAGACATGCACCGAGAGTGCAGAGTCATATTGACTTATAAAGCAATCGGAGTAATTTTCGTAGCAACGGCCATACAGAGGCCTATTAAGCATTAAGCAGAGGAGTAAGTCAGGACACAGACGACCGCTGTCCGCCTTCCTCTAATCGAACGGAGGAGAGGATTTTCCGATCAAAGAACAGGGAACAAGAGCGAACGAAGCGAAGGAATTAGATAAGACAGGCCACTTCCCTAATATATACAGTAGGCCTATATACACAGGCGATCAGATTCATTCTAAGAGAAAGCGCTGTTGCTCAACGTCTTTGCTTCTACTTTTCAACTGTCGATGGCAGAGATGAATGATGAATGGTGGCGATTGAGACTCCAAGAGAGAGAGAGAGAGAGAGAGAGAGAGAGAGAGAGAGAGTAGATTAAGTGATTAAGACTGCTGCCAAACTAGACGACGACTATGATGATGACGACGACGACGGTGATCCCATCGGCATAGGTTGGTTTCTTGTCTTTTAACTTCTGCTGCTGCTGCTGCTGCTGCTGCTGTGATCAATCTCTTCGAGCGAAAGAGTAATGACGAAGGGAAACTGATGCTTTCGTTTGTTTTGGCGAAAGTTGAGACTGATGAGATGGGAGTCCATTGGGAAAGAAGTCTAAGTGTTCTGGAGTCTCAGTCGTTCACATTGTGATGTCATGTATACGCTAACTGGGAAACAAGAAAAACAAAAGGAGTTTCTCCATCCGAACCAAAATTGAATCCTTTCATTATTTTCTGAAATCGACAGACAGACATCACGAGCGATTACTATGGGAATAGCTAATTTCTAGATGGGTGGCAGATGTCTCTCTCTCTCTCTCTCTCTCTCTCTCTCTCTCTCTCTCTCTCTCTCTCTCTCTCTCTCTCTCTCTCTCTCTCTCTCTTACCAACCCTTCTTCTGCTGTCCGCCAATGGGTCCACTACTACTGATCCATCGATGATCACAGATGGCATTTTCCTCGTTTCTTCTTCGGCAGATGAATGATTTCCGTGATGGAGACGGAGATTTCCGATCGATGGCATCATCATTTGTGTAGCGCCATATTATTCTCGTGGCTTAGGCGGCCATTTCGGCGACAGAGGACGTTGCATGTGAAATGTGGTTTTGGTTTTGACAGACAGCGAAGTCCAATGGAGGAGTTTCATCAAAGCGCTGTCATAAAATGCGTCGCTTCAACTGAATCTCATGAATCATTTTACCATTGCATTAACAAAGGAAGGAAGGAAGGAAGGAAGGAAGGAAGGAAGGAAGGAAGGAAGGAAGGAAGGAAGGAAGGAAGGAAGGAAGGAAGGAAGGAAGGAAGGAAGGAAGGAAGGAAGGAAGGAAGGAAGGAAGGAAGGAAGGAAGGAAGGAAGAAAGGAAGGAAGGAAGAAAGGAAGAAAGGAAGGAAGGAAGGAAGGAAGGAAGGCTGTCTTCTATGGAAATGATGCACCTATACTCCATACCATGGCTCATTCACTCATATATATACATATATATATACATACATATTCATATATATATATATATGTGTGTGTGTGTGTGTGTGTGTGTGTGTACATACAGTATACATATGCATATATACTTCTTATTTTATTTTTTATCTGATTAACAAACATACCGCGCAGGTTTCTTCTTCTAAGAAACCATAATTTCTGTACTTTTTTGAGGGAAGAGGAGAGAAAACTTTCTTTGGAATGCGATGGCGTAGAAGCGTTGTATAGTTACAGATATATTCGTTGAAACAGATTGTTTCCCTCTCTCTGTTGTCCGCGGATTGTAGGGGGGGGGGGCAATGAGGCGACCCAGATCGCTGTTAAAACAGAAGGCGTCGTCATCGATGAAGCCCATTGTCTTCAATGCCAGAGGCAAGAAGATGTGGGTAGATGAGATGCATGTTACGTGTCCATAGATGTCTGGCTCCTGCAGAGAGCGAAGTGGCCGGCAAGTACAGTGCACTGTAGGCAGGGACAACGGTATGTATACTGTATATACTGTACATATGTATACCGGTATATGCGCAAGCGCAGTGGGAAGCAAGAAGTTAGCAGAGTGGTAACAACGCAGAACAATAGAGCAGAAGGTCGCGGGTTCGAGCCCCGCGGGAGCCCTAAGGTCGATTCGGCCTTACTCACTAGAGGGCGGTGATAAGATGAGGAGCAGTTGTAAAATGTTGCGATAAGTCAAACAGGTACGCTATGCGATTGCGATATACTAGCCCCGTATCTGTGGCATTGCACGCCTGGCTGAGGGCTATAGAAACGGAGATCAGCGCCGCCCTATGAGTCCGTGAGGTTCGGGAAGGGCTTTGACTTTCTTGATAATAGTATGCGCAATGTAATAGAAACGAATTATCGAATGGATATAAGAATGGGCATTTAATTCTGAGTTTAGAAAAGAGTCAGGATTCCACCTGATCCCACCTGCCCGGACTATCTAACGGCGCTGATACGCATGCCTACGACGACCGATGTGCGTTCACGACTCCGATCGAGCGGCCGAGCTCGGCTGTTCGTACCACCTCCGGCCAAGACTGCGATATTCGGGGAGAGATCGGTGTCTCGCGGGAATCCGGCTCTATGGAACGCAGTGCCGGACGACGTGACAGAAGCGACTTCTCCTGAAATGTTCGCCAGAAGACTCAAAACACACTTGTTTAATATTTCGTACAGTTGAGATATTTTATTTGCTGTAAAGTGCTCTTGATCTTGACCTTTTGTCATGCATACTGCGATATATAAGTTGTCAGTTATGAATGAATGAATGAATGAATTTGTCTTCTGAGAGCCATTGGCGACGGTCCAGTTGCTAAGTGGGAGGATGTCCTCAGAGACAGAAACATTAATCTGTGCGTGAACTTTGACCCAAGGCAGCAACAGAGAACCTCGTTCTACTCGAATCGAAAACGAGGCAATTCCTCGAATGACGAATTGGGCGGAGGTCGTCTGTCGCTTTAGGCGCCAAACATGCTCTAACATCTACAGACAGAGAAACACAGACAGACACAGAGAGAGACATAGACAGAGGGGAGAAAGAAACAGACAGACAGACAGAGAAACACAGAGAGACAGAGACAGAGATTGAAGAGCTGTTGCAAGTAAGTCACTTTGTCCAATTGATTATCATTGAACTCTCTGAACTAAGAGTCAGTCACTCCTCGGCAGTGAAGACAACAAATGACGTCATGCAAGTGACAGAATGATTGACAGACAAGCCTCCGTCTCCCCTTCCCTCTCTCTCTCTCTCTCTCTCTCTCTCTCTCTCTCTCTCTCTCTCTCTCTCTCTCTCCTGATTTGTTCACATGAAGAAAGTGTCTGCTTCTAAGAGGAAATGCCGTCTTCAGCCGAAGAAATGAAGAACGTGCAAAGAGCAACTGAGCGACGACGAGCAGTCGAACTGTCTCTCTCCGGTCGCTTTCTGTCTGACGTCTTCGACCATTAAGCTATAGAACTTTAGTGCTCAGTTTATCACTCGATCTAGCATATGCTCACTTAATCCAATTAGTGCAGAATAGACCTTACACAGTCGCTCACTCATGCACTCATTTACACCACTGCACTCCATCTAGAAGATAACTGTCTCGTAAGAACAGCTTTAATGGCGCTGCATTATTATCCGATGCACTTGGCTTCTGCACACGATGTTCGCCTCAAAACATACTCAGATGCTGCAGCTGCTGCAGCTGCAGCCGATAGCACTGCTGCTGCTGCTGCTGCTGCTGCTGTCGAGATGCTGGAAGCGAAGAACAAAGACGGAGAAGACGATGGCGACAGTCTAAACTCTAAAGCGCTAAATGCGTTAACTTATTTAATAATGAAAACGATCGATTGCGCGCGGTCTATAAGCGATGCGTGGACGCAGCAGTCTCTGAAGGCATCATCTCTCCAGTATAACCCCGCCCCTTCACCCTCCATTATTATCATCCAATGTTTCTGAATAAGCAGAGGAGAGGACGTTTGAAAAGAAGAGACATCACCTGACAGAGAACATGCACATAGGAACAAGGACTTCTGTTCTGTATATTAACAGGGGAGAGCTCATTGCTTATGTCGACTATTGCTGCTCAATTGTAAGCAGGTCTATAGGCATACAATATATATATATATATATATATATATATATATATATATATATATATATATATATATATATACAGTATATATATACAGTATATATATACAGTATATATATACAGTTTATGTATAATGATCTTGCTTGCGTTGTGTATTTTCTTTGCAGTACAGTGTAACAGTGTACTAGGTTCTACTGAGAGAGAGAGAGAGAGAGAGAGAGAGAGAGAGAGAGAGAGAGAGAGAGAGAGAGACGCCAAAGGCCACATTACTTGTGTCTTCCTCTGTCTTTTGTTTTTCATATTGGATGTTCTAATGTTCATCGTAGTATGGAGGATGGATAGTTTTACGTAGACTAACAAGGCCCAGGGTGGTCGCCGCCTCTCTCAGGGGTCCCCGGATGGTCGCTCCAGGAGGAGGGAGGGAGGTCTTGCGTCGGTAATTGAATCGAACGGAGGATGAGCAGCGACGGATGATGAGACTCTGATGCTGCTATTCGCCTCCAGCCTCCTCAGCTGCAGAGCACCCACCGTCTCTCCTGACCATTTGACCCCCCACGCCGTTCGTCGTCTCCTTTTAACTGCACCGAAGAATATGCCCCTCTGAGCCCTCTATCACCCTCCCTCCCCTCCCCTCCCCTCCCCTCAACGCTCCCCCTTTGCACTCACACACAACGAAAGTAGTCGAAGGCTCAAAGCACAGGTAATTGAATTGACAAAGAAACAAGAGAAGAATTCGACTTCACTTTCCACTCACTGAAGAAAAGCCTTCCGCCATATACAGTCACTACATCAGTGGCGGCTCCATCGGGGGGGCCAGGGGGGGGCCCGTGCTATATACAGTCACTACATCAGTGGCGGCTCCATCGAGGGGGCCAGGGGGGCCGTGCTATATACAGTCACTACATCAGTGGCGGCTCCATCGGGGGGGGCAGGGGGGGGCCCGTGCTATATACAGTCACTACATCAGCATTCGACGAATTATTATCAGGAGTGTCAGTTCATGTGGAGTGACAAGAAGTGCAAACCTCCTCTCTCTTTGCAAGACCACTATACTGGGACACGTGCTCTATCTGTTGTCGGATCCAGACTTTGGAACTCTCTGCCGGGCAGAGGTCCGCCAGACTGAATGTCCTGCTACCTTCAGGTCTAGACTTACATAACACATCTATTCCTGACTGCATATCCGACTCAGTCTCTGAATTACAACCTCGAATCACCACAGACAAGATCACGACTACGATTATATTCACTGAAGTGACCATCGACTGGTGCTGATGTACTACTACAATGGCGCTAAAGAAGTCTACTACTACTACTACTACTACTACTACTACTACTACTACTACTACTACTACTACTACTACTACTACTACTACTACTACTACTACTACTACTACTACTACTACTACTACTACTATTATTATTACTACTACTACTACTACTACTACTACTACTACTACTACTACTACTACCACCACCACTAATACTAATACTTCTACTAGGCCTACTACTACTACCGCCACCACCCACCACTACTACTATTATTACTACTACTCTCTCACAGATGACGTCATTCTTACCTGGCGCCGATTTCCAATCGAATGACTCATCAACCGATTAAAGATGGAGTTCTGTGAAAGCAGAGAATGCTCGATTCACAGGTATTGCCACTTCATCCGATTCACTTCCACAAGAGCCACTGCTCACATCATCATCGTCATCGTCATCATCATCATCGTCATCATATTCATCGTCATCACCAGCAGCAGCAGCAGCAGCGATTGCTTGGTTGCTGAGCCGAGTGAACCGGAAGTGATTGTCTGAGAGCGAAGAAGAGGTAAAACACAGGCGCTGTCGATGGAGGACTGGAGGGAGGGCATCTTGTTGGCGGAACAGCCGTCGGAAGGGCGATGACCGATCGTCGTAACAGCCTGATAGAATTCTCAGCGAAGTCAATACACAGAGAGAGAGAGAGAGAGCCATTAGTATTCCATTTGTGAAATAAAGAGCGAAACGACTAATCACAGCCTAAGCAGTCTCTCTGTTGAAGTCACGACGCAGGTGGTCATGCATGCCCCCCCCACCCCCACCCCCGACGCCTCACAAAAGCGGCACTCATTGGCTTTGGGCTTAGAACGACACTTGTCACTTGAATGACCTTTCTTGCACTCGAATCTCAGTCGACGAGGACGACGACGACGACGACGACCTCGACCGTCTGTTAACGCTCACTGAGAGCGATCGATGATATGCCTTAGAGATAATGGAACAGATTAGATCAATGGACTCAATACACTATACGCTGTTCATAATTGATTATGGCCTTATCTACAGCAGCAGCAGCAGCAGCAGCCCTTGTGCTCCATTTTACCATTTATTCTGCTCTACAAGTAAACATTCACGCATCGTCTGTAGGCGGAGAGAGAGGGAGAGGGAGAGGGAGAGAGAGAGGGAGAGGGAGAGAGGGAGGAAGGGAGAGAGAAAGAGAGAAAGAGAGAGAGAGAGGGAGGGAGGGAGGGAGGGAGGGAGGAGGGAGGGGAGGGGAGGGAGGGGAGGAAGGAGGAGGGGGAGGGAGGGAGGAGGAAGGAGGGAGAGAGGCAGGCATCGGAGGCGGTGAAGAGGGAGAGGGAGATGAGTGAGAAATCGTGAGAAAACGAAGCAGAGGGCAGCGACTGTCGCTTTCTCTGATGCATTCAATCTCTCTCAGTTTTCTTTTCAAGTCTTCTTCTTCTTCCCTGTTCTCCCTAAATATCGCCATTTCTTTTCGTTACCTTCATTCGTCTCTTTTATGAAACCGATCGAGATTTCGCGACTCCAGGAAATTCTGCAGTTTAGCAAAATCTCGTTAAATCTTCTTTCTGGGAAATTAGATCGAGTCTTAAATATCAAGAAATTCAGCTCTCTCTCTCTCTCTCTCTCTCTCTCTCTCTCTCTCTCTCTCCAGAGCGAATAAGATGCATTAATTGCAAGTGGCTCTGTCACGCTAAGACGTTCCTTCGATCCACGAAACGGGTCTCCTATATTTTATATTCCGAGAGAACGTCTTATTTCGTCCAGAAGGCGGTCGAAGGTGGCCGCCAAAAGCCAGCAGGAGAGCGAGACTCCCCGACTCATCAGCTGAGCAGTGAACCACAGAGTGAGTAAAAGGGCGATGAGTGAAAAGACTTCTAGCACTTTTAACTGCGCATCTAAACTGCGCAGGGCGTAAGCCAGAGACAGACGCACAAATCAGATGAAACAAAGATTACGAAGAGGCGTCTTCCCCCTCTTCCCTGTCCCACTCTCAGTGGCTCTTCAGCGGAGAGATTACACTGGTCTACATTTTTAAAAAATTTCTGCTGACTTAAGTATTTTTGCTGATTTTACCCAATTGAGAGGCGCTGATTCCAGATATGAAGTCAAAAATTATGCAATACGTCAAATTTTTTCGCAAATGAGGAATGCTTAATTAAAGGTGTTAAAGTCAAACATAAGGGAAAATAGGAAATTCTGAAGAACCGATAACACGTAATATTTTTTATTCAGCCAAAAAATGAGTCTGTCTTCTAACCAAGAGAGCAATAAGAGCAATAGCTAGTTGCTTAAATTTAAGTTTTGAGAAAGGAATCTTCTCTTTTTGGATGCTCCGGTATAGTTATGGTCACAGTTGTCACGCTGTAAACACCAGCAGTAGTCTGCCACAATGTTTGAGTTCTATCTGCCTTGATATCTATGTTCCATGGTCGTGATGTCTTGATGGAAGCATTCTCCTTGTTCTTCACTCATAGCTCCAAGATTTGAAGTTCAGGTAGCTATGAAGGAAATGCAACTTGACACTCATGTTGCTCCCAGTCTTCGAAAAGCAATCTTCGAATTTTGAACTGAAAGGTCATAATTCTCGACTCTTAAGTTGCCAAGTAAGTCAGTAATCAGGTCGTAAAAAGCATCTTGTCTACAACTATAACATCCCATTGATTCAATAAGTCCTTTGATGTTGATGCAGTATACAAACTCCTTCTCCATATGGAAATATTTCAAAAGATCATTCTCTCTGCCATGATACATAAGCGTGGTTCCTGGAGCCAACACTGAACAGATTCTTTTCCTTCAGTCTTGAACCCAGTAACTCTGCTGACGACTTCGGCAGATCTAGATCCCGTACAAGGTCATTCAACTCAGCTTGGTTGAATGTTTGGTGCATTCCAGTGTCAACTTCTAAGGCCACGAAATCTTCAGCAATCGGTGTCTGTTCACTGACAAAATTCATCGTCGTAAAAAACTCCCAAAGTAGTGCAAATAGGTACAGGAACTTCGTCACAGTGAGCAACCGGCCTCAGAGCAGAGGGGAGATTTGGGTACTGGATGGAAGATTTTGTCTTTGTGGACATGCCTGAAATATTTACCAGGCAGAAGTAGCAGTCATCAACATGCATGGTTTCGAGGCTCTCGCCACACCATTGGAACTCCAAAGCTAAGACCAGAGAAAGCTAAGACAGAGAAAAACTCTGACCTTTAGTCACATTATGAACTGTCTGAGGCTTTCAACAAATGTCCTGCACACTTTATGCGGTGCCCAAGGTTTTCCTGGTCACCCAATTTAACTGCGAAATATGCATGATAAGCTTTATGCACAAATTCAAACACCTCTCTCCTTTGTTTAGGTGCTGTAAAACAACCACAAATGTAGCAAAATTTGTCAGGATCATTCCTGCACTACCCACGAAGTGTTCAAGTGCTGGTTTACATATTCTACAGAAAACTAGTTAAAAAATAGTTACATTTGCTGCAACTTGTAAGCCTCATGAACGACTGAATGCTGCCGTCGGTTTCACGCTGCTTATATAGGCCTATATCCATAAAATGCTGACGTCTGCAGTTTAAAACTGCCTATTAAACTGTTGTGTTATTAAATAGTTATGTCCACTGCATATTAAGCATAGCTTTTTGCACATCCTTATCTTTTTGCATATTCAATATAGCTAAAGAATTATAATGCATAATGCCATGTTATTACTGTAAACAGTAAATCAGTAAACAGCGTTTTGCGGGAAAACTGGACGTGATGGGAGGAAATGGGTGTGATTTTTGGATTCAGCACACCAAAATACATAAAGATCACATGTTGTCTTCAAGTCAGCAAAATTGATGTAGACCAGTGTTATATTCACGGAGTGACGCTTAGAATGACGTCACTGGCCTCTTGGTCGTTCACAGGTGTTACGTTGACCTCCGCTTAAACCGCAACATGCACCATTACGACACTCAAACGACTTCGAAGGCTTCGAAGAGAATTCGACGAAGTCTATTCTTATTATTCGATTTAATGAATGTCAACTCTTTTTCTGATTCGAGAATCCCGATTTTAAACCAGAGCACACTGTCCGGTGTCTGGCTCCGCGTTCTACCGCTTTGACCTCAAAGGCACTTAACAGGTGGCCACGACCACTTGGCGGGAAGATGGAAGAGTGGTAACATCATTGGATTGTAGAGCCGAGGGAAGTGAGTTCGAGACTCGCAGGAGTCCTGGGGTTGACTCTGCCTTCACTCAATTATTGCAGTGGTAAAATGAATAGCAATGGGAACATTGCGAAGGTAACCATAGGTTTGGCGAAATCACTGGCCACCGTCTGCCGATGAATGGCTTAGCCACCTATGGGCTGATGGCCATAAAAACGGAGATCAGCAACGGACCCTAAGGGCATTGCGCTTACCGATGAACCTTTGCCTTTTAACGACCACCTGCTGTGCTTCTTTGGCGCCAATGGCCCCATGCTCAGCACACTTCGTCTGGTCCTGGTCTTCTGTACAAGTGCCAATTGTAAACGATTGGCAAAAATTAACCCCTATAGGTTGACATAAAGTAGAATTTCTAATTTTAAAGAAGCAGTCAGCAACAGAAACTCTCTCTCTCTCTCTCTCTCTCTCTCTCTCTCTCTCTCTCTCTCTCTCTCTGTACAATTTAAAGAAACACTCAGTCAATCGATGGCATCTTCAAAAAGGCAACCAGTGTGTAGTGGGAGGGGAAGACTGTCGCATGTTCATGTTTTAAATATGTTCATCTGATTTATGACTAAAGAATCTGCCACTGAACTGACTCTGGCCCTTATAAGTCAGAAGGCGAATCAAATGTCCTGTCTCAACAAGTATCCAGAGATTTCCCTACACCCATAGCGGGGGGTTACACCCTCTGGTTTATGACAGACACTCCTTGCTCCTTGCCCCTACAACCTTCCCAGGGGTGTGTTGGCTATCACCAAAACAGACTGATGTTAAAACTATTCAATTAGAATTCTACATGGGGAAATTCACCTCTGGAAATTCAAACTGAACCACACCAAATGACTCCATGAAAATTAGGATGAACCGTTTGAAACGGAAGAGATGACAACGGAAATCATATTTTTGACTTGTATATTTTCCCTTTCCGGGAGCCGAGCATCGAGTCCCTGTCATCTGCCCCGCCCATTTCTATTCCCCTCTGCATGGGTCCAAGGAGTTTAGACGAAGCACTGGGCATTGGCACCCCCCCTCTGCAATTACGGGACACACGCCCTCCGAACTTAAATTCCTGGGAAATAGGCTGTAAGTATCTAAGTTCGGTACGGCATTTTAAGTACGCATATACTGCACTGCGTCTGCATTCTCCCCTTCGAGTGCGTTGGGGAAGATCATGAAACGCTGAAGAAAACTCGTCTTCGCTTCTTCACGACCGAAGGGCGCTAGATAAATCTTCATCGTCGCATACGAAGACTCTTCCCTTCGCGTCTCTGTTCAAGAAAAGCAAATAAGAGATTCTATCGGAAGAAGAAGGAGGAGGAGGAGGAGGAGGAGGTGGTGGAGGAGGAGGAGGAAGTGGTGGTGGTGGAGGAAAGGTAGAGAGGAATTACAGCAGAGATCATCTGCAGACGCAGAGAGACAGAGACAGAGACAAGCACTGGTTGGTGCGATAGAACATCTTCCAAAGAAAACTGTTTATTGTCGTCACATATCAGACGTCTCCTTCATCTGCTTTTGTTTACCAGACAGACAGACAGACAGACAGACAGACAGACAGACAGACAGACAGACAGACAGACAGACAGACAGACAGACAGACAGACAGGCAGGCAGGCAGGCAGGCAGACAGACAGACAGACAGGCAGACAGACAGACAGACAGATACGCAGACATAAGGCGTAGCATGTACGTATACGGGTTCTGTTTTGAAGATTCGCTTCATTCGCCAATCATCTTCAGAAGTCAACGATGCCACGAAAGCCGTCTCTTCAGTATGTCTGCCTCTCACTGTCTGTCTGTCTGTCTGCCTGTCTGTCTGTCTGCCTGTCTGTCTGTCTGTCTGTCTGTCCATTATCCTTTGAAACTTTTTCCCTCTATTAAATGTAATTAATTTCACTTGAGTTTTTTTCTGAAATCTTTGTTGGAGCGATCTCTCTCTCTCTCTCTTCTTCTCCCTCCTCCTCCTCTCCTCCTCCTCTCCCTCCTCCTCTCCCTCCTCCTCTTTCAATTCCTCGTCTATTGACGCGTCCATTCAGAGCGCCGATGCTTTCTTCAAATGTTAAGCACCGTTCTAAGTTCATCTGCTTCTCGGTTTTCTCTTTCATCGCTCAGGAACTTCGTCTGTCTCGTTCTCCATCAATCCTCCTGTCTCACCTCAGATCCTCCTCCTCCGTCTCCGTCTCCGTCTCTTCCTCCCCTTCTTCTTCCTCTTCTTCTATTTTAACGTATGCGGGTGTATGCTTCTGCGGTTCTTTTGAGCAGAATCTGATGGGTTTTCTGGCTTCGGACTGATCGGTTGCATCTGTGTCTAAGTGCTGCGTCTTGGTTCAGTGGTTTATCGGTTGAACTGAGAACCACCCTCATTCGTCCGATGCCATTAACAATTGAAGGCGCTATAAACGCCTACAACCCTTGAGATAGATCGACCGACGGGGGCTTCTAGTCGGCGAAACGACCTCCCGTCTCTCGTGAGACCGGAAGAAAAAAAGCAAGAAAGCCCAAAAGCCTTCGTTTGCGATCAAAGAGAACGCACGCCTACAGTGGAGGAGTCTCAGAAGAGACGGCGCTTCACTAATAACGAAGCATTGTTAAGCACCACAGCACACAGTCAACATACAACAAGTACAATTGTTTAAAAAACACGAAGGATCGCCTATCTCAACAACTGAAAGGCAAAAGATCCGTCAAAGACAAAGGTCAAAGGTGAAGAAGTAGAGAGAAGCAAAAGGGAATTCTGTGAACGACGTCTTCAGACCAACGATTTCACAAACGATCTCTTCAATTTCTTCATTTATTTGCATTTTAAAAAAACATTTGAATTATAATTAGTTCATATCTTGTTCAGTTATAAATTCACAATAAGACTTTACAAGACACTGGTATACGCCCACATTTAGAGTATTGTGTTCGAGCATGATGTCCTTTCCTGAAGAAAGACACAGAGACTTTGGAAAGAGTAGGCATACAGCACAGAGCAACAGAGATGGTCAGAGGAGGGCATCAGAGACTAACATATTATGAGGAAAAGCTGAAACACTGTGGATTGACAACTTTGGAAAAATGAGAGTGAGAGGAGATTTAATTGAGACATACAAAATACTAACAAACAAAGTGGAAATGTCAAAAGAAAGGGTTTTTTTAAACAATGAAACAGTATAATGGAACCAGAGAACACAACATGAAACTGTTTAAGAAACGCGTTGGGAGATGCAAACAGCACTTTTTAGTGCAAGAGTTGTGGACAGATGGAATGAATTGGACGAGAATATAGTAGACCCTAATGGCTACGAGTGTGAAATTGTGAATGATTTCAAAATAAACCTCAGTACTGTAGGATACTAGATTGGATGGGCACAAGCCGCACAACAGTAGTTCTCACACAGGGAAAATCCTCCTGAACCACTTTAAACATTGTTATTATTATTATTATTATTATTATTATTATTATTATTATTATTATTATTATTATTATTATTATTATATTGTTTTCATCGTAGCTTTTGTCTTTTCCGATCTGTTATTCTTCGTCCATTTAGACTCTGAGACAAGACCTCTTGAAGTCTTCGAATAGCGTTGGCTATTTAATGCAGTCTCTTACCTTAAGCTTTGTCAGAACATTGAAATCGATCGACGAAGAGAACGAACTGTTAGAATCCAACGTCCGTAGACACTTGGAATGTCTCAGCATTCATTACCAAGGACAACAAATACAGGACACTTGAGAAACAGTTTGACGATGTCCTTCTTCTTCTTATGTCGATGCATTGGAAGCAATACCTGTTCTCTCTCTGCAAGACATTCACAGATGAAGCGATTGCAAACACACCTCCGCTAATTTCCGCTAAAACAAGGCCATTCGCTGGCATTGCGAGCAGCGCTCCTAGCGAATGAACAGGAAACAACCTTCTTTCGATAAAATCTTTGGCTCAAAGCAACGAAGCGTAGGTATCCTTTCTAAAAAAAGAGTAAAGTAAAGGTTTCACCCGTAGGCTCAATGCCCTGTGCTGATCTCCGTTTTTATGGCCATCAGCCCATAGGTGGCTGAGCCATTTATCGGCCGACAGTGGCCAGTCTCTTCCGTTGAACCTATGGTTACCTTCGCATTGACGCCATTGCTACTCAGTTTGTTGCAACCGTCCTCTGGCGAATAAGGCTGAGTCGACCTTAGGGGCTCCTGCGGGGGATTGAACCCGTTCCGTCGGCGTGCCTGCCCAGCGTGTAACCACTTCTGCCATCAGTGGTTTTCACACAGGCTTACTTAGCCTCCTAAACCACTTAAAATCACATTATTATTATTATTATTATCTCCCCGCCCCATCCTTTCTAAAGCCAGATTCAAGTGTTATCTTCCCTGTCAATTGGGAAAAGATGAAGAGTCAAATGTTGAGTGAAGTTTCTGAAAACAAAACCATTGAATTCAGTTTCATTAATCGCCGATCTTCTTCTGTTCTCGTTTTCTTTTAAATAGATTTTAAATTTGACAAATTGTGCACTTTGAGCTTTCAATTGTTTTGCATTAATTGCAAATTGCTCCGGAACTTTAATCGCTTTAATGCTAAAATTAGTCTACACAAAAGAATTTGCGGCGGCTGGGGCCACGACCCCTGGAAAAGCTCGCGACGCTCCCCAGGTCCCTAAATGGACAGAAAGGCGATTATCTGCATACTCTGAAGGCGTTACTCTTTTAAAACCCTGCATGGCTACTGTAGCCAATTAACATATGCCGCGGTTTGAGTGAAACATGGGTCACTAGACTACGGCCCGCGGGCCACACCCGGCCCGCGGGCCACACCCGGCCCGCGGGCCACACCCGGCCCGCGGGCCACACCCGGCCCGCGGTGCGGTGTATTTAAAATTATTATCGGCAATTCCTTAGAATTCCTTAGAATATGAGTTTAACCAGCTTTGAATGTGATACGTTTACGTTAAACCTAAGATGATCGCTTCGTGTCTTGACTGTCTATGGTTTCTAGAGGACCTAATTAATTTGGCGCCAGGACTATGTTATTAATATTTATTCAAAAAGCTATTAACAGATTGTCACAATAAATAAGTAGGCCTACTATAGCGTTTTTTGCATTAGGCATACTAATGAGTGTTTCTCGTTGTCTTGCTCTTCTTCGTTTATAAACTAATTACGCCACCACAGTAGAAAATTAACATGTTAATTTTTGTGTTGACTAACAAGTAAATGAACGTTTTTTCAACGTTTTTTACGTTTCTTATTTTTTAAAGAAAAAACGCGTTTTTGCGCTTTTTATTTTAGATTATACGTTTGCAACATCTATGTCATAAACATCGAGTTAAGAAATAAAGAACTACAGAGGGCGAGAGAGAGAGAGAGAGAGAGAGAGAGAGAGAGAGAGAGAGAGAGAGAGGAGAGGTGAAATTCTCATAATTCGCTTGAGTATTTGCTGCCTTGTATTTTATAAACTGCGATTAAAATAGGAAGTGGGTTCATCACTTCACCCCCATCCTCAGCTCCTCCCATTCACTGACATCCAATCGGATCGTCGGACCATTGAAGACGACCGACCAATCAGAGCGCGGCGCTGTCGGTTGCCAACACCGACGCCTCAGAGACGCACAAAGCGCCCAAAGAGCGCCTACAGTCCAGAAGAAGAAGAAGAAGAAGAAGAAGAAGAAGAAGAAGAAGAAGAGGGCGACGATTGAACGAAGCCACAGAGTTTGACATTATTCCTGAGCGCATGACGAGAAGTGCTGAGAGTTCCGTCACTCGCAATGTTTGGCAATGGACAGGAGAGCATCATCGGCGCCGTCGTCGAGCGGTTTGGAAGTGAGGAGGAGGAGATGTCACAGCATTGACAGCATCCTAGGCTGCGGTCCATCGGTCGCCGGCGCCGTCGCCGTCGCTGGTCACCCTCCGCCGCCCCATCAGGTGCATTCGAAGGGTAAGTGATCGAAGATTAACCCTCTTCTGCATTGCACTGTTTTTGCAGATGTCATAATATTTCAGTTCTTAATAGAAGAGAGTTCTGCTTCGTTTCTTTGCTCCAATCGATTGTGAGTCTACACTGTAGAAGGACTTGTTGGTGATAATTAATCTACTCATCCGGTCTGTAGACTTGAGAGTACGTAATATCTGAGTTACGTCTTATATCCAATAACAACGGTCAATGCAGTGAGTAGCGCATTAAATGCGGCCGATAGCATTACGGTACGTTATGACCACAGAAGCCTATATAGGCTTCTGTGGTCATAACGTACCGTGTCTACAGGGTGTCTACGAAAAAACCCCCCACAGCAGGAAAACTTTGATTTCTTAAAAGTTCCTAAATATATTTCTATCAAAATTGCCATACTTCTACAGCACATATTTCCACACCTTTATGCCAATTTTCATCTCATTTGCTTGTAAGATGGCTATTTTGTGAGATATCAAAGTCAAAATTCGATTTTTACGAATCAGCAGACAAACTTTTATTGATTGTCTAGAAATTTCAACTTAAACCACAATTGTTCAAGATGGTTATCGGACATAATTGCAAACCCTAACCCTAACCCTAACCTTAATTGCAAAAATTGTTCGGTATCCAAAGCCAAGCTCCCGCAATGTCTGAATTCGCATCTTATCTTCATTCGATATTTTACCCATTTTGAAAGTTTAAATCAAACCTTTATTGTTATGTCGAATTCTGTGAGTTTAAAAACATGTTTACAAAATTGCATTCGATCTAAACTTTACTACTACTACTGGAACAACAACAAAAACTGCTACTAATACCACCAAAATTGACACGAAGCCAAATTTATGTGAAGCTATAGATATTTGGGCCTGTCATGCTGCGACTGAGTAGTAAAAATCAAAGTTTGACTTTAATATCTCACAAAATGGCCACCTTACATGCAAATGAGATGAAAATTGGCAGAGATGTGGGGGAATATGTGCTGCACAAGTGTGGCAATTTTGATAAAAATATATTTAGGAACTTTTAAGAAATCAAAGTTTTCCTGCTGGGGTTTTTTTTCGTAGACACCCTGTAGACTTCTATGGTTATGACCCAGTATGAGTTATAACGAAGTTCTACTCTACGTACTGAGCTTCGCTGTTCATAATGAATCTCCGTCTCTATTTCATTTCGTATTTCTCCATTTCTCAACATTCTAAGTTAGATGTGTGTGTGTGTGTGTGTGTGAATGCGTGCGTGTGTGAGTGCAGGTGTGTGTGTATGTGAGTGCGTTTCTGTCTGTCTCTCTCTCAGTGGCGGTTCCAGGATTTGGCAAGTGGGGGGGGGGCGCTGGAGTGGCAACTTCTAAGCATGGGGCCAACCATTTGTTGATAGGTTACATAGGTATGTAGTAGTAAGTATAGGGTCCCAACAGAGAGCACTGGGTCAGGCATTCAATAGGGAAGCACGGGTCCCCGGATCCCCATGTGTAGTCGCCACTGCTCTCTCTCTTTCTCTCCCTCCCTCTCTCTCTCGCTCTCTGTCTCTCTCTGTCTCTGTCTCTCTGTCTCTGTCTCTCTGTCTCTGTCTCTCCATCTCCCTCTGTCTCTCTGTCTCTCTGTCTCTCTGTCTCTCTGTCTCTCTGTCTCTCTGTCTCTCTGTCTCTCTGTCTCTCTGTCTCTCTGTCTCTCTCTGTCTTTCTGTCTCTCTGTCTCTCTGTCTCTGTCTCTCTGTCTCTGTCTCTGTCTCTGTCTCTCTCTCTCTCTCTCTCTCTCTCTCTCTCTCTCTCTCTCTCTCTCTCTCTCTCTCTATGTAACCTGGGTCTTTAGTTAGAGGTGAGACCAATTCCACGATTGCCTTGAATTGTTGCACTGAATTAGGCATAAGTAAGTAAGTAAGACGAATATCTCCTTCGTATATTTCGCTGATGTGTTTGACGACTGAACCGATGTCAATTGCTGCGTTGAATCAGTCACTCCTGGATCAAGTGTCAATCACCGTGGTGGTCTCCTGAGTCCTGGCTGTCAAGCGGTCACTCCTGTCATCGCATCTTCCTCGCCGAAACCCATTTCCGGTCTGAATGAAGGTCATCTGAAGGACGCAGGACTGACCTTGAGGGCGCCGGAAGAAGGAGCGCTGTCCGGAGACAGCGATGACCTTGAGACCGGAAGTGGAGACGACGATCCATTCAGACGGAGGAGGAAGATCCGGAGGAGTAGAACGACCTTCACCACCTATCAGTTGCACCAGATGGAAAGGACGTTCGAAGAGACTCAGTACCCGGATGTCATCACCAGAGAGGGCCTGGCTCTTCTGTTGGACCTCAGCGAAGCCAGAATACAGGTCAACATCTGTCATCTGCATATAAACAGCATAATCTATACTGTACAGTATATGCACTAGTATTATTATTTCTATTTATTTATTTATTTATTTATTTATTTATACAGTTCCTGTTTTGTGCTTATGATTCTTTCTTTGCTTCTTGTGTAAATGAATTTCGTTTTAATAAACTTCGTCGTAAGCTTATTTGCAACCGACAGAGTCAATGCTGTGGACAGGTGAGATTGTGTGACAGGTGAGACAGGTGAGAACTGGAGACACATCTTGGGAGCTTCGATGTCTGGGCAGACTGCGCAGTGGTTGAAGTCGATTACGAAGTCGAACCAGGGACACCGCGCTAGCTCTCCACCCATTGCCACTTTCAGTGCAAACGAAGACGCGTCTTCGCCATTTCAGAGCATTTCTTAAGAATTCTCGCTTCTCCCGACGACGACGACGACGACGACGACGACGACGACGACGACGACGACGACGTCTGTCTGTCTGTTTGTTGTGTCGAATCTTCGTCGTCAAAGCGATCACAAAAGTATCTAAAGTATCCCAATTAAATGTCTAAGTATCCTATAATTATATTTAAGAGCAACTGTTTGCATTAGCAGCAGTCTCTGTTTGTAGTCTAAAGACCTCCACAGGACGCTATATAGTTACCTCATGAAGACAAGTGGGTCCTTCGTCATTACGACATCTCTCTCTCTCTCTCTTCCTGTCTGTCTGTCTGTCTGTATGTCTGTCTGTATCTATCTCTCACTTTCCCTCACTCTCTCTGTCTCTACGACAAAGGTTCGAACGCACCTGGCCAAGAGTACTTGAGTGATTTTGTGAAATATCCTCTCTCTCTCTCTCTCTCTCTCTCTCTCTCTCTCTCTCTCTCTCTCCTAATTACCAGAGCCATCCGCCTCTCTTTCGTCGCAGCTGGGATCAGCAGATGGAAGCCCCGCGCATCTTCTTCGGCGGCTGTTGCAGCCTCAGCAGCCGATGTTCGTGGATGCAAGTGTTTGTAAGCAATTATTTGACTCCTTTTGGTTCCAAGAGGAGTTGAGTGAATTAAAGAGCGGTAATTGGAGTCTGACTCAAGAGTCGTTACTCTCTTAGAGTCTACTTCTGCCTCTCCCTCCTCAGATCCTTCTCCTTCTTCCGTTGTTTGGCTTTCGAAATTCAATTGGCAAAGACGTCTGTTGAGACTCAACAACACAGAGAGAACCTTTCACACATCCAGTCAAGTGCATCATTAGGCATACAGAGAGACAGAGAGAGAGAGAGAGAGAGAGAGAGAGAGAGAGAGAGAGAGAGAGAGAGAGAGAGAGAGAGATGGATGGAAGGAAGAGTGGCGGAGGAGAGGAAGACAAGTCGAACACGAGTTGAATGGTCGAGTGTCTCAGGTGCATGTATAGAGTGTCCGTCACGCGCGTCGTCAATTGGGGGCTCGATGTACCCCGGCGCAGCGTTTTAGGTCTGCTATCATCAAGGCGCTATATAAATAATGTGGGATTGACAATTGTGTCGACACCCACTTCCTGTAGACAGAGGCAGGGTGCAGCTCTTAGAAAGGCAGCGATTCTATTCGATCAAAGCACAAGGTGACCTTTTGACCTCTGGTAAATAAAAAACGAAGGATTTTAACTCTCAGAGCCGTAGCTGGGGGGGGAGAGAAGCTGCCCCGGGCGCCGTCCTGCGGAGGGGGGCGCCAGAAACCATGGTTGAATAAATATTCACGACGGGAGTTTTAAAAAGTTAAACGCCCGTCGTCGAATGTAGAAGAATATGAGAAGAAAAAAGGTCATTTGAGTCGCCACTCTTCCAACGTCGTCAAAAGTCTTATAGGCCTAAGCTTAAAAAGGTCATCATCATGTTTGAACTCTGACCCTCTCTCCCCCTCTGCCGCACCGAAAATCGTCAAGAGCAAATAAATTGAGTGTAATAAGAGCATCGGAAGAGCAAGCGTCGCAGTGTTTTAGGTGTTGTTTGTCTTTTGTTCTAAGGTTTGGTTTCAGAATCGTCGAGCGAAGTGCAGAAAGCGAGAGAAACTGCAGCCGCATCATCTCTGTCCCTCGTTTATCCTTTTTAACAGCGAGGGTTTCCTTCCCTCGACCCCGACTCCATCCACCCCGCCTCGTATTACCACCGCCGCCCTCAATAGACTGTTAACCAGCATCAAAACACATGCAGACGATCAGGTGAGCGAAGAAGGTGGGCGCATTCGATCGAAAGCAGGGCGGTCGAATCATCGGCCAATCGCCCCTCCCCACTCAGTCCTCCTCCTCTCTTCCGGGCATCTGTCGTCCGTCGCAGCCGCCTATGCAGCTTCGTCCACAGTTCTGCCTCTGTTCCAACCAGGGCCTCTTCTTCCACCCGGAGTCTGTTCCAGTCGACTGGATGGCGTCGACGGGTCACGGTCGATGGACAAGAGAATCGAAGTCACCTGGATGAAGGCCCACGAACACCTGGATCAGGTGAAACAGGAGAGACTCTTGCGTTTTCCACAAATATCTTCTCCGTCGTGAGACTCGTGACTGAGTCGCTGGACCTCTTTGCTCAGAGAATCGAGCATTCAATCGAATTCTCTGTCCTTGTCAGAAGTGCAAACTGTTTCGCTGAGTTTTTCTCTAGTGTGAGAAATTGATCGTGTCAGTTGTAAAATGGACGGGTTTGTGGGGTTCATCGATTTGCATTGTATAGGCTATAGGCCTATACAGGTATAGCCAGTTGCGTAGCGTGACTTTTGGGGGCCCGTGGGGGCATCTTTGACATGGGGGCCCCAGAGTTTCAAGCTGACGAGCAAAAAAATAGGGTTAGGGTTAAGTTTAAGTTAGGGTTAACCCTAACCTAACCCTAGCTTAGACCCCTCTTCGGGGCCCCCCCGCCCGGGGCCCGGGGGCTGTCAACAAAGTGCCCCCCGCCCCCCTAGTTACGCCACTGGGTATAGCGACATCTCAGTTACGTAGAAATGGACCCGTTTCGAATAGAATCAGTCCGTATACATAATACATTGATTTTAGAGTTTATTTCGAATATATTCAGTGGAAACATTTCACTTCTAAGTAATTATTTCTCTTTGTTGTGCTTATATTTGACTCGTGTATTTTCTGTTCATGTATGAACCTGTTCTTATTAGCAGCTATTAACATTAGCATATATGGTGAACGTTCTTTCTGCTCTTGTTATTTGACTCTAATCATTAATTAGTTAATTAAATGCAATGGCTATCAATAGAGACCAGTGGCGTAGCGAGGCAAAGAGCCGCCTGGGCGAAAATAAAAAGTGCCGCCCGCCTCCGATAAAAATATCTAGCTTCCCAAAAAATCTCGACAAACAAAAAAGGTCGTCGCATTTTTATCATTTTGCCCAAGATCACCGTGCATTTCCGCACATTTAAAAAACACTCGAAAATGCCGCCCCTAGAGCAAGTGTCGCCCGGGGCGGTCCCCACAGCCCACCTCGCGACGCCACTGAGTGCATCGATTGATTAATATCTCCGGTGAAAAGAAGCACATAACAGGAGAGAGAGAGGGAGTGAGAGGGGGAGGGAGAGAGAGAGAATTTCGTCGTTTGTCTTGCACAATAATTAATAAGAAAGACGCAGAATTCGAAATAATAAGAGACAGAATGGACGACAGAGAGAGAGAGAGAGAGAGAGAGAGAGACAAGGAGTTGCGTCGTTCGGATTCTGTCTTTTGCTTCGTATTTTGTGTCTGTCTTTGATGTCGTTTGCTCTTTTCCATCCTCAAGTCCTCTTCCATTCGAATCCTTCCTTTGTCTTCACGTCTCAATGGCCGACTTCTATCTGCCACTGCGCTCCTCCTCCTCCTCCTCCTCCTCCTCCTCCTCCTCCTCCTCCTCCTCCTCCTCCTCCTGTTGTAATTGAATTATAGGAATTTTCTGTCGGGTGTGATTCGTTTGTTTTGTCGCGAAATCGATCGAATGCAAAGCGCTTCTATTATCGCCCTCAATCGCCCTTAGTTGAGGTGTTAAAGCGCTTTTGTTGTGGGCCTCAGCTTTGTTACAGCGCTATAGAAATCGTCCAGGAATGAATCGTCCGATTGCGTCATTAGCGACGACCGTAGCGCCATCTGTTGTCGGCTGCAGCAGCAGCAGCGCCACCTGCCAGGAGTCCCGAGAACTACGACGACAGAAGAGGAAAAGCAGCGTCGATGAAGTCTTCTTTCCAGTTCTTTCACCGGAAGAAGAGCGCTCGCTGTTAGGAAAGCAATTACGGAGGAGGAGGATGAAGAGGAAGAAGAAGGTGATGAGGAGGAAGAGGAGGAGGATTAGGAGGAAGGATCCCAGTGGATTTCGTGCACAGTGGAGACAGGTAATGTGATTGCACCTAAACGAAAGCGATTGGAAATTACAGACGCAACACAACAACTAAGTTAATCAAAATCTTACAGAGAAAGTGAATTATGAATGACAGAAGAAACTCTGACGAATGAGTCATTATATTGGACGAATGCATTAGTCCAAAAGAGAACGAGGAACCAGAGAGAGAGAGAGAGAGAGAGAGAGAGAGAG
Organism: Metaphire vulgaris; assembly: GCA_018105865.1. NCBI lineage: Eukaryota > Metazoa > Annelida > Clitellata > Crassiclitellata > Megascolecidae > Metaphire > Metaphire vulgaris. Next base: position 15,152,915 of record CM030853.1, read on the forward strand.
AGAGAGAGAGAGAGAGAGAGAGAGATGGTATTTCAATAGAAAAGCTTAAAAACCAGTTATTTACAGAAACTGTAAAACGATTAAAATTTTTAATCGTTCAATATAATCGCGGTTTTAATGCACATGTGTTGTTTTGCTTTGGACATGCGAGGCTAAGTACTCAAAAGAGGAGTGAATGGATTCTAATGAAAGTTTGAAATTGTACGATAATGACAGAGAAAGAGATCTCTTTAGGCCCTACATATTTAACATTTCGTTTGAATTGGTGCTTGGCTAGGGCATGGCTAGGGTTTGGTGTTGTTAATTAGGGTCAATAAATTAGCAGAGAACTGTAGAGACCCTAATGTCTAACAGGGAATCGCAAAAGTTAAAATGCGCTTATTAAGCGAGTGACATTCTAGTGACATTATTCTGCTCCAACGACACGCAGATAGATGTCTCCTTAGATTAGAGTAAAGCTCTTTAATCTAGAGACATCGTTTTCTGTCATTTCTGTCGAAATCATTAATTTCTGATCTCTAGTTAGGCCTAGGCCTAGGCCTACACTCGACTTCAGAACTGATTCGGACATTTCACAGTGGTAGTACTCTGGTAACTGGTTAACTGAGTGAAACACTACGAATTCCGCCTACTAAAGACAGCAAACTCCGTACAATGAAAGCTTTATTTATAAATTAGATTTACCAGTTTTAAATGGTCAGTGCAGGCAATGTACACTGTATACAATAGGACGAAGGCGTAGATGAGCGCTAAGAAGCATAATGAGCGTCGTCTTGCACTGTATTCGATTCGACCTCTCAACAGATAACGCATGAGGAGTCGAAATAAGTGTAGAAAAGACAACAAAGCAGATTCATCTGTTGACTTCGATTGACATTCAACAGATAATTCAATAGGAATATTAGAGAGAGAGAGAGAGAGAGAGAGAGAGAGAGAGAGAGAGAGAGACGACGATTACGAGACTCCACCTGGCGAATAGAAGGAGACATTCAACGGCGCCATGCATCAAGTAGGTCTATGTTGAAACAGACCACCCACAAGAACACAGCATATGCTCTGATCAGAGTGACTGAGGACTGAGGACTGAGGACTGAGGACTGAGGACTGAGGACTGAGGACTGAGGACTGAGGACTGAGGACTGAGGACTGAGGACTGAGGACTGAGGACTGAGGACTGAGGACTGAGGACTGAGGACTGAGGACTGAGGACTGAGGACTGAGGACTGAGGACTGAGGACTGAGGACTGAGGACTGAGGACTGAGGACTGAGGACTGAGGACTGAGGACTGAGGACTGAGGACTGAGGACTGAGGACTGAGGACTGAGGACTGAGGACTGAGGACTGAGGACTGAGGACTGAGGACTGAGGACTGAGGACTGAGGACTGAGGACTGAGGACTGAGGACTGAGGACTGAGGACTGAGGACTGAGGACTGAGGACTGAGGACTGAGGACTGAGGACTGAGGACTGAGGACTGAGGACTGAGCATTGAATTTATACACGCATTTCTCTCAGTTTATATTTAATCAAATAATTCTAAAGAGAAACAAGTATAAAATATTTCAGTGTTTATATAGAGCCTACATTTGTTATCCAATCACTACTTCACACACTCTGTCAAGAAATAACACACATACACACACACACACACACACACTCACATAAAGCAAAGACATAGACAATGATAGCTGAGCATTTGATTAGGCAGCGATTTACAGAAACGAAAGCGGAATGGAAAGAGTCTGAAGAGGAGAAACTTCGAACGACGGAGGAGGAAGAGAAGGAGGAGACGGAGAAGGAGGACTGGAGGAGGAAGAAGAAGAAGAAGAAGAGAAAGAGGGGGAGGAGGAGAAGGAGGAGGAGGAGGAGAAGAAGAAGAAGAAGAAGAAGAAGAAGAAGAAGAAGAAGACGCCAGACGCCCTCTGTCAGTATCATTCACAGGGTGACAGGAGCATCTGAACAAGGCAACTGAGCAGCTGCCAATGGGAAGAATATGCTGGACAAGAGAGACAGCGGCCAAATGAAGCAGCCAATGCAATCGGCCATTGGAATCTCCATCAGCAGTCGAAGCAAACAGCAGGTCATCATCACCACCACCACCACCACCACTACTACCGCAGCACCACGTGAATTCTATTCACTCGACAGGACTTTGTTCTGGATCAAATGTCTCTCGTTGTCCAAATGAGACTCCTTCTCATGAGAAGTCATCTTAGAAGGAGTTTACGGTCGAAGGTCACAATTCAACGAAGATCTCCGGCCGTACATCAATGACTTCGAGTCTTCTCACAGGTGATTAAGAAGGACTTCAACAACGATTACCACATATTTTGGGTCAAGAACTCTTGTTCTCTTTCGGAACTTTATCTCTCGCTCTCTTACATCCGCGTTTTCTCATCTACAAGTTGACTTTTCACTTCAAACGACTCTTTATACGCAAGAAATAAACCAAACACGTAGGCTGTGGGACCTACTACAGTCGTACAGTCCTAGTTATGTCACGGCCTGCATTTAGGCGTGCGTGTGTGTGTGTGTGTTTTAGCGGGAGTATGTGCGTATGTCTTATGAAGTTATGAAGTATGCATACATAGACTGGCCAATAGGCCATCGTTAGTTTGAACGTGACTTTGGCTGTTAGAGAAACCACTCTCCACGCACTGTGTCACTCCTTCCCTGTCTAATCACCAGAGAGCGTTTTAAAACGACCGAAGACGAACGACATTTGCCGATTAACTACGGAAGACAAGGAGGAAGAACTCCCACCATCCTCTGCATGCCAATCATCAGCCAAACTGTCACCCTCTCCTCTTCCTCCTCCTCCACCACCTGCGATCGCATCAATCAATAATTGGAACATCGTCTGTTGCGACATCCAGGTAAGCAGACGACGACGATGACCTCGTGACCTCATGCTGACTTCGCGCGTTTTGTCTCATTTTTGATCTCTCAGCGCAGAAACTACGAATGACGTCAACAGTCGACCAGACGGACTCTTAGGCGTCCAATCCAGACGACAGCAGTCATTGCCATGGAAACGGAGCAGACGACGACAACTTCGGTGCAGACGATTCAGTGACGAAAGATTCTGAGTGAAGACGGCGACGGCGACGACGACGACGACGACGGACTATAGATTCTGATTTCAAATTGCGTTGCGTCAACAGTCATTGTAGTGCGATTAGACGAATTGAACTGATTTCCTCGTAAAATGCAAAAAGAGAAACGGATCGATTGGTCTTTTGAGGATTCTGGAAGAGAAACTCAATCGAAACGTTTGTTTTCTTTTGACAGAAGAGCGCTGAATAGCTCCGTATAGGAGGAGGAGGAGGAGGAGGAGGAGGAGGAGGAAGAGGAGGAGGAGGAGGAGGAGGCCATTCCAGAAAACAACGACTCATCCGACCTCTGTACACGCAGCGACCCACACCTAAGGCGATCAAGCAGGAATTTCGTCGGAAGTGACTGACGATGGACTAAGGAAGAAGGTATCGCCTTTTCAAACATTTCCTCTGAATTCAAACTAAATTTCGATCAAAAACTTTATACATGTTTTGAAGATTTTTACTTTTCAATCTTTGATACGTCAAAAGGTGCGTAATACACTTACGCGGGCCTCTCCAGGTAGCAAAACAGAAAACCTGAGAGACTATGTCATCACTAGAGAAGAGTGGTTAACATCAGTGAGGAAGACAAGAGTTTACAGATCTGCAGAAATTAATAATCAGATCACCACCTTGTTGTGTCAGAGATAAAAGTTAAGCTGAGCGGGGGAAAAGTGTCAAAGGGAAGGCGCTTTGACACAGAAAAATTAAATCAAATGGATGTAAAAAATAAATTTCAAATCAAAATCAAAAACAGATTTGAGGCGCTAACAAACCCGACAGATAATGACAAAGATCTGGAAATAGAATGGGAAAATTTCAAGAGACAGAAATTAACAAAGTGGCAGAGGAGGAACTAGGATACAGAAAGATAGGAAAAAAGAACTGGTTGTCTGCAGAAACAGATGCACTGCAGGAAGAACTAAGAAAATCTAAAGAAGCAGCCATGAATCCTGGTAAGAATGGAATTGAACCAAATGAATAAAAAGAAAACAGCTAAAGAAAAGATTAACCAGAGATAAGATAACATGTCGGAAGAGTAAGTAAGTAAATAAGTAATAAGTAAGTAAGTAAAATTTCGTAAATTTATATAGCGCTTTGGAAAGTAGTAAAGTAGTAGCTGCTTACTCTTATGCACTTGATCTTTCTTGAAGTAGCTATAAGCAAGTGGGTTGTCGGCCGCCGGGCAAAGGTCAGTGTATCGGTGAGGTGGCGGAACACTGCATTCGAACATCATGGAAGCGATCAGAAAGAGAAGAATGAAATGGACTGGACGCATACTCAGAATGGAAGAAATAAGAAACCCAAAACGAATTTTCAACTACAAACCAGAGGGGAGAAGATCTAAAGGAAGACCTAAAAGACGATGGGTGGATGGATTGGAAGAGGATCTGCACATGGCAGGACTGAATCTCAATGGAAAAACTGACGGAAGACACCGAATGACTTTGCAGGAAATAGCATAGGACAGAGAACTTTGGAGAGACGTCATGGAGAAGTCGATAGCTGGACACAGCTGGAGGACGAAGACCGTTTCTTGTTCATTTCCTTTCACCCGATGTCTTCATTCTCAGCTGAGTCGCTTGGTTGAGTCCCTGCATTGCACCGGTCAGACCATCAAGGCTAACAGTGCTGTATAGACAGTGCATGGGCAACTGAACAGCCAAACAGACTGCCATTGTTTCCGAGAACAAAGTATTTTCCTGGAATATATTTTCTCTTCGAGAGATTCGTCCTTCGTCCAAGGCAACGGCGCATTGTGGCCGAACCCCCTCCCCCACCCCACCGGGCCACCGCCTCATCATGAGTCTGTTCTCTGCTGAGAGAGAAGCGAGGACCGCCTAAGAAAGGAATTTGTTGGCGGAATGAACGGTCATCAGGCGACCATTGGCCTTCGCTTGTGCGTTGTTCTGTTTGTCAGTCGTGACTTCGGTCGTTCCTGGTCTCAGTTCTCAAGTGCATGCTTAAAAACTGTCTCTGCCTTCGTGTGAAGAAGAGACAGTGATTAAGGGAATTTCTTCTTCGTAAGAAAACCTTCTGATTTCTAAAGGACGGAACACTGTTTACATGGCATTGTCTGAATAATTCAGTTATTTGTATTTCTTCTGATCATGTCATCAATCGCTCTTTTTAATCGTCTGCCAGATTCACTCGCACTTAAATGAGAATCCGTCGAGCGAGTCGTTCACTTAATTAATTCCTCCTTCTCTGTCGCAGCCGCCGCCGCCGCCGCCGCCGCCGCCGCCGTCTTAGACAGCTCCAATTGGCTTCTATGCCACCAGGTAGTGCTTATTCTAGGCCTTCTCTGGGGGGAATCCCCAGTTTTAAAATTACCCCCAAAATTTTTTAATATTTTGGCTGGGAGGATGGAAATTTTCCCTCCAGAAGTGTGGAGACTCAGACCTTGTCCCCCAAACATTTCAAAATCCCCCCAATGTCAAGGTGGCTAGAATAAACACTGCCACCAGGGCATGTGATGAGTGAGGTCACTTCCCGTCACCTTCCTCATTATAGGAGGGCAACGGAAACTCGTTCTCACTTCTTAGACTCAGAACAATTATGAGCGAACAGCTTACCAAAGGCCACTAGGCAGAGGCTATGGTCAGATTCGAACCCGCTACCCTCCGATTGCATGGCGACGATCCATACCACTACTCCACCGCGCCCCGATATAAAGTTAAGAGAACATCACAGCTGACTCCGGAATGAAGATGCCTGCTTATGAGACAATCGACTTAGTTGAAGACGTCGACGTTTAGAAAGCCACTGGGGTCTGGCCACTCCCACCTCAACATTATATACCTCTAGTGAGGGGCTGAGGTGTGAGGGGTTGATCAGCAGTGTTTTTTATCCAGACTCCAGGCCTTAGGGGGAGGAGGAATTGACTTGGCTGGAGGGGGAGAGGCACAGTTCAATGCAAAAAAATTTTAGTGCTACGATTTGGGGGGAATTTTGAGGGGTTTTGGCGGAGGGATCTCCCTCCTAACAGGCCTGCATAAAAACCACTGGTGGATCAGTGAAGGGTTAAGCATACAACGCCAGACCGATGGAAAGCTGCTTAGCTGCAAAGAATGCGCAGAACTAACGAAGAGATCCCGATGCGCTAGAATTGCTATTTTCTGACGAATAATAGGCCTACTGTATCACTGAAATGAATTGAAAATTGAAGAAGATCCTCACTTAGACGCAAACATTTGAACCACATAAGTTGCCTTCTACTATTAACGCTGTAGGCCTCTGCGCTGCGAATTGAGCGCAGGTCGAGATGGGAGCCAATGAGTCCATCGGTAGATGGCCAACAGCAGGAGGAAGGGAAGAGAGAGAGAGAGAGAGAGAGAGAGAGAGAGAGAGAGAGAGAGAGAGAGAGAGAGAGAGAGAAAGAGAGAGAGAGAGACAAACCTCACTCATCATCAAATTCATTCCATTTTTGTATTCTGGGTTTGGAGGATTCGACGCCAAAAGAAATATCTGAGATGTCTGTCTAAATGCGGGATCTAATCAGTTAACGATGGATTTGAAATAATAATTACAAATAAAAACGCTTTTGTTTTTTGTTTTTCTTTGCAATTTCAGTCAAAATGTCTCATCACAAGAGCCGTCGATTAGAGATCGCCGGATCACCTCGAAGACAACCGTTGACGATGAACGGGGTTTCCTTCGCTGTAGTATTTCTCTTTGTTCTTTTCTTTTCGACACCTGCAAAGTCAGACCTGACAGGTAAGTCCACCGTCATCTGGAAGCTATTTTGACCGAAAAGACGATTCACCTGAGCTCACCGAATACACCTGACTGACGGACATTTGTTTCGAATGATTATTAGCATCGATAAGTAAGTAAAGTAAAGGTTTTCACCCGTAGGCTCACGCCCGTAGGGTCCGGTGCTGATCCCCGTATTTAGTAGCCAGCAGCCCATAGGTGGCTAAGCCATACATCGGCGGACGGTGGCCAGTCTCTTCCGCCGAACCTATGGTTACAATCGCAGTGTTGCCATTGCTACTCATTTGATGTTACTACCGCCCTCTAGCGATTAAGGCTGAGTCGACCTTAGGGGCTCCTACGGGATTGAACCCGTGTCGTCGGCGTGCCTGCCCAGTGATATTACCACTCATCTATCTTCCCGCCCCATTAGCATCGATGCATTCGATTATTAGATTAAGTGCATCTGATGAGTGGCACTTTGTTTAAAGTTTGATCTCTTAGAAAATGTGAAACATCTTCAGTTAAATGTTCCGGTAGAGATTCTTCTAACAGTGGAAAGTCATGGTTGGTGGTGGATTTGAGTAAAATCTTAGCTTTTGTCCTCACGAATATTTGAGAAACTAACGTCTTGGTTCTTGAGGAGAGAAAGAGGAGAGGAAGAAAACGAAATTTGATGCAAATTCATTTAACTGCCGAGATGTATTGAAACTACATAAGACTCTTCTATTTGGTGGATGATATTCAATGGTCAGGAGGAGGAGGAGGACGACGACGAGGAGGAGGATGGGGAGGAGGAGGAGGAGGAGGAGGAGATGGAATAGCGCGATATTAACCCCTGTTCTGCATATGTTTAGAGGTCAAGGTCAAAATCTCAAGAACACATGATCCCTCCACACTCCAAGGTCAACCATCAATTTCTGTAATCATCATCATCATCATCATCATCATCATCATCATCATCATCATCAGCAGCAGCAGCAGCAGCAGCAGCAGCAGCAGCAGTCGAAATGCCGACCAAAGTTTTCGGAAGCGTGTCTAGCATTTGAAACGGATTGACAGCAGTTTATTCGCTCGTTGTTTTTTGCAAATTTGAAATTATTTCTGGTGAAATTCACAAATAGACATTTTCCATTCAGTTGCGAGAAAAGAGAAACGCTTCTTAAAGCCATTTGGGAAAATGCTCGTCAACCACTGATCTTAGTTTTTAACCTGAATCCCCTGCCCTCCCTCCCTCCCTCCCTCTCTTGCCCTGGGGCCTGGGTGCTTCCTCCTTCTTACCTCTTGACGTGGGAGGCAAAGCAAATCACTTGAAATGCGTCGGTCAACAGAGGCCCGGCCCCTACTCACACTCCATCGAGACTTGTTGAACCGTGTGTTCGGTGAATAGAGAACACAGGTCTACGTGTTGTGTAAATACGTGACATCGTTCAAGACGATATTGCAAACCATGAACACAAATAGACTTTACATTGTAATTTAGAGAGTATATGTGCACAAGTATGTTAATGTGAATTGAGTTGTGTGTGTGTGTGTGTGTGTGTGTGTGTGAGAGAGAGAGAGAGAGAGAGAGAGAGAGAGAGAGAGAGAGAGAGAGAGAGATAGAGAGAGAGAGAGAGAGAGAGAGAGAGAGAGAGAGAGAGAGAGAGAGAGAGAGTTGAGAGAGAAGGTCAAAGGGGTTTTGCGTTTCTTTTGCGTTTATGACTGTTTACATCTGAGACGTTTTGTGCCGCTGCAGTCGATGCATGATGAACAACACTGTTTGACCGCTGAAGAAATCGTGACAAGAAGAAGACGATGAAGAGGAGGAGGAGGAGGAGGAGGAGGAGGAAGAAATATCAATTAGACTAGAGCAAATGCATCACCAGCAGGAAATAAAAACTGTCGTGAAGAGCTGATATAGGACCCAACCAATTTTAAGCATGGCTGTTCAAACATTCAAGAAACGTGTAATAAAGATGATTTTAATCAAGATGAGACGACAGATCTGAAAAGAATACAAATGAAGGCCTAAATGTGAACGCACTTAAATGCTCGAGCAGATGAACATCGCAGATGTTCATCTGACGTTTCTTCGTTCGTTTTGTTCAAACGCCGCAATCTGCCTCCCAAGAGTCTTAGTACAGCGGCTGTCATGCAGCGTGCATGGAAATTCTGGCTGTTTGCAAAAATAAGTAAGCCTGTAAGTTATATGTACAGTATTATGCAAATTTCCTAATCTGACACACGCGCAAACATAGGCCTACAGTATATATATATATCATCATTTATACAATTATATAATATATTGATATAAAATATATAGGCCTATGTATATTGATATTATATATAAGAGATATTTTTACGCCCTAACACCCCCTCCCCCCAATTTGAGACCGATACTCCCCCAACACCCTCCAATCTGAGAAGCCGGATGACCTCTTGTTTTGCTTGTCAGACTTTTTCGGCATGGCACCCCCAGAAAATGCCAACACCCCCAAATGATAATCCTAGAAATAACCCTTATATATATACAGGGGCGTAAATCCTATGTGTTTTTCTGGGTCCGGACCCACCCACTTTTTTAGGAGCTGGGTCCGGCCAGGCAATGGACCCACCCACTTTTTGAGATGAATTGTTTATTATTATTCGCGAGACAATTATGTAAAGCAGTGAGAACAGCTAGATTTATTTTGCCCCCAATTATGTAACTCAGAAAGACCTGCGATGTTTCCTATCCTCGCGTCTGACTGGCTATCTAGGTATTATTTAGCTCTATGGATAAACGTGGCTACGAAGTACGATGACACAGGAGAGGCTCAACTCGGTGGCAGTTTGCCACATTCACCAGGATCTGTTGAATCGCATTGACATGGATGCAGTCATGCACGATTTTGTGAGTCGTTCAGAGATTCGCAAGAACATTTTCGGGAACATTCTGGCATGACTGGAACTCTGATCTATTGAGCTTACTACAGCAGCAATTGCATTGTGACTTACTATTGTGTTTGTAGTATCAAAGTGCATTGCTACATGTACATTGCTATTTGTTTTTAGACTTTTTGTCAATCTCTGCAAGTATTATATTTTGTTGTTCGCCGGTAGGCCCTGTATTGACCTTTGTCTGGTATGGGCTCTTTGGAATTAATTCATTCATGTATCGAGTTCCACATAATTGACATTTGACAATGCTTGATGACTTGATGTGCAATGGTTTGCTGGTTTAAGTATGATAATTATAATAATGTATTGAATTGTTACCACTGAGCACTGGCAAGGCTTGTTTCAATAAACATTGTTTTGTGACAGCACAACTTAAAATTTTCATTTGGACCCACCCACCTTTTTACACAGATCTACGCCTGTATATATATATATATATATATATATATATATATATATATATATATATATATATATATGCATGCCTAGCTTGTAATAGTTGTACGCAGCAAGCAGTTAGTTCGTTTCTCGTGCCTTCTATGATTATGAATGTGAGTTCGTTTTGATTTCATCAGTGGTTTTCAGTTTTCACACAGGCTTACTTATAGCCTCCTAAACCACTTAAAATCGCATTATTATTATTATTATTATTATTATTATTATTATTATTATTATTATTATTATTATCGTAGATAACAGTGGCGGCTCTAGGATTTGGCAAGTGGGGGGCCGTTGGGGTGGCAACTTCTAATCATTGGGGGGCCAACCCTTTGTTGTTTAATGTATATATGTAGCATTAAGTATAGGGTCCCAACTGGGGGGGGCACTGGGGGCCAGGCACTCAATAGGGGGCACGGGCCCCCTGCCCCCCGGTGGAGCCGCCACTGGTAGATAAGAGATGACTTCTGTTAAGATTTGATTTGATAGAGGTTGAATATTTCCTGTAAGTCTAACGTCTCTGCCTCGTGTTGTGTCTTGTAGTTCTGCAGCCAGAGTCTGCTCAACCAGGTGAGTCTGCGGTGACAGATTGTATTCAAATATTAATGCAAACGCGAGAAGAAATAATATTACAGATTATTGCGAGACTATAACCAGACTGGTTGATCATTGTTGAACTTAAATTAATAAACCTCACCTTTTTCTAAAGCGTACCTCCTCCTAGCAAAAATTTGAACTTCGCGCGTACCCCAGGCCAGTGGCGTGCAAAGGGGCGGTGGCCTCTGGCATCCACCCGCAATGTCACCCGCAATGGGGGGGGCGTCCAAATGAGAGATCAAGTAGGTTTATGGATATGTGCTACATAGATTACAAATTTTAAGAAAAAATAGAAGCAAGAAGTTTTTGTTTGACCTGGCGACGTTTTTTGCTCGTCAAAGCTTTTTCACTTAAAATCTGAAAAATTTCAACGTGCCGCTCATATTCTAGAATCTAGAAAACGCTGCCTGGAATGAATTTCGATGAAATAACAAAAATGTCGACGACCTTTTTAGTAGACCTACTCAAACCTTTATAATAATACGTTGGCCAGCCAGCTGCCAATCCACGCTACATGAGTCTAAGCCATTTTTGACTCGGTTCGCTTTCTTTCTGTTCACCGAAAGAGACATTTTGAACGATAGCGCTATATATTTTTATTTTTCTTACAATTTATTTAAATTCTTGTTTCTCTTCGCGTATCTCTGGCAACAGCACTTACAGCAGCTGGCGTACCCACCGGCGTACCCTTAGGGGCACGCGTGCCACCGATTGGGTACTGCTGTAATAAACGAATCCTTGGCCTTTTCTTTTCAGCGTCAACTTCGAGCCTCGTCTTCTACAAACAAGGAGAGAATGGTTATTACGGAAACAACGTAACGGAGAGAACCAACTACTTAACGACGTCCGCAAACAAAGCGTGGTTCGACTTTTACACGATTCTGCCGACGGGCACTCTCAGGAAGTTCTATTTCACCGCCTGTAACTATTCGCAGATAGACGGAGCGAGTACGAGGATTCGCCTTCAGATCTGGCGACCGATCGATCTCAATGTTCCCCGCATGATGCTCGTCTGGCAACAGCTCGTTCAGATCCCAACGACGACCACCGGACCAACGATATACACAGTAAGACGACCAGGGATATTTTTACACCCTCTAACACTCCCCAAGTTGAGACCAACACCCCCAAGCCCCCTCCCAATTTCAGCTATGGAATGACCTTTTTTCTGCTTGTCAGATTTTTTGGCAAGGGGACCCCCAGATTTTACTGACCCCCCCCCCCAATTGGTAATCCTAGAAATAACCCTGATGACGATGATGCTCTAACACAGTGTCGAAGCCGACCGGGTCATTGCAATTTCCTTATAGATCCACAATGATATTGTGACCAAATCTCGTATTCAATGCATCAGGGAAAGCAATGGGCTTTAGACCCATTGCTCGAGCCATCACTAAAACCCCATTCATGACCTGATTGGCCAGATTCTTTAAATTTTGTGCTGCCTGCCTGTTGAACAAAGAATTTCATTTAAAACTGGCCTATTGGTCTATAGAACATTACAGACTGCATGGTCAATCACAGTAGTCCTAGACTATCCTCCCGTCCCCTCTGGAACATTGGGGGGGGGAGGGGGAGGGCGAGTCTTTTTCAGCCGGCATGATCACTGGCAACTTCTCTTGCTTCAACTGCTATCTCTATTCTCTAGCCCCATCTCTTTCGTGTCTTCTGTGAAGGTGTCTTGTCATGTTTTCCTCTGTCCTCTGCCTCTTCTCACATTTTCTTGGAGAAGTAAGTCCTACCTAAATTTCACGTTAAATCGTCCAAAACACATTATCATTCAACATGATTTGCTGGTTTTGTTGATAACTGTACCCAGAACTAGAAGTGAAACTGGTTAAAGAGCAGCTTCTGCTGCAGGTCCAAGGTCTTGGAATGAGTGAAATTCTTTCCCTCTGTCTGTCTGATTTCCAATCGTCCAATGAACTGAATAGTTTACTTCCAAGCCTACACTTAGGACTTCTTATCCATTTGGCCTTTTGTCCATAGTATGCCTGCATGTCTGCTATCCTCTGACTCTGGTCTCTGGATGATCTGGTCTTTGAGGATGGATTTGGAGTATCATCGATTGATACATTTTAAAGTTTTGAATATAAACTAGTGCTATACAATTCATAATGACAGTTCTAGCATTTCTGTGAAAGCGGAAGCGAAGGAAAGAGGTCGGATAAACGGAGACTGCATGACAGCAGAAATAAATAAGGCTGTTGAGATGAAAGGATTAAGGATAATACTTAGATTTCTCTTGATAGCAAAGAGGACCAATGAACAGAGATGTAGTACTTGGTACTTGTATTCGAGTTGTACTCGAGTACAATTTTTCAGTACTTGTACTTGTACTCAAAGTTAGTTTTTGGAATGCATGTACTTGTACTTGTACTAGGAGGCCAGGTACTTGTACTTGAAAAAACCCAAATATCAGAAAATTCTATTAGATAGCATCAAAAGAAGAAAAGTGACATATTTTTGGCACATGGTAAGGAAGCGAGGAGATTGTCTCGAGAATGAAATCGTGTAAGGTACAATTCGAAGAAGAGCTCAAGGAAGGCCAAGGATAACCTGGTTTGACAACATCCGAACCTGGACAGGACTTACAGCATACCAAGCCATGAGGGCAACTATGGAAAGGAATCGTCCATAGTGTGACCAACCCTAGGAGCGAAGAAGGTTAATTAAAGATGAAGAAGCGTTACAGTGTAATCACTGTAAGTCCGATTATTTTATCTAACCCTGGTCCAAACCCTAACCTAAGCTGCCCCTGGCCCCCTACAGATCACCGGGCCTCTGGACATTTGCCCTGCCCTCCCCCTATGGGCAGCTCTGCTTAGACCGTTTGATAAAATTGTAGAAGCATTTTATGTGAGGAAGAGCTCAGAACTGCGATAAACTGAGAGGAATTTTTCTAAAAGTTTTATGATATTTTTCTCAACTTGACCAATAATTTAGTTGATTTCCCAATTTTTCTCATTTGCGAGTATAAACTAGAGAAAACAGAATTCAAAAGATGATCAAAACTGAAGCCATTTAGGATTTCCTTCATTTTTCAGGTGAATAGGAAATTTCAAAATGCGCCCTTAATCCCAAACTCATCCAGAACTTTGAGCACTTTTGGAATTCTCATTTCCAATTACTAGATGCTGGTTGAATATTTTCATATTTTGTTGTTCTAGTATTCGATCAATCAAACAGTGGCATTGGTGAATGGTGACCGCATTGGTTGGACTTTTGAAGGAAATGTTGGACCCATTTGTTTTCAATATTTGGAATCACATCGAACATTCATGTTCCAAATTCAAGACAGCAAGTATCTTGAGGTTGGACAAACGGCTGTTTTTGACAAAGTCAACCTCCCAAGTCAGTTTTCAATCGCAACGTTAGTCGATGGAAGTAAGTGCTGCACTTCACGTGATTAGAGAAAATACTTCGGCGTTCATTTAATGATTCTTGCAGATGTTGCAGATGCAGTATTGTGGAGACTGATATGATTTTTGAAGTCCAGAAAGATAAGCATTCGGTTTAATAGATTTGCATCAAAATTATCAAAATGCTAAGATTTCAATTTTTAATGAATTGTTAAGATTGTTGTCTATTTGGTTGCATTTTTCATCAGCTTGTTGTTTCATGTCTTTAAGTGTGGGAAAGTCAGTCATTGCAAGTATTAAACCTATTAATCAGCTGCATTGACTCTAGGTAACTCTGTACTGACATGTACAGTGTACCCGTATTAGCTCCTGTCGTCAGGTATTATTAATTTTATCTGGGTATTCATATTTCTGGTTGGGGCAAATGAGACATTAAAGTGATTGGTGTAGCACATTTTTGTCCAATGCATTATTATTTGAATGTTGTACAAATTGAGCGCATTTGAATTGTAGTTCTGCCGGGATATCCTGGTCCAGCAGGTCCAGTTGGACCCACAGGAGCCACCGGTACTGTGGGAGCAACTGGAGCTACAGGCAAGTTGTTGCAGTCTGTTATTTCTTTCTTAAAACTTACATCAGAGTAAATGGGCAGATCTTTCTAGAAACAGTTCTAGTACATAGTTATGGTTCTTGGTTGAGGAGGTGTGGCCCTCTGAAAGACATTGGCTGAGCTCAATGTTCATAAAGTCATCAAACAACTCTGCAGATAATTCCCCATCTCCACTTATCTTCAGCACCAATTTCACCTGACAGTAACTGCAAGGAAATCTGATTTAAGATATTGTTAATAGAAACAGATCTTTAAAAAGTGCTTTTCACTCGGTGTTATTTAGAAATCTCTTAATGAATTTTGAGCAAATCATTCATGTCGTGACTAAATTGATGTTCTTCAAAAGCTGACTTGACAGTACACAAGCATTAAGATAGCCAGGCAATGTAGAGTTTCTTTAGCGATCGACCTAAGCACAACACTTTGCATAGTGTCAATTTAGCCCTTTTTACAAGTTGTCTCCAGGTAAAAGTGCTTCAGAATTATGTAGCACAGGCATTGGCAATTGCCAGGCACGGCACACATAACGATTTTCAGTGACCCATGGAAGACCAAAAAAAAAATTACTGTGGCATTGAAGGCACTGCAACAGTCATTATATTGATAGTGTGAAGGCTGACGAACCTTCCAGGTGCTGAATAAGAGAATGTTATAACATCAAAACTTTTCCCTAAACCGATTACTCTGCATTTTCTTGTATTTTCATGGTTGTTTTTATGAAAATATTGCATGAGTTATTTATTTTGTAAGAGTTTGGAAACTGCATTTGTATACCTGATATCAGTATGAATGATTGTGTTAATACTAGAACTGGGATTTCCAATGTTATATGATTTTATTATAAGTACAGGCAAAAGTAAATTGTCCTAACGTTAAGGTTTGACTGAAATACCGGTAGATACAATTTGCGTGCAGATTACGATGACCCTTGATAGTTATTCAGTTGTAAGTGGATATATTGCTAGTATATATTTGCTTATTTGCTTCTCTTTGTCTTAGATCACTTTTAATATCAGTTGATTAAAGTTGATTTATTAAAGTACCTGTTGTGACTGATAATTATCAAACAAATGAAAGTGCACTGAGAGTGCAAATGGAACTTTCAATTCCCTCAGTGACCAGAATTGCAGGTCAGTCGTAAATGCAGTTTGCATTTGCTTTAAGACTTTTAGCCAATTGAATGCTTTGGTCCTGCCTTTAGGTAGCACAGGAGCATCTGGCGAAACTGGGCCTTCTGGTGATAGTGCTTTTGGAGCAACTGGAGCAACTGGAGTAACTGGAAGTACTGGGCCACGTGGAGTAACAGGAGCAACTGGTGTTCAAGGTGTCCCTGGATCCAATGGCTTCACAGGTCGTCCTGGATCAACGGGTTTTGAAGGTGCTCCTGGCTCATCTGGAGCAACAGGACCACCTGGTGCGACTGGATCTTCCGGTATTCCAGGTATTCCAGGTCCTCCAGGAGGCAATGTGGCAAATAGTCCAGCTGGTTCAACAGGAGCCACAGGAAGTTCAGGTCCACCTGGACAAGCCGGGGTTCCAGGGTTAGATGGGGCTCCAGGAATTCCAGGTTTACCTGGAACAACAGGATCAGTTGGAGCAACTGGATTTACCGGTATACAGGGAGCAACTGGAGCTCAGGGACCTGTTGGTAGTACTGGTGCCGTTGGTAGAGCAGGTGCCTCAGGTTCCTCTGGATTTCCAGGCGATACTGGATTTACTGGATTCACTGGACCTGTGGGAGCAACTGGTCCAAGAGGTCCTCCGGGATTACCAGGCAATGGAATTGGAGGAGAAAGCATTCCTGGAGCTCCTGGTTTGACAGGAAATACAGGACCTACTGGACCAACAGGAATGACCGGCGTGAAAGGTTTCACTGGTGAATGGGGTCTGCCAGGAGGAACCGGAAACACTGGAGCCTCTGGAAAGACTGGAGTTGCAGGGCCAGTTGGTTGGTCTGGAGTAAGTGGAGCTGTTGGTGCAACAGGAATTACAGGTCTACAAGGTGCAACTGGTTTTACAGGTCCTACTGGGCCTATTGGAAATATTGGAGTCACTGGATTACCAGGCCCTCCAGGACCATCTGGAGGAGATGGAACTGGGTCTATTGGAGCAACTGGAGCCACTGGATTAAGGGGAAGCACTGGAGCTACTGGAATAACTGGAGGTGCTGGCTCTACTGGTTCAACCGGACTTCAAGGCTCACTAGGTCCAACTGGAGCCACAGGAATTTCTGGATCAACTGGATCACCAGGAGACACCGGCTTCACAGGATCACGTGGCCGTACTGGGGTCAGAGGTCAGATGAATATGAAAGTATATGAACAGGATTGCTTTTGTAGAATAGTGTCACAGATCTAGATCATAGTCAGCAACCATGGTTCATTAATTTTGAGCAAATTAACTTTATGAGAAAGGATAACTTATTAACATTTCAGTGAGACATTTGGTTTAGTTTTCAACTAAGTGGTTTCTCTATTTGGTGGTAATGTGTGCCTGGAATTAGAACTGTATTTTACATTGTCTGTATGCACTTTGCCGTTTAAAGATTCGATCTTCAATTGATGCGGACTATTTATGCCACTTTAGATTTTTACATTTTCCTTCCCAAATTTCTTCACAAGAGAAATGAGAAAAACAATGATTGCATTATCGGTTGCCATAGAACATTTGTTCCAGATATTTCTCTTGCAGTTAATCAGAAACAGAATGAAAATTCAACTCTTGAAATGATCAGACACATTTATTAAAGCACAGTGTATACAAAAGAAAGAAACTATTTGAATGAAGGAACTGGCATAAAGTTAAAATTCAGTTGATGTTCACAGGTTCATCAGGTGCAATTGGAGAGCCAGGTGCAAGTGGTGCCACTGGACCTGTTGGCCCCCAAGGAGTTACAGGATCTATGGGCCCAGATGGTGCTGTTGGGCCAACCGGGCCTCAGGGACCTCAAGGGACCGGAGGAATCGATGGCCCAGTTGGTGGAACTGGAAATACCGGTCCCATTGGTTACTCTGGAGCACCTGGAGGAACTGGATTTACTGGAAGCACCGGAACAACTGGTGGCACTGGTGCCACTGGTATGCCAGGTCAAACTGGAGCAACAGGAATTCCAGGTGCCACAGGACAGATTGGACAAACTGGACCAGTTGGTCACACTGGAGCTGATGGGTTGCTTGGACCACGAGGTGTGTCAGGCGCAACTGGAAATCCTGGTCCAGTTGGATTAAGTGGAGGAATTGGGTATACTGGAGCACCTGGAAGATCAGGAGCTGGAGGTGTGACTGGTCCACGGGGTCTTCCTGGAAATCCAGGTTTCCCAGGTGTTGCTGGTGCAACTGGAAGCAGTGGACCGGTTGGTGCTACTGGATTTACTGGAATTCAGGGTGGCACAGGGAATACAGGTCCCATAGGTGGCACAGGTTATACTGGAGTAGCTGGTTTACCTGGATATACTGGAACCACTGGCATAACTGGACCAGTTGGAGCCACTGGACCTAGTGGACAGCCAGGTAATCCTGGAACAGGTGGGGCATCTGGAATTACTGGACAACGTGGTCAGCCAGGAGTTGTGGGATCAACTGGTCCCATAGGATACACAGGACTACCAGGGCTTTTAGGACCAACTGGGGCTGTCGGGGCCAGTGGTCCCATTGGTCAAGCAGGCATTCAAGGATCACCTGGAAGCCCAGGTCGCACAGGTGCTGGAGGAGATCGTGGAGCACCTGGTTGGACAGGTGTTCCTGGTCTAGGTGGTGCACCTGGCATTACTGGAGCAACTGGTCCAATTGGCCCTATAGGAGCTACAGGTCAAATTGGCCCATCTGGAGCTGTTGGTTTGACTGGTCCAACAGGCCCTATGGGAACAACTGGTCCACCTGGAAGAACTGGACAGAATGGTGTTCCTGGATCACCGGGTGCAACTGGATTTTCTGGCTCTACAGGACCAGCTGGATTTCCTGGAGCCAGTGGTGGAACAGGTCCAGTGGGACCCACAGGACTCACTGGACAACCTGGTCAAACTGGTTCCACTGGCTCCACTGGTGCAATTGGTGCTGTGGGACCAAAAGGACTGTCTGGTTCAACTGGACCGCTTGGTCCTCAGGGTGGTATTGGAAACACTGGGCCATCTGGCCCCACTGGTGCAACGGGTGCTACAGGGCCTAAGGGACCAGCAGGGACTGTAGGGTCACCTGGTGCTGTCGGTGAAGCAGGTGTGTCTGGTCCTCAGGGAATCTCTGGAGATGTTGGATTGATAGGTCGCACTGGCTCAACTGGACCTTCGGGAGGAATAGGACCTCCAGGAGAACGAGGTGCAAATGGAATGCAAGGAAATCCAGGCCTTCAAGGAAGTCAAGGACAAATTGGTGCCATTGGTGAAACCGGAGTTACCGGTGCCTCTGGTAGTCCAGGTTTCACTGGAAGCACAGGACTTCCAGGTCTAGTTGGAAGCACAGGTTAGTTTGCATTTTCCCGTATTTACTCCGTTGCCTTTGGCACTTTGACATCTTCATTAGAATGATCAATACTTAGTGTCAGATGATCTCGTGACACTGACTTCTGCCTGTTTGTCCTGAAATTCTTGACAGTGATCGTCTTCTGCTGTTAAAACCTTCACCTTTAGTTCTGAATAACTGAGCTCCTATGTTACCAGTATATCGATATAGAAATTTGATTTGAGATCAGTCGAGAGAGACTCTGTTTGGCGAAAAAATTGGATTGGCTTTAAGGAGAGACTTCTCGCTGAGCAAACAATTTGGCATGTTTCACTTACCGGTAGATTAATTGACTGGAAACTTTGAAATTTTAAGGAGAATCAGCGTCAGTTAGAAGTCATCCTTACTAATGTAATCTAGCACACTGGTTAGAGGCTAGAGGTTAGAGTTGAGGTTAGAGTCTATAAAAATCCTACTCCACCACCTTTAGTTAGGGTATTTCTAGATTTATGTTCAAAATTAAAACCTTGAAATGATATAATCTTAGCAATTTAAGGTTTGAGACAAGTCTCTGTAACTGCGAATACGGTATACTTGCTTTAAGCTTGGATAAAAGTACCCTATTTCAATTTCACCCAATTCGTTATATAAGTTACGACTTTTTAAATGCATTACAGTAAAAGGAGATTTAAATTTTAGATTACCATTTGAGGAATTTATATTATTTAGATCCATTAGGAGTCAGAGCACGTATTTGTATCTTGGTTTCTAATTGAAAAGCACTTTTCCTGCATATTATATCAATGGATAAACACGCTTAAAAGCTACAATTAGTTAATAGCCAAAGCAATCAAATCAACGAATTAAGAAAGTTTATGTAATAATGCACTGAGAATTGATTACCGGTAATATTTGCCCAATGGTGAAATCAGAGGCTGAAATCATGTCCATAGAAGGCCTTTGCCCATTGTCTGGTGCTAGTTAAGAGTACCAGTATATGAAGCAGAAAGTAAATTAGTTTGATATCTTGATAACTCTTAGGAGTGCAAAATGTTGTTGGATGTGTAGGCAATACAGGACTCAATGGCAATACAGGTGCTACTGGATCAACCGGTCCTGGTGGAGCAGTGGGTGCTCCAGGGGACACAGGGTTTCCTGGTCTAACTGGACCCCTGGGAAGCACTGGCTTAGCTGGAAAAACAGGAGCAACTGGAGTGACTGGTAATACTGGTCGTACTGGAGGTACAGGCACTACTGGATTTCCAGGTAGAACAGGCATTGTAGGTGCCACTGGTCAGACTGGAAGTTCAGGACAGATAGGCAGCAGTGGAGCACAAGGTGTGGCAGGTCCACGGGGTGTCACCGGAGCATCTGGTCTGCAGGGTTTTACTGGAATTCAAGGTAGTACTGGTGCTACTGGTCCAGCTGGTGCAGTTGGTGCGGTTGGTCCAGCTGGTGGCGTGGGCGCAACGGGCTTGGTGGGAGCCACCGGACGCACAGGTGGTGATGGAGCAACTGGTTTTGTTGGAAGTACAGGGACTCCAGGTCCACCTGGTCCCCCGGGAACATCTGGTGGTGCGGGAGGCGCTGGAGCCACAGGGTTTACAGGAGGCACTGGATTTACGGGTGCACTAGGGGACCGTGGATCTGCTGGAATTCCTGGAATAACTGGTGTATCTGGTGCTGCTGGAGTCCCTGGTTCTCAGGGTAGCACTGGAAACACTGGCCTATCAGGTCGAACTGGATCAGTTGGCCTGCCTGGTGCTACTGGGGCAACTGGCACAAATGGACAGCCAGGCACGAATGGTGGAACTGGAGCCACTGGAGCTACCGGATTCACTGGAACTTCTGGCCAACAAGGGAGCACTGGAAGCCTTGGTTCATCTGGTTGGACAGGAGCAACTGGAGCGACTGGAGCAACCGGTTCACAGGGTACAGCTGGAAATACTGGACAGACAGGCCCTGCAGGGAGTTCTGGTAGGCAGGCTTCTAGCCATTGTCATTTATAATTTATATTTTAAAATCTATAAATGTCTTCTATTGAAAACAGAACATTTGAAGCAGTGCATCGCTTTCTTGGTTTCATATTTACTATGTATTTGATTACAGAATTACGAGGCAATAAGAATTTTGATATTCAATATGGCCTTTTAGTTAAGAGAACCTTTTCAGATTTATTCATTAGTGTTCTGTTGACATTTTCAGGTACTTCGGGTGCACCCGGGGCCACTGGTGCAACAGGACTACCAGGTGGTGTTGGAGTTACAGGTGCTACTGGTGCTACTGGTCTTGGTGGACCGACAGGTGCATCTGGTAGTGTTGGTGTGCCTGGTACAGTTGGCTCTGCTGGTGCCACTGGTCTTTCTGGTCCAACTGGTGCTTCTGGTGGCACTGGGGCCACTGGTTCAACAGGAGGAACTGGAGCTACAGGTATTCAGGGAACAATGGGAGCCTCAGGACCAACTGGTACCATTGGGGCAACTGGAGCAAGTGGCCTTCAGGGTGCAGCTGGAAATACAGGTGCATCTGGTGCTGTTGGTGCCACTGGGTCAACTGGTGCTGCTGGATCATCTGGCAACACTGGCTCCACTGGACTTCCCGGAAACACCGGATCAACTGGTATTATCGGATCAGTGGGTGGGACTGGTAAGCAGCTTGAATCATTACTCTCCATAGATATATGGTTGTTATTCTTCTATTTAAACCCTTAGGTTCACTAAAAAAAGTAAAATGCTGCTCAGAATCTTCCCAAAATTTGGATAATTTTTGGGAAATGGAGACAATTTGGAGAATAATAATTACAATTAGTTACAATAATTATACATAGATCTCTGCTATACAGACAGCAGGCTTTCTCTATATGAGTATTGGTGTAAAGACTATGATAATTTTATTTGGTAAAACAGGAGCAACTGGAATAAACGGAGTTCCCGGAGGAACTGGGAGTACAGGTGCAACTGGTCAACAGGGAGTAGCAGGTGCTTCTGGATTAACAGGAGAAACAGGTTTCACTGGTGCCGTTGGTGCCAGTGGTAAAACTGGGTTAATTGGGGCTACAGGACAACCCGGTAGTTTTGGTGGTGCTGGTCCTGGTGGTTCTCCTGGTTTGACAGGAGTCATTGGAGCAACAGGAGCAACAGGAAGTATGGGGGCTACCGGTTCTACTGGCCAGCAAGGGACAACAGGTCCCCAAGGTCCAAAGGGATCCATTGGGAACACCGGTGCAACTGGCCAAATTGGATCCACAGGTACAACTGGTTTGCCAGGATCCACAGGAGCATCAGGAAATCCTGGTGCACCAGGTGCACTTGGAGCTACAGGACTACCTGGAGCAACAGGTTGACGTTCATTTGATTTAAATGTGTGTCTTTGGTACCTGGCCTTGCTATGTTAAGAATGAATGCAATAGATCTGGTTCCAGCTCCGGATCAGATTCCGGATCTATTGAACTGGAATCAAACATCAGATCCATGATTTTGAATTTTATTTTTATTTTATGCTGTTTCAAATGCTTGGCATTTGTTTAGATTTTGTTGATTGTTAATTTCACTCAAAATGTGTCGACATTGATGCCTTAGAAGAAAGTTTCATCCAAATGTTCTTTTATTCTTTTATTATTTACTTTGTTCACAAAGACATTTGACTCACTGCATTATTATGCATTCATGCAAAATCAGATGGCATAATTAAATATTTGTGGAAAGTGAATATAGCATATTCAACTTCATGTTGAGACTGAAAATTATTCAGAACAATTTGCAATTAAATAAATGGCTGTTGGCTCTTGTTAGAAAATTATTTACCAAATATTTCATCAAGATGCTCTTAAAGTGTTTTGAGTCGTTTTGAATGAATCTTTGACCAACAGGTCATACGGGCTGTCCATTTATTATGTCAACAATTTTTGGGCAATTTTTGATCCCTCGCTCTTGTTAACAACTGCCAACTTTCAATGACCCCATATAATTATGTCAGCAAATTTTACCCTCCTCCCAAGATCAGTGATGAGTCCCCTAAAAAGTTTAGAAGGTTATTATTTTTTGTGTGGTGATGACCTTCCCCTTTTTTGCTCATCAAATGTCAAAGTGATTCCCTTTCTTGCTTGTCAGGTGTTTCTTCATTGTAATAAATAGTATTCGATGAAATTTCCTATTCTTTGATTATTTCTAAAAAAATGGAATTGTTGACATCAACTTCTCTTGACCCCTCTCCCCCTGTCAACAACTGTCAAATTTTTTTCAAGCCTCTCCCCCTATTTTGTTGGCATAATTAATGGACAGCCCCATATGTGTTATGTTTAGGTTCTTCTGGTGGAACAGGAGCATCTGGTTTCCAAGGATTTACCGGAGCTACTGGTGCCTCAGGAGGCGCAGGTAACACAGGTTCTTCAGGCCGGAATGGTCGTACAGGTTCAACAGGCAGTACAGGTGCCAGTGGCCCTGCAGGTGCAACTGGCGCTACTGGAATTACGGGTAGGACTGGTGTCGCTGGATCTCAGGGTTCTCAGGGAGCCACAGGCCAGACGGGTGTGCCTGGTGCTAATGGCTTATCGGGGTCAACTGGTGGCACCGGTGCTACTGGAAACGTTGGAGGAAGTGGGGCTACTGGTCCTAACGGCTCAGCTGGAGCCTCAGGTGCAACGGGACTTCCAGGCTCTGTTGGAAACACTGGTTCACCAGGTACTGGCGGAGTAGCTGGAATCGCAGGTATGCCAAATGCACTTGGTTTGCGTAGCTTCTCATTATGGTATTTTAATGTTCACTGATTGCAGTTTGATTGACATAAGTTATTAGACTGCTTTCTTCAAGCAAACATTTCGCAGCATTAACATATATTTTCAAGTGAGGGCTTCTGTGATGGTCACTGCTTAAGCATCATTGACCCTTAAAGCATTGTGGTACTTTGAGCTGATTCATTGCCTCCGTGTATTTGAAATTAGCAGTGTTTACTTTTATGATAAGTTTAGTCAAGATGCAGATGTGAACATCTCATAATTGCATTATTTCAGATGTCTAATTTATTGAGACAATGTTTTCATATTCCAGGTGGAGTAGGATTTACTGGAGCAACTGGACTTCCAGGACCATCTGGAGGCAGTGGAGGGCCCGGTGCACCAGGTCCAGCTGGTGCAGCAGGACCAATAGGTTCAACAGGAGCTTCAGGAGAGGTTGGAATGAGAGGTTCCTCAGGAGCACAAGGACAAACAGGAGCAACTGGAGCTAGTGGTCAGTCTGGTCCAGCTGGCCCAATGGGCTTTACAGGAGGCTCTGGGAGAACTGGTGTTGCTGGGGCTACTGGTGCTCCTGGTTTTCCTGGAGTGACTGGACCACAGGGTGGAACAGGACCAACTGGCTCAGTCGGTCAGTCAGGCAATACGGGAAGCACTGGATCAGTAGGAGCGACAGGC
This sequence comes from Metaphire vulgaris, assembly GCA_018105865.1. Taxonomy (NCBI): domain Eukaryota; kingdom Metazoa; phylum Annelida; class Clitellata; order Crassiclitellata; family Megascolecidae; genus Metaphire; species Metaphire vulgaris. Next base: position 15,177,479 of record CM030853.1, read on the forward strand.
GCTACAGGCTCTCTGGGAAATACCGGGTCAACTGGACAAATTGGAGCAACAGGAAGTTCTGGAGGAACTGGAAGCACTGGCTCTACTGGAACTACAGGAGCCGTTGGACCTGTTGGCAACACAGGTGCTACTGGCCTTGCAGGAAGTGGTGGTGCAACAGGTGCACAAGGTGCTACTGGTCAGACTGGTAGCACAGGTGCAAGTGGTCAAACGGGTTCACCAGGTACTATAAGATTCAGAACAATTTAGATTTAACACACACACACACACACCAAAAGCATTGCACTGTTGTTCTTATTCTTCATCAGCATTTGATTTCATTAATCCAATTCTGGATTTACAGCCAGATGAGCATTGCTCCAGTGTGTTTCATCTTCCTCTTTGATCCAAATTTCTTCGTGCATTTGTGACTTCCGTGAAGGTCTTCTGTGGCTTCTTCTTCTTGCAGCCTTTCATGCTCTCTGCTCAGTGTTATCAGCCCACGTCAGCGCCTATTTCTTCTCACGATGTCTGCAATATCTTCTGTTTGAAGCAGATTTCTTCATTGACTGCTGGCTTTTCTCTATTTCAGTCTTTCATCACAAATGAATCTTATTCTCATTCATGTTCCATCTTCTTTCAGTCTTCACAGGCCAGGCCTCTGTTTACCGTTGTCGATCGCGAATAGCTTCATACATAAGATTTGGTAGCTCAACATTTTGCTCCCACACTAATTTTTTTCTTGCTTAACTTATATGTAAGTTTTCTGTATTACAGCCATGCAGTGTTTGTGAGTACCGAGTATCATAGACCAACTCTTTGGTCTATAGGAATAAATAAATAAATAATAAACTCTTTACATTAAGACAACTGATAGAAAAATATACAGAAGCAAATACAATTTTACACATCAATTTCATCGACTATAAACAGGCTTTTTACTTAGCATGGCATGACGGCTTATGGCAGGCTTGAATGCGATGTTAGTCTGGTCTGTTGTAGGTGAAGGAGTTTTCTTGTATTTCTCATCTAATGTCCAATTTGCACGTGGTTATAAACGTCACTTTGTAATGATCAGATAAAATGGGATTCTACTCAAATGCAGTGGCTGCCAGAAGTTCAAAATGTTGCTGTTTTTAGCTGCACTCTTTGGGGGAAAATGCATGCTTGATATCCATTTGCATTGCAGATTAGTTCCTGATTTTGTGTACGGTATATGCCTGTACGAGAGCTTGCCGGTATATGTGAATTTTATTTGAGAATTCTTTGTATTATATTTTAGGTAGAGTTGGTGCCTCTGGATCAACAGGTGCTACAGGGAATACAGGCTTGCAAGGATTACCTGGTCCCATTGGTCCCAGTGGCTCAGGTGGTGCTACAGGAGCTTCTGGTCAGCCTGGATCTATCGGTTGGACTGGATTTTCAGGACTTCCAGGGCAGACTGGAGCCACAGGTGTTGCAGGTGTACCAGGTGCTATAGGAGGAACAGGCTTTACTGGACGAAGTGGTCAAACTGGAGCAGCTGGAATCCGGGGAGCCACTGGAGCTTCCGGGTCTACTGGCAGCTCTGGTGCAACTGGTTCATTTGGCAGCCCTGGCTCTCCAGGTGCCACTGGAGCCACAGGAATGCTTGGTGGTACTGGTATAATAGGTTCTGCTGGTCAGCCGGGTGGACCAGGAGCAGTTGGTGCTACTGGACCACAGGGTGGAACTGGCACAACAGGCCCAAATGGTGCTCCTGGAATTTCAGGAGCCACAGGCCTTCAAGGGGCAACTGGAAGTTCAGGTGTCTTTGGAACTGCAGGTGCAACTGGGTCACCTGGCTTTACAGGTATGTCTAAGAGATAACTTTTATTGCAATTTTTATTTCCAGTGTGGTACAACCGGTAATGCTAATACACATTCTATTAGAAAATCTCAACTGCATGTGAGAGAAGTTGGGTCACCCGTTGAGTCAAAATGAATTCTATTCATTCACAATAGAGGCCACAACCTCAGTTCAAGCAAACCAGCCTTTTTAGCCAATATGCCTCAATTAAGCCTTCCTACTCTGCGCAAACTCTAGCTATTTGACCTGCCCTACATTCCCATGACCTTTCCAATTCACTCATACAATCAAATTCATTCTGTAGAATTGCTCAACTTTCCTGGTGAACTATGTAGCGGAAACAAATGTAAGTGAAAATCTCATTAGTGCTCTACAAAGTTCTGTCATTTTGTAAATTATGGCAACTAGTGATAACATCTGAATTAAAACACAGTGACAATGTAAAAATGGTGGCATTTTATCATTTATAAGGATTGTTGAGAAATGCCAATTGGAGTATAGGTAGGAATGGAGACTGCTGCGTGAATTAAAATAAAATGGCACTACAGTGTATATAATTCAAACGCTACAGCGGCACCATAAAATCTAATTAATGTTCTCTTGATAATGTAGTGAAATAATGGTTTACAAAGAAATTATGAATTTTGTTTTTGTGAATCATGAAATTTCTTTAGTGCTGTTATAATAATATACTGAAATTAATGGCTGATAAACTGATGTCACTGAATGCCACTGTCAGCTGTGGTTGATAATGACAATACTGTACCAGTTTCTTGGTTTCTTTTATTGCAGGAGCTACTGGATTTGCAGGGCCTTCAGGGGCAACGGGCAGTCCTGGAGTGCAGGGGCCAATTGGAGCTAGTGGAAATTCAGGTGCCTTAGGCCCTGCTGGCTCTCCAGGTACTCCTGGAATTTCAGGTAGCACCGGAGCTACCGGTTCAACCGGAAATACAGGTCCATCTGGTGCAACGGGTCAGTCAGGATCACAAGGTGGCACAGGGTCTGTCGGTAAGAAGCTTCTGAATTGAGGTCTCTGCTGGCTACATGAGTATCAGTTGAATTCATTTGCCAAATGACTCAGTGTTGTTACCCTTGTGCAGAATCATCCTGTTTAGGGTTAGAGTCAGGGAGACAGGGTTAGTGATGTTCAGTTGTCAGGCCACAGCCACACTATGAACATCGAGTTGGTCTGTCTGTGTAGTGTCCCTTAGACTTATGATCTGTGCATTATTGACAATGCTCTGTTTGAATTGATAATTCAATAAGTGAATGTTGCAAAACTATGGTTATTGTGAATGCTGAAATGTTATTTTCAGTATAAATTTTGCAGTTTAGAAAACCAATGACAACATCTGATTTGTAAAAGTTTAAAACAGTTAGTGCCTGGAGAGAGAGAGGGGGAGAGAGAGTTTACTTTTGGATTATAATCTAATGCTATTTCTTATTTAAGATATTTTTAGATTGTTAATGAATGAGTGGCCATCTGATAAAATTCATTCATTTAAGAGATAAGTTTTGTGTGTTGCTTCAATATCTAGTCTTTAGTTGGCAGATATGTTGTCAGTTGTCACAGCAGCTTCTGTCATCAAATGGTGCCAGAAAGATGACAACGTTCCATTTTATTATTATATTCATTCTGTTGATATTTTAATTTAACCATGATTTTAATAAGGGCAATAGCAAATGTACGTACGTACAAGAAAGCCTTTCAGGGTGCAATAGCGGTGGTCAGCTGTGTGTTTGACTGAAATTGACTGATAATATTCAGGATGTGGAATTACAGTCAGGCCTGATAGTCAAAACCCTGGGTTTATGCTACTTTGTCATTGCCATTCTAAGGAGTTTATCAGCATCTTCATGTTTGTACAGAAATTGGTGAACTGTTAAAATGTCAGCTAACATTACTATATGGTTATTTTACAATATTTCACGTTCACTCCTATGTGGTTTATTGGTTTATAGGAGCTAATGGATGGACTGGAGCAACTGGAAATACAGGAACAAATGGAGTGACTGGCTCTACTGGACAAACTGGTTTGCCAGGTGGTACTGGAGCCACAGGATTATCTGGAGCTACAGGTGCTCCAGGCTCCACTGGATCCACTGGTGCAACAGGATTCACTGGACTTGCTGGAGCACCTGGCACTTCTGGAGCGATAGGATTCCAGGGAGCAACTGGAGTGATTGGATCCACTGGCTCAACCGGAGCATCAGGACTTCCAGGTGCTACAGGGTCTACTGGAACTTCTGGTGCAACTGGATCTTCGGGTGCAACAGGAGCTTCAGGGGTTTCTGGACCAGTGGGAGCCACAGGAACATCTGGACCAGTTGGGTCGACCGGTTCAACTGGGTCTTCTGGGCAGCCAGGTGCTTTTTTGCCTTCTGTCTACTTTGATATAACTTCTTGATTGAATCTCAAACATTTTCGTCTTTGCCTGTCTACCCAGAATTACTTCCAGTTGACTTTGCTGCATTTCAATCATTGATTTGCCCTTGATCATTTCCGACTATTCTGGAATTTGACCAATGGAATTATCGATAGACTCTCATTGAATTCTCACAGTGCTTTTATTGCAGAAAATGTCAGGCAGTAAATTATCTTTATTCTTGGTTCGAAGCTTTTCTGAAACCATTTCTACTTTTCATCTTTTAGGATCAAATGGTGCAGCAGGTGCTACTGGTGCAACGGGTGATCGTGGTTTTACAGGTGCCACTGGTCCTGCAGGCTCTGCTGGCTTCCTAGGATCTTCAGGCGCAACTGGAGCCACCGGAGCCACTGGAGCTACAGGACCGAATGGAGCACAGGGAGTTACAGGTTCTTTGCTTTGTTACTCTATGTGAAAATGCGCTGTATTCATAATTCCCTTTTTATTAGAATTAAAAAGTTCACACAAAGTGTGTTTCCTGTCATTTAAATGATTGGAAAGGTCCAACGTAAGCCAGAGACTTTGCTTCATTTTCTCAAATACATCTGCATTCATGTTTCAAGACAGGAGAAATCCTACTAAGCCACTTAAAAAAGCAAATTACCGGTAACAATTTTTAAAATTATTGTTCTATTTATTATTATTATTATTATTATTATTATTATTATTATTATTATTATTATCATCATCATCATCATCATCATCATTATCATTATTATTATTATTATTATTATCATTATTATTATTTTGCATGTATTGGTAACTGACAGAATGTATCCGTTTGGTTTATTGTACTAAGAAAAGAAAGTTTTAATTCTGGATTTCCATCTCGTCTCTTAATTAACTAAGAACAGAGACTCTGTGACGTTAAAGTGATGAGTCAATATAAGTTCAGAATGGGAGAGTGTGTTCTTGTAGTTTTCAATTGCCGAGAGACATTTTATGACAAATGTATATCCTATGACTTTTGCCCTTAGGATCCACTGGACCAAAGGGAAGCTTGGGTGTTCCAGGTGCTTCAGGTCAACCTGGTACTACAGGTGCTACAGGTCAACCAGGTGCTAATGGACCTGCTGGTGTTCCTGGTATTCCTGGAGCTACAGGAGCTTTCGGACCACAGGGTGCAGTTGGGGCTACAGGTGCTACAGGACTTCAGGGAACAATTGGATCTACCGGAGCTTCAGGGTTAGTTGGGTTCACTGGTTCCACAGGTGCTGTAGGTAACTCAGGTCAGTCTGGACCAGTGGGAGCTACAGGTTCTGTTGGACAATCTGGTCAGCCAGGATCCCAGGGTGCAACTGGACAAACAGGTGCCACTGGACAAACGGGTGCAACTGGAGTGCAGGGAACTCCAGGTGCAATTGGTGCAACTGGAGGCATAGGAGCCACAGGTCCTGCTGGAGACACTGGTTCATCTGGATCGGCGGGTGCAACTGGAGTGCAAGGAACGACCGGATCCTCAGGTCCTCATTAAACAAATCTGACCAACATCTGTTGTTTTCAAGCGTTTTATTATAAAATTTGTGGTAAAAATCTTTTTAATTAAATAGTGCACAGCATGCGCTATACAGTGATGAAAGTGAGAGAGAGACCCAGACCAGCAGTTTTCTTATTACCGGTACTCAGCATGTCAATCATAATATCATAGCCAATCAGAGTTCAAGCAACGCATTAGCACAACCAGTCAACTTAAGCAACTTAATGGAAAAAACGTTCTGTGTGGTGAATCAGAATATTCAGTCCTATTTTAGATCGATAATCACGCACACGGTTATGATGATTAATTTGCAAGTACTGACGCTAGCTATTCGATCTAATAGCTATGAGGATGGTCCCCAAAAGTTGAAGCTTATTATAGGAATTACCAGGTAATCATTAATTGCCATTATACTGCAAACCTCATTCTGTTTCAAAAAGCTTACAAGCCACTGTTGTTTGACTATTGAGTCTAAGCTAACTCAGACTACAGACTTAGAAGAGCTGGCTTTCTCAATTCCACAGAGGTCATCAGTGTCTGAGGCAAACTGATTGTTGTATAGTTGTTTATGATTAAAACTGAACATTGATATATTGGATGTGCATATTATATTGACAATGCACGATATATATAATATATATATATATATATATATATATATATATATATATATATATATATAGAGAGAGAGAGAGAGAGAGAGAGAGAGAGAGAGAGAGACAGACAGACAGACAGACAGACAGACAGAGAGAGTCAGAGACAGACAGACAGAGAGAGATAGAGAGAGCAACAAATAAATGTAATTTTTACACAAACTCAGAATAACTACAAATTTTATAGTAGAATCTGCTAAATTATATTTGTGAAATTTCTGTAAAAATTAGCACATTTTAGATGTTTACACTTGATAGAGGGACACCTTCATTGGACTTTGGGGGTAATTACAGGTTCAGTTGTCAATTGAGTGGCTCCATGTGCTTCATGATTCCAAAATGACCAATCAGCCTTTGTAAAGTCTTAAGAAAATGGAAACATTTTGACTTCTTGTTTTTAGGTTTCACGGGAGTTACTGGGGCCAGCGGCCCAGTGGGTGCTACAGGAGCAACTGGCTCTACAGGTCTTCCTGGTCCAGGTGGAGCAGGTGGAGTTGTAGGCCCAGCTGGCAGCACGGGGGCATCAGGTGCCTCGGGTGGCACTGGTGCAACCGGACCAGCTGGAAATGTTGGAGCCACTGGAGCCTCTGGTATCCCTGGAGGAATAGGAATGACAGGAATCACTGGATCCACTGGCACATCTGGAGCCACAGGTGTACCTGGACTGTCTGGCAATACTGGAAGTACTGGCACATCAGGTGCTACAGGTGCATTTGGAGCCACCGGTCTGCCTGGTAACACCGGTAAGTCTCTTCTTTCTTCGGCATACAGATAGGTGTTTAGTTGTTTTATGATACGTGTTATCCAATGTTCAAATCTAAACAAAAATTTAATTAGAAATTATGTAGATTACTGTGAATACTGTCTGGTCTGTTGATCTCTGATTCTAGTATCCAGACATGCGTTAAGAGTCATGTTGTATTAATCACTTTGTTTGATGCAAATTTTAAAATGAAATTTTACTTTTAATAAGAAAGAGAGAGGACAAGAGGTGAATGAAGGCAATGGAATTAATTTTGGCATCTGCAGCAGAAACAGAAACGAAGACTGAAATTGTTTGGTCATGTTGAGAGAGTGAAGGAATAAAGACTACAAAAGAAAGCACTATACAACTATGCTGAAGAGAAAAGGAAGACCATGAAAAACATGGATAAAAATTTTAAAATAGGATGCAGAAGAAATGCAAATGAACTTCATCCAAATGACCAGAGCAGCAAGAGACAGACAGAAGTGGAAGGAATTCATTCAGACCCATCGTCCAACCCAAAACGGAATGAAAGAGAGAAGAAGATCTGTAGCAATAGTTGCAAAGACATTGTTTTACTTACCAAAGTAATGTTGAATTACATAACCTGTTTTGCTGGATGAGTGGGAAAAAAGCCTTTGTACTGAAGCAGTGTTTGCATTAAAGGAGAGATTAAAAGATCTATGTACAATTGGATGGTCGTTTGAATTTGAATCTTAATAAATTTAGCTGACTGCATTTATACTGAAAAGTTGTGATGCTTACAGATAGACAACTTTGTGAAATATTTAGGGGCAACGGGTCCAGTGGGAGGCACAGGTGCATCAGGACAGCGTGGCTCCACTGGAGCAACAGGTAATACTGGTGGCACTGGTTCCTCTGGTGTCACAGGTGCTGATGGCCTTCCAGGTCTCATAGGAGCAACTGGAGCAAGTGGTTCTATTGGAGGTACTGGACAGACAGGAGCATCTGGAGCTACAGGTAGGCAAAGGAACTCGTTATTTCCATCCATAATACATATGACATGATACATAGATTTCAGGACAGTCCTTTAGAGTTAAAGATTTTGCTTTTTGAAGATGTCAGGTGGCAGTGAGTCCTGCATTGTCATTTTACAAATCAAATTCTTCATCTGATGCATCAACTTCCATTTGAACATTTCTTGTACAGGTTGGGAAGAGTGTTTGCAAATTATCAGAGTGCCTTTCCTCTGTCATGAACTGCACTTTTAAATTATTCGTGGTTCATTTTAACGCGATACATTGACATCTGAACACAGAGTTTGGCAATAAGCAGAGTCGTAATAATTAGCTTCATTTTATAAACTTACGATCAGTGGCGTGGCCAAGGGGGGTTTTGGGGGGTTAAAAACCCCTTGGCTGTTTATAGGGAAGGGGGAGTTTTGGGAGTTAAAAACCCCCTGGGCATCCAAAAATAACTCTTTTATTGCGATTACTATATAATGTACATGCTCATTTATCTACACATATTAGTTATTTGAAACATTGAAGGCATAATAATAGCTGATGACCTCTTTCTTTGGCTTGTTAGGATTTTGTGTGTGTTGCTGTTAATCAAATCATGTAATGTAATGACAATAGACTTTTTTGGTTGTTGGAATTTTCCAAAGTTGGGAACATGGGAACCATAATCCCCCTCTTTGGAAAATCTGGCCTATGCCAATGCTTGCGATAATGTGTTTTATCATCATCATCATCATCATCATCATCATCATCATCATCATCATCATCATCATCATCATCATTATAGTTGCTTTTATGCCAGCTCATTAGTGGCAATAGCTAGACATGAAACTTCTCTGTTTATCTTTTTCCATTGTTAATCTCTTTCCATCGATTACCGGTACTGAGAACTGGGATCTTTCAAAGTCTTCTTTAATGTTATCCATCCACTTTTTCCTGGGCTTTCCTCTTCCTCTGTTGCCTTCTTTGTATGTGTAGAGTGCTTTACATGGGAGTCTGTTGTCTTTCACTCTATTTACATGTCCATACCATCTAAGTCTTCTTCTTCTTCTGATTTTATCTACTATTATTGTCTTTTGCATCCCCAGGCATTTTTCTGATGTCTTCGTTTCTTATTCTTTGTATTCTGATTACTCCCAAGATCTTTTGCAAGCAGTTCATTTCTGTTGTTAGCAGTCTGTTTTCATCTGCTCGTTTTAAGATCCATGTTTCTGGTCCATATAGTATTTGTGGTGCAATGATAGTGTTGAATATTTGACTTCTGGTGCTGATCTTCATTTCTTTTTGCATTCCAAATATGCCTAAGTCTTTCCATTGTCTGTAGTCCCTTTGCTGCTCTCTTTTTAATATCTTGTTTGTGTCTTCCTTCCCTTGTAATTTCTCCTCCAATGTACGTAAAATATTTTTCACTTTGACTTTGACTTTATTATTTCCAAAGTTCATCAATTATAAGTTCAGCACAATTATAAATTCAGTACAATTATAAGTTCAGCATAATATAGGTAATATTCACATCTGCAAAATGTAATATTAACATGTGCAATAGTAACAGTAGTCGTACATAAGACTTGTTCTTTGCTATTTCCTTCTAATGATATGCGTAAACTTTTTTCTCTCTTTTTGTTGACTGCCATGACTTTAGTTTTTGCTGCATTAACCATGAGTCCAAATCTTCTGCTTGTTTGATTTACTTGACTGTGAGCATTTGCAATCCTCGTACGTTATCCGCGAGTAGGCTTCCATCACCTGCATATTTTAGGATTGATATATTTTCTCCACTACAATTCACTTCAATGTTTAGATTCTCAGTTGCTATTTTAAAGATTACTTCTAGGATTACTATGGAGAGAGATGGGGATAGCATGTATCCCTGTTTATTCCCAATTTCTCTCTTAAACCATTCTAATAGGTCTTTATCAACTTTAACTGCACTTTCCATTTTCCTGTATATTGCTTGCATTAGGTTTATTAGTTTTTCTACTATGCAAAAATTTCTCATAGCCTGCCAAAAGCCTTCATAATGTATTAGCAGGGATTTTAAGACAGGATATGGAGTGCTAATGAACCAGAAGAACACATTGAATGTACAGAACTCATTGCTGTTTACTTTTATACTTATATGTACAGTTCAAGGAATTCAGTTTAAGATATCTATTTAAATGGATCCTCTTCAGAAATAACTTAATTGAGGAAAACATGATGATAAAAGTAAACAACCAGTGATGATGACAGTGATGATGATGATGATGATGATGCAGTTTTTAACTTTCATCTTTAGGTTCAATTGGTGCATCAGGAGCAACAGGATTCAGCGGTCCCATGGGTGTCTCGGGTCCACAAGGAGCTCAAGGTTTCCAAGGTCGCACTGGGGTTAATGGCCAGACTGGTCAACCTGGTCCAGATGGTGGTCCCGGTGCAACCGGAAAACCAGGTCGCACTGGAGCCATAGGTGCTACTGGCAGTGTAGGAGCCACAGGTGGGACGGGATTTACAGGTGTCCAAGGGCCATCAGGTACTGCTGGAGCAACTGGTCAAACTGGTGCTGGTGGATTCACTGGAAACACTGGTGCAACCGGTCCAAATGGTGCAGTTGGTGCTACTGGAGCAACAGGAGCACCTGGTGGCAATGGAGGAGCCGGCCCAGCAGGCTCTTCAGGGGCAGTAGGAGCGACTGGAGCCAGTGGAGCAACTGGATCGTTTGGTGCTATAGGATTCAAAGGTGATATTGGACCAAGTGGTGTGCCGGGAGTGTCTGGACAACCTGGACCTGCTGGAGCACCAGGCACCACTGGAGCTACAGGGTCTACTGGGACGGGTGGCACTTCTGGAGCAACAGGTGCAGTTGGACAGACTGGTGCTACGGGACCAGTTGGCCAAACTGGGGTTCAAGGTCCTGGCGGAAATATCGGGTCATTTGGCATGCCTGGTTCAACGGGAAGTACTGGAGCTAGTGGCAGCACAGGTGCCACTGGCTCTACAGGCAACACTGGTGCTACTGGTGCAACTGGAAATTCTGGATCTGTTGGTGCCTCAGGTGCAACTGGTGCCACCGGAGCTCTTGGTGGTAGTGGAGCAGTGGGAAACACAGGAGCATCTGGAGCAACTGGTTGGACTGGAGCAACAGGTAAGATAAAGCAAATGAAGCAAGCTTATGCTTTTCTGGTCTCTTAATATTAGAGAATCTGTATAGGTTAGCAGATAATTGATTAATATGCATTATATAATTTAACAGAATATATTTTTCAGCAACTATTTTTATGTCAAACTCCAGTCTACTTCCTTCTTCCTACAACAGTGTTGCCGCTTTTCACACAATAAATAAGATAGTAAAGAACAAGAGGGTGTCACATAACACAGTGTAACATAAAGTGATGATTACTTATCAACTCGAAGCATGAGACGATGATGATGATGATGATGATGATGATGATGATGATGATGATGATGATGATGATGATGATGATGAAGAAGATGACTGCGTCATAAACAGGCTGTTGTGTTCTGATGGCTTTGAGAAATGTGTTCCAGGAGATGGTCATGCCTTAACAGTGAAACAAACAGGAAGACTTTGAGTTTACATCATATTTAGGTCTTTGTTAATGTACTTGGAGATGGGCACCACTTACATGCAGTGTTGTAATAAATACTTCACTGAAAGTATTTAAATACTTTCATAAATACTTGGTTCTCAGGTAGTATTTAAATAGTATTTAAATACCCAAATACCAGGGTAAGTATTTAAATACTGGCAAATAAGGTTTAAATACTTTTTTAAATACTTGATAATGTATTTGACACGATTCGCCACAACCATATTTTTGTGTAAAGAAATGTTAGTTAAAATTATTTCTAACAATGTCAATGTAGACCTACTTAACTGTTCAACTGTCTAAAACCATCAGTAAAAAATGTAAAAATGAACAGTCTATAAGAAACGTTATAATTATGTGAAAATTGCAATAAATCCAAAGTATTTAAATTTCTTAAATACTCTATGGTATTTAAATACTATTTAAATACTTAATTTTGGATGAGTATTTAAATACTTTCTTAAATACTGGACAAAGTATTTAAATAGTATTTAAATACTGAAAGTATTTAAATACTTTACAACACTGCTTACATGTAACATATGGGTCACAGTACTTAATATAAAATTCTACTGAAAGCATTTGAAGACACTATGTGCAGACAAGAGGCTATTGAAGTAGTCTGCCTGATCAGTTAGGCCTATAATATTATGTGAATTCAGTCAACTTCATTGTTCACTAACTTATGAATGAGTGGCAACATTCACAGAAGCTGATGAACTGCTGCCATTGCCTTAGTCAGAGGAGTACGTCCGTTGAACACTATCTGTTAATTAACAGACTCTTTAACTCTCTAATTGATAACAGATGATTGTCTTCACCAATGCTAAAACTGAAGAGAATATGTGGTTGCTTAAGTAAATACAAGCTGTTGTATGTCTTCCTGCTCACAGGTGATGGAGGAAATCCAGGTGCAATTGGTGCAACTGGCAGTACAGGCTTAACAGGTATTCCGGGTCAAGTTGGCTCTCCAGGTATGACTGGTTTCACTGGTGTCAGTGGTACCTTGGGAGCAACTGGAAATACTGGAGGCACCGGAGCAACAGGTGTGACTGGAATACCTGGTGCAACAGGCAGTTTTGGTCAGCCAGGAGCAACTGGTGCCACTGGTGCAAGTGGTAACATAGGACTAGCAGGCTCGCCTGGTAGTACTGGAGCAGCTGGCGCTTCTGGAAATACTGGAAGTTCTGGAGTGATTGGGCAGTCAGGATCACAGGGTGATACTGGTGCTGCTGGTGCTGTGGGTGCAACTGGGCAAATAGGAGCGTCTGGATTGGGAGGTGTTCAGGGGTTATCTGGAGCTACAGGTTCAACTGGGGCCAGTGGAGGCACCGGCGCTTCTGGTTCTACAGGAGGTCGTGGTCCTTCAGGTGCTGTTGGACCTGCTGGTCCAATAGGTCCACCTGGAATCTCGGCACAACCAGGTGCTACTGGATTCACAGGTGCAACTGGATCAACTGGCATCTCAGGTTCACAAGGTTTTACTGGACAAACTGGATTAGTGGGGAACACTGGAGCAACTGGAGCTTCTGGTGCTACTGGAGCTTCTGGTGCTACTGGCAACTCTGGTCAACCTGGACTTTCAGGAGCTACAGGATCACCTGGAGCTACTGGATTCACTGGAGCATCTGGTGATATGGGATCGACTGGAAATACTGGATCACCTGGTTCACCTGGCACCACAGGTAACAGATCATAGATTGCTGAAGATTTTTTCTTCTTCATGTGCCATGTATTGCTACGTTGGCAACCATGGATTTCCACTCTTCTCTGTTTCTGATTTTCCTTATCAGTTCGATGTTCTCTTTAGTTCTTGTTGCTTCTCTTAAGCTATTCTATTCTATTCTACTTGATAATTTATGTAGCGCTATATCATGGCCAAGGCCAAATGCAAGAGGTGTCTGTATGCTTTATTCTTTGTCATCCTCTTGCTCTTTTACCCTCTATTTGTCCTGTTATGACTAGATTTTTCAGTCCATCCTTTCTAATAAGATTTCCGAAAAATTCCAACTGTTGCTTTCTTATGGTTTGTAGCAATTTTCTTTTTACATCAAAAGCTATTATTATTATTATTATTATTATTATTATTATTACAATTTATATAGTGCAATAAGCATAGCAAAGGCCAAAGTCAAGAGCACTTTACAGGGGGCACTTGTAGAAGATAGTAAATAAGTGCGTCTTTAGTTTGTTTGCAAACAGTTCGGAAGAGGTCTCTTTGGTCACTTCATTTGGCAATGCATTCCATAGGACGGGGTTCCCCCGTGTAAAAGATCTCTTTCCGAGTTTTGCTGTTTTGGACGGAGGGGGAACGGACAACAGAATGCAACTGCTGGATACTTAATACTTCCTCATTGGTTATTGGTCTTATTGGTCTTTTTCTGTCCATGAAATTTTTTTGCATACGTCTGAAAAACCACATCTCTGCAGCTTCCAATTTCCTTTCTGTTGATTTTGTTAGAGTCCATGTTTCTGACCCATACATCAGAACTGCCCAAACATAGCTTTGAAGAATTCTGAGCCATGTTGTTCTTGTTGTAATGTGTTTATTTGTGAGGATATTTTTAAGTTATGTGAAAGCTGTCTTAGCTATTTCTATTCTGGTTTCAATGTCCTTTTTGATCCTTCCATTGCTTGTGAATTGTGAAAATGCTTCCTAAATATTTTAACTGTGTACCTGTTTTATTTCTATCCCCCTGTATTGTAGTCTTCACCTAGGAATTTCTTTCTTTTTTGTTATTGCCGTACAGTACATCTTTTTTGTATTTATTCCTAGTGTTTTCTTTTCACTCTCTTCTGTCACTTTGTTTAATAACCTTTGTAGTTTTCTTTCCGTATCTGTCATTAGCGTGGCGTCATTTGCGTATTGCAGGTTATTTATATTATTACTTCTAATCCTTCTATTTTTTCATTATCTCTTCCCCATATTCGTTGTAAAAGTCTGGTGATAACCCACATCCCTGCCTTGTCCCTTTTAAAATTTGTGTCCATTTTCCTATATTTTCTTAAGCTCTTATTGCTGCCTCTTGATTCCAGTACAGATATTGAAATATGCTCATGTCCTTTCCATTGACTGCTATGATGATCTCCAGACATTTGAACAGTTCTTCGCGTTTTACTCTATCATGTGCTTTTTCATAATCTATGAAGCATAGGTACAGATCCTTTGCATCTCTATGCATCTTTCACTATAAATACTGCATTTCTGCATCTGTTGCTTTCTTTGAACCCGTATTATTCTTCCGATACTCTCTCCCTCATTTTATCACTTGCCCTGTTCAAAAGTACTTTTAATAGAAGCTTCATTGCATGTCTTATGAGGCTTATTGTTTTGTGCTCTTTGCATTCTATTGTTCTTGGCTTTTTGGGCATTGCAATAAATATTGATCACATAATTCTTTTGGTATTTCTTCCTGTTTCATATGTTTAATTTGCTTGTATTGTTATCCTCTGTATTCCTGTTTCCCCTGCTGCTATTAGCATCTCTGTTGTTATTTCGTCTGATCCTGTTAAATTCAGAAAACCACGTTGATATAATGACCATGCTTTCACTGTTTCAGGGACAGTTAGCACTAATCACAGTTCTATTGTGAGTATTGCATTTTATTAGTGTGACCTGTTGAGCTGTGATCTGTGTCATGTTGTTATGCAGTGTTATAGTCTTATAGACTTATCTATATAATTATTCCCATCCTGTGTAGTTATACATTGTGAATTATTTTCCATTTCAGTTCAGCTCTTGCATTCTTTCAACGTAGCATCTGACTCTAAGTTTAAATGCTCGTCATACAGATTTATATTTCATTTACAGTGAAACTCTGTTCTCAATATCATCAACAGACTTCTTAGGCAACTTACAGCATAGGATGAGTTTTTCAATTTCAGGATTTGTCGGAGGAACAGGAGCTACAGGATCAACGGGCAGCACAGGGCAGACAGGACCCACTGGATCTACTGGAGGCACTGGAGCCGCCGGAGGAACTGGATCAACAGGAGTCTCTGGAGCAACTGGAGCAACTGGACTGTCAGGATCAACTGGCCCTCAGGGAAATTCAGGAGCAACGGGGTCTTCTGGTTCGCCCGGTTCAACCGGGTTTACTGGAAACACTGGGACTTCTGGGCTAAGAGGTCAGACGGGTGCCACTGGAAATACTGGAAGCACAGGAATGACTGGTCAGACTGGTTCTACAGGATTCACTGGAGCAAGTGGTGCTCCTGGTTCAACTGGCATTACTGGTGCTTCTGGAGCTCCTGGAAGAGATGGAGTGCCAGGAGCAACTGGGCAGGTTGGTGCTACTGGTATTACAGGTTTCACTGGGGTGACTGGACAGACAGGTGCAACCGGAGCTTCAGGACAAACAGGAAGTACAGGTTCTCCTGGAGCAACTGGTTCTACTGGTGTCCCAGGATTTGTGGGTGCTGTTGGTATGGCAGGAAGTACAGGTGCTACAGGACTTACTGGACAAACTGGACTTCCGGGAGCCACAGGTGTCACAGGAACCAATGGTCTACCAGGAGCTTCTGGCCAGACTGGAGGCAGTGGAGCAACAGGAAGTACTGGTCAACTGGGTCTTACTGGAGACCCTGGAACAGCTGGAACACCAGGACAATCAGGATCTGTTGGAGCCACGGGACCAACTGGTCAAAGTGGACCTGGAGGATTTACTGGAGCTACAGGTTTTACTGGTGCCATGGGATGGTCTGGCTCAACTGGACAAGCTGGTGCTACAGGTGGTCAGGGTATGACTGGTGCCACAGGCAGTACAGGCAGTGCAGGTGGTACAGGCTTTCAAGGGGCAACGGGAGCAACAGGTGCATCTGGACTTCAGGGAGTGACTGGTAACACTGGTGCATCAGGTAACACTGGAAACACTGGAACAAAGGGTGTACCAGGTTCAAAAGGAGACACAGGTGCAACTGGGCCAACTGGGATCCAAGGGGCAGCTGGAGCAACGGGTCCTATGGGACCTCTGGGTGGTACTGGCTCTCCTGGAGTAACTGGAATTTCAGGTGCCACTGGAACATTTGGTGCAAATGGTGCTACAGGTTTTAGTGGAGCCACAGGTCTTAGTGGAACAACTGGAGGCACAGGATTTACTGGAGCTACAGGATTGCAGGGAAGTACTGGTTTTACAGGTGCAACTGGTTTCTCAGGTGGTACAGGAATGAGTGGAGCACCAGGAATCACTGGTATCATTGGTGCAACTGGTAGCACAGGTACTACAGGTAGCACTGGTATGACAGGTGCAACAGGCGCAACAGGATCCATTGGACTTGCAGGGTCTAGTGGTTCAAAAGGAGCAACTGGTCACACTGGATCGACAGGGATTTCAGGATCACAAGGAGCAACTGGAGCATCAGGTGCAACCGGAGCAGCAGGTTTATCAGGGTCAACAGGTATGCAAGGATCAAATGGCGGTACTGGAGCAACAGGGTCAACTGGTGCTTCTGGTTCACCAGGAAGCACAGGAGCAACTGGATTAGCAGGTCAGCCGGGAATATCCGGAGCAATAGGATCCTCAGGTGACACGGGAGCCTCTGGAATAATGGGTTCCACAGGCAGCACAGGTGCAACTGGGACTCCAGGACCAAGAGGCAGCACAGGTGCAACTGGGGCTACTGGCACAGGCGGAGTGCCTGGATTTCAAGGTTCTCCAGGCGGTGTTGGTCAACCTGGCATTCCTGGAGTCACAGGCTCTGCTGGTCCTACAGGACGGACTGGACAAAATGGTGCAACTGGTGCGACTGGCTCTGTTGGTCCAGCTGGACCGATAGGTGCTCCAGGTCCAAGTGGAGGGGTGGGAGGAACTGGATCAACAGGTTCAACTGGTGCTACTGGTACTCCTGGCTTGCAAGGGCCACGAGGTGACACTGGCTCTACCGGTATCACTGGAAATACTGGAATAGCTGGTGCCGAGGGCTCATTTGGTGCGACAGGACAAATGGGAGCAACAGGAGCTGTGGGATTTATAGGGTCAATTGGTGCTTCCGGTTTTCCAGGAGCAACTGGTGCTACGGGAGACACAGGATCTCAAGGACGTCAAGGGTCTCAAGGTGAGCAATGTGAACCTGTTGGCTTAAAAACTTCAAGTGACTTCGGTTCAGAACCTTTCTTAACTGTGTACAGGCATTTTGCAAAATAAAGGTTGAGAACAGATATTTCAACAGTTAAAATATTACATTTGCACTAATCAAGTTATAAATTGTCATTTTTTCAAATGGCTGCAGTGATCTGTCTGCATTGTTTGTCGTAGCTGGCTCTATGAATAGTTACAATTTGATCTGACATACATTTAAACCTTGCATGGTAGATTTTCACAAATGCAGGATGTCAAAATAATTGAGAAATCATTAAAGCTACTTACAAAGTGAAATCTTTCCTATGAAGAAAAACATTTGTAATGCTGTAATTAAATTTTCAGTGACATTGAGTATTGAATTATAAACTGTAATCACCATTTTCCAAATTACTGGTAATGATTGTGTGGAAAGAAAAATGATTGACTGTGGCACTAATGTTGCTCCAACACAATACATTGCATCAAAGACTGTACTTTAAGGTTTTTAAATAATTTTTAAATATTTTTAAAATGTATACAGCGATCTCCTGTGTTTTATTTTTCTAAATTTGAAACATTAAAATATTTTTACATTTTCACCATTTCTTTATTTCTTAATGAAATCATCACAATCATCTGTTTCTTTTATGTATCAGTAATTTGCTTTTTATATATGTGTGTGTGTGTGTGTGTGTGTGTGTGTGTGTGTGTGTGTGTGTGTGTGTGTAAAGAGTAATTCGGTCATTCGGTGATTAAGTGTAAAGACAGCATTACAAGGACTAGCATTGCATATGACTAGCATTGCATATGAATAGAATACTCAGTGTAAATACTGCAGTAGAGAATGTGCTGCACAAAATTCCAAGCACTTCACTTGTCATTTTGTTATGAAAGGATTAAATGATTAAACTCTTGTGAAGCAGTCTGTCCTGATTCTGCTCTTCTTAACACTGGCATTATGCACTAAATGATTGTGCATTGTGTGGCATCAGGTGCAACTGGTCTCCAAGGTGGAACTGGATCTTCGGGAAACACTGGTGCCACGGGTCCTAATGGACTCACAGGAGCTTCAGGTGTGATGGGTTCAACTGGAAACACCGGAGCATCCGGTCAGACTGGAGCAACAGGACAGACTGGTGTGACTGGTGTCACCGGAAGCACTGGAAACAATGGAGCCACGGGATCACCAGGATCAGATGGAGAAGCTGGAATCTCAGGTGCAACTGGAATGTCTGGATTTACTGGGGCTACAGGGGCTACTGGACCTACAGGAGCAACGGGCCAACCAGGTCCCAGTGGCCTTGGAGGTGGACAAGGAACAGTTGGTGCAACAGGGACCACTGGTACTACGGGGGCAACTGGAGCCGTAGGACCAACAGGTTCAACTGGATTACCAGGTCCCAGTGGTCAACCAGGTTTTACAGGATCAACAGGAAGTACTGGTGATACAGGTGCAACGGGAACTGCTGGAGCAACAGGCAACACGGGATTCTCTGGAGCAACAGGAATCACAGGAGCAACTGGGGCTAGTGGCCATACTGGAGCAACTGGAAGCACAGGTGCCACAGGAAGACCTGGAAATGCAGGAAGCACAGGTAGTACTGGTGCTAGTGGAGGAACTGGAGTGACTGGAGCCACAGGTCAGATGGGACAAACTGGAGCAACGGGTTCTCCAGGACAAGTTGGAGAATCTGGTTCTACTGGATCCTCAGGAGCAACAGGAGCAACAGGACCAGTTGGGTCAACTGGTGTTTCAGGTACAACAGGGAACACAGGTAGAACAGGTGGAACTGGATCCACCGGATTTACTGGAGCATCAGGATCAACAGGATCTACTGGAGCAACTGGTATACAAGGTAATACTGGTGCTACAGGCATTGCTGGAATGTCTGGAATAACTGGGAATACTGGTTCATCTGGAGCTACTGGGCTTCAAGGAGCAGGAGGTCCCACAGGGGGAGTAGGTGCAACAGGAGCTCCTGGATTACCTGGACCCAATGGAGGCCCAGGTGGGACAGGATCCCCTGGAGCAGTGGGCTTCACTGGTGCATCTGGACCTACAGGTAATACTGGTGCTGTCGGCACACAAGGTCTACCAGGAAGTCAAGGTGCTTCTGGTTCATCTGGAAGTACAGGAGCTTCAGGTGCCACTGGTGCAACTGGATCATCTGGTGCACAGGGTCAGCCAGGATCGACTGGAGCCCCTGGGTTGCCAGGTGCCACTGGATTTACAGGTTGGTTCAGAGAATCTCATCCGATTACATTCAGTGTGTTTTCACTGGACATAGAGTCGATCAGTGTCATCTCATTCAGTAGAATATGGTGAGGCATAGATGGCTTACCTTCACTTTGATCTTTATGTTCAATTCTAATTAATTTCTTTTTTATTTTCTTATAGTTTTTCTTGTTGAGTCTTGCTCATTTCTTTTTCTGGCCAGATGGTTCTTCCTAGATTTGAATTCAGACCCAGTCGTAGTGTAGTGACCCTGTGCATAGTTTTACAGCCTTTTGATTGGTCTGCTGCTGATGTCCAGTGCAGTGCACCATAGAAGCAGAACACTTCAATATATGCGAATATCATCAATCTGCCAAAGCAGGATGTTCCCTCATTGCTTTCCTAGTTGATTGGCTACTGATTTTATAAATTAACACTTTCCTTTATATATTCATTTGAAATTTAATATCAATTTAAATTTAATCAATGCTGTCAAAGTTTAAAGGCTTTTATAGGTGATTGTATGGAAATGTCTTCCACTTTATTTTGAATATAGCATTTACAGTTATTGCTTGTGATGATAGGAACTAAGTAAGTAGTTACAAATTAGCAGAAATAAAAGAAGCTTAACGGGTTGAGAGTGTTCACACTACTCTTTTTAGATCGCATGTCATCAGATGAAATCTTGTTATTGATATGACAGTCATTCTTAACAGATGCTTCTCTATATTCTATTCATTCGTTCGTTTCCATTTTAAATTATATTTGAGGTCTTTTCTCTTTCATGACTCACAATGTGTTTTAGCAATAATGATGAAAGTGAAGGCAAATGCTTAATTTCTCATGTGTTTATCTGAACATTTGAATAGGAGCAACTGGACTCATAGGATCAACCGGTCCACAGGGTCAGTCTGGTGCTAGTGGAAACACTGGACAATCCGGTCCATCAGGGCCATCTGGTAGTACAGGGGCAACTGGTGCAAGTGGTGTCACTGGAAGTACAGGCTCTACCGGTCAGACTGGAAACACCGGTCAGACTGGCTTCACTGGAGCAACCGGGGCAACTGGTTCTACTGGATCATCTGGTTCCACTGGAAGTCCAGGTAACAAAGGTGCTGTGGGAAGCGTGGGAAATTCTGGGGCCACTGGAGGTACTGGAGCTTCAGGATTACCAGGACCTGTTGGAACTAATGGGCCAGCTGGAAATACTGGTGCAACAGGATCCTCTGGTTCCACAGGACTGTCCGGTGCTCCTGGGGCTTTAGGTGCCTCTGGAGAGTCAGGATTCACAGGTGCAACTGGTCTTCCAGGGCGCACAGGCAACACTGGACCTGTGGGATCAACTGGCGCAAACGGATTGATAGGAATACCTGGTCCTTTGGGAATAACTGGAATGCCTGGACTCGACGGGTTAGCTGGAGTCACAGGTGCAACAGGACAGCCAGGTGCCACTGGAGCTACTGGCTCAACTGGCCGTATTGGAGAAATTGGACAGACAGGGCCACAAGGTCCTCAGGGACCAACTGGAAACACTGGGTCTGTAGGTGTACCTGGACGAACAGGAGCAGTTGGGAGTTCTGGATCTCCAGGGTTACAAGGTGCAACTGGTATCAAAGGTCTTCGTGGTAGATCCGGAGCTAAAGGTTCCAGTGGAATTGATGGACTGCCGGGTGGAACAGGATCAACAGGATCCACTGGTGTTGTAGGCCCAAGTGGCTCTACTGGTGACACAGGTTCCTCTGGATTACCAGGACTACCTGGAGGAAATGGAATTCAGGGTGCTACTGGTGTTGTCGGCTACACAGGTTCTACTGGTATAATTGGAGCAACTGGTCTTGCAGGAAATTCTGGTGCTACTGGAGCAAGTGGATTACCTGGAACTGAGGGAGTAGCAGGAGATACCGGTTCAGCTGGCCCACGTGGTCAATCAGGAATGACAGGTGAAGCAGGACCTCAAGGACTTAGTGGTCCACAGGGATCTACCGGAGCAACTGGTGCTACAGGATATACTGGACCTAATGGAGTCAAGGGTAGCACAGGTGCCTCAGGAAATACAGGTGATCCCGGTGTATCAGGATTTACTGGACAAACTGGAGCAACTGGTGTCACGGGTTCAACCGGTGTAATGGGAAATACAGGAGCATCTGGGCAGCCGGGTCCAGTAGGTCCGATGGGTGCAACGGGAGTCTCAGGCTCAAAGGGAATCCCTGGATCTCCTGGAAATCCTGGTGCCACAGGACAGAAAGGGTCAACAGGTGCAACTGGAACTGCGGGAAATACAGGTTCTTCTGGAGCTACTGGAAGAACTGGAGAACCTGGAATTGATGGTCAGGCTGGTTCCGTGGGAAACACTGGAGCATCTGGATCGCAGGGTGTTGCAGGTGCAGCTGGAATTCCTGGTGCTAGTGGCATCACAGGTGCTACTGGAGTGCCAGGTGGAATTGGCTCTGCAGGAATCACTGGATCAACAGGTGCTACTGGTGTAACTGGATCCTCCGGTGCAACTGGATCAACTGGAAGTAGCGGTGCAACAGGTAAATAAACTTGGCAGTATTTGAGATGGTTTGAATTAAAGTTTATAATTTAAAAATTATTTCTAATATACATAAAGCAGCAATAGCTATTCAAATTAATGTTAGAATTTTGTTTTAACAAGTGAAGCAGAGGTTGTTTAGATTAGTGAATAGTAATAGCAGTCTGCTACTTACGTCCTATTCACAGATCTTCAGCTTCTGGGTTAGGCTGATAGAGTTGGCCGCCAGTGACATGATTGACATCATGGCTGACAGAAAATAATTTAATAATTCAGAGAAATCATTTATCTGTTTGTTTTTGTTTGTTTGTTTTGTGTGTGTGTGCGGTGTGTGTTGTGTGTTTACCGGGATTCACACTTTATATATATATGTATGTATGTGTGTATATATATATATATATATATATATATATATATATATATATATATATATATATATATATATGGTGTGATGAGAGTCCATCTAGTCAGTGATTTTCTTTTAACTTAAGAAAACCTAACGCCAATGTCTTCAGATGATTGTGAGACTTCATATTTTCTTACCGGTAATCAGTTGCTCTTAAAGAAAGAGAGTCTTCCACGGTCACAGACAGTTCTATCATCTAAGTTTGAACCCACAACCCTTCTCCAGTCACAAGACAGAAGTCGTTTCAGTCATGTCAGCTCTGCCTGTCTTAACTCAATTGTTTTGTAGGTGCAACTGGTGTCCCAGGAGATCGAGGAACTCCAGGGACAATTGGGATTCTGGGTCGTACGGGAGAAAGAGGCGGAACAGGATCAACAGGACCCACTGGATCCACGGGTGCCAATGGCCAAGCCGGAACTGCTGGTCTTAGCGGAGCAACAGGCGTTACTGGTTTAATTGGATCTTCTGGAGCAACTGGTTCATCAGGTTCAACAGGTGACACAGGTGGAACAGGTGGAAAAGGATCTACAGGAATAACAGGAATTATAGGTGCCATGGGACAGACAGGACTTACGGGAGCTACAGGAGCGACTGGACAACAGGGAATAGTCGGTTCTACTGGTGCCACAGGACCTGTTGGCAGTACAGGTTTTACAGGTCAGTCTGGTTCTCAGGGTTTTACTGGAGCAACGGGATTTACCGGGTCTACTGGAGGTACTGGAAGCACTGGTTTGACTGGAACAACTGGTTTCATTGGAATTCAAGGTCAAACAGGAAGTACAGGTTTTACTGGTATCACAGGTGGCACTGGTATCACAGGTGGCACTGGTTCAACTGGAGCTACTGGATGGACTGGTTCTACCGGGTATACAGGTCTCTCAGGGAAATCTGGTGTCGCAGGAATGAAAGGCTACACCGGAAATACTGGACCCCGTGGTGATGCAGGGACCGTTGGACCTGCAGGTCGAACGGGTGTTGTGGGTGGTACTGGATTTACAGGACGACCAGGAGATGTTGGAGACCCAGGCTCTACAGGTAGTAGAGGCAGGACCGGTGCAATTGGTGCCACCGGTTGGACAGGAAGAACTGGTGCAATTGGAGTCACAGGATTTTCAGGTAGAACTGGAGTGATTGGTGCACCTGGTTCTACTGGTGACAGAGGAGCATTGGGGCCTAAAGGACAGACTGGGCCAATTGGAGACACTGGTCCTCCGGGAAATTCAAATGGTGTCTTTGCAGATGAAGCTGGTAGTCTATTCTGTTTTTTCATTCATGATGAATCTCTTTTGTGGATAAATGATCGTATTTTACTCTAGATATCTTGCCTCAGAATCAGTTTCATCAAACTAGAGATCATCGTTAAGTTTGGAATAGAATTGAATATTTTGAATTAAGGTGAGGGGTGCAATCAATAGTTGTTAGAAATTTTATTGTAGGTGAACATGGGACTGATTATAAATTAATTAATTACAAAGCACATCATAATTATTCATTTAAATGGTGTATACATTTGGCAGCAGTGACCATAGTGAGCAGATGGCAGGAAGCATATCCTGTGACAGCACGTCATGTGAAGACCTGACTCTCTCGTCAGTGAAGAAGATAAAGTCAACTTCTTACTGACAAGAAGTTGTGCAACTGCTTTGATTGCGTGAAAGGAGCTGTGGGCATTTGGCTGCAGTCAACTCCTGCGCACAGCGCATAGTCAGGCACTTCAAATGCAGGTGATCACGAATAATGTGCCGCTTCGATTGCAGTCAAATGACGCGACATTACAGATGAGAAACTGCTTCGCACATGCCCAACATTCAGGAAGTCAGATTGTTGTATCCTACCTCGGCTGCGTCGGTTCCATCTTCATTGAGTCGAATGTCAAGGTGAACGGCGTCTGCTACCATGGTGTGTTGCTGCAGGAGATGCTTCCTGCCATCCGCATTTTCCGTCAATGCACATTTGCCACTAACACTAAGGTCACAGCTGCCATCGTAAGTGGTGCCCCTGTGTTCTGTTCATTGAGTCTCCACTACTGTGCAGTGGAGACTGGTTCCGAGGAAATCCCTGATTAGACTTTGAAATTGCTGAATTCTAGTGCTGTTGATTGGCTGACTGACTGATTGATGTTAATTTATTAGTATTAAAATCAAGGAACAATCAAAGGTCACAATATTCATGCAATAATAATATAAGAGAAACATCAGTGTACATTGGAAATAATATAATATATAATATATATAATATATAATAAATTAATATAACAAGGTTTAAAGTGGTTCAGTAGGAACTGCCCTGTGTGAGAACCAATACTAACAGTATAGGCAGGGGAAGAGAATCAATTTTCTGCAATAATATTATAATATATGCCATTATAGTAACATTGAGATTAGCATAATTGTATTATTCTAAATATTATAATTATTTCTAAATACAAAAATAACATTTGAGTGAGCAGCGATGTGAATGAGTAGGTTGGTGGTGAGAGAAAAACTACAGTGAAAAACTAATAGTTAATATGAAAAATAGCAATCAATCAGACGTGAAGTAAGTGCTAGTGCTCAATGATAGGTTCAGTATAATGTAAGTGCAATGTTTTAAGCTAAAGATTAAATGAATGATCATGAATAATTAAATTACAGCTGGTAAGTTGGTACATTGGATGCACAGTGTGCAGGCGCGGTCAGAGCCGGTTCCACGTTGGAGATGACTGGGGATGCATCCCCAGCCTACCAGCCTTTTTTTGCATGTCAGACTTTTCCAGCAGGGTTTAGACGGTAAAACGGCAAAAGTCTGCTAATGACCTTGTTTTGCTTGTCAACATATTTCTTCGGCTGGGTTTAGTCGGGAAAACTGCTGATGAGGTTTTTTGCTTGTCAACCTTTTTTGGGATTGATTGCACACGGTTTACCATGAATGTGCCCCCTACAAGTCACACCCTCTTCCTATAAAAAATTTTAAAATTCATTGCATCTCCCCACCAACTTCCTAGAAATTCATTACATCTTCCCACCAGGATTTCTTGGAACCGCTACTGGACAGAGTGCTGACTTTATAATTTAGATGAAGCTAACAGTTACTGTAGGCTTTATATGGTTGGTGACCAGTATGTTGAGACTATTAACTGAGAGGTAGTTCATTTAGATTTGGATAAGTATCTGATTTGTTTAGAATTACTGATTAGTTTATTTCCAAAATTTGGACTGGAAATATGCAGAAGTTGTGTATTTTACTGGGATTTGGTTGACTTAGAGCGTTAGTGAATGACCTCTCTACTTGGTTCTGCACAGTGTTTATTCTAGGCCTTCTCAGGAGGGGATTTCCCCCCAAAGTTTTAAAATTCCCCCCCCCCAAAAAAAAATTTTATATGTTGGCTTGGGGATGGAAATTCCCCCCTCAAAGTGTGACGAGGGGGCTTTTTGGAGAGGGGAAAAATATAAGAATTACCATTTTTTGCTTGTCAGGGCATTTGAGAAAAGTAAAAAATATTAGGAAGGATGGAAGGACGACTTTTTTTGCCTGTCACGACATTTCAGAAGGAAAAAATATAAGGATGACCTTTTTTGCTTGTCAAGGTTTTTGGAGACTCAGACCTTGTCCCTCCCTCCTGAAACATTTCAAAATCCCCCCAATTGCCAAGGTGGCTAGAATAAACACTGGTTCTGCATATTGTGGTGCTGTTAACATAAGATATTGTCTGCAGCTGTTTTGATAATTTTCTGTAGCAATATCTGCCCAGTGTAAGCGACTGAACTGTGATGGTGATTGTGAAGTGGTCGCTGTGAATGGTGTCACGTCAAAGACGCAGGCTTTCTGCCTCTGTACCATCGGCTACATGCGCGTCCGTGTCACTGAAAACGTCAGATGCTCCGGTTGGTAGATCAGCCGCTTAACTGAAAGCACTTTTCAGATCATTACGGTAGAAATTCATGAGACTAGGTCTTGTTAAGTAATTGCTGCCGTCAGAGCATAATTAGGTAAACGTTGTTGTTGTTGTTGTTGTTGTTGTTGGAGGCTCTGGTAAAAAAAAGACTTGATGCTGAAGTGCCTAATGCCTAGAAGCTCTCAGTTGGATTGCTATATAATAAGACAGGCTTTTATGTTTTTCTGGAAATAGTCTTTAAGATGCTTTTGCATACAATAACAACCTGAGTTCTTTAAAGGAATTGCTACATTAGCTTAGGCCGTTTCATTTAGCCTTATTACAGCTATTGTCTTGTAGTTTCTATTACAATGCTACCGGTAAGTGATGACTCTTGGAGCTGTTACATCACAGATTGTCTTGTGCCTTAAGAAGTGGTCGTTTCTATTTATTTACGCACAGCTTTGAATGAATGCAATTATAACAATGGAGGCTGTGAACAGAACTGCACTGATCTGCCCAGCGGCTATTCATGCGGCTGCTATTCCGGGTTCTACTTAGAATCCAACAACCGCAGCTGCACTGCAGTCAACGGTAAGCCTATGGGGCATATACCAATATACATGTACATTGTATGTATTAAGTGTAACATACCTTTGTCATCTTATCATTCAGATTACTGTACAAAGTATTTACACTCATTTCTCATATTGTTTTTACCATCCAGTTCTTTCTGTCAACTGTCTTAGCAATAAAAGTATTGTTTCTACTTTTCATCTAATTTCTTGAATAATTTTTGTTATAACCACAGGCGCCAGTATACTAGGCCATTGCCAGAAGCCTTTCAGTTGGTGCTTTGTCAGTATCTTATATATCTCAATTATCTATACTTCTCCTTTACATTCTACACTGTTTCAGCTTTCTTTTGTTACTTAATGTTTCAAACCTTTTGATCATCATGGTTGCTCTGTTCTGAGTTCTATCTAAAGTTTCTATATCTTTCTCTAAAGATGGATTTCATGTCTGAATGCAATATTCCAAATGCAAACATACTTTTGTCTTGTATTGCCTCCATATCTACAATTGCCACTACACACTATGCTCTGATTTTTATAACCAGGTTATAACCACGTTCTTAGGTAAAAAAGTTTGCCCCACATATTGCAGCTTTTATGCTTAAGATTATATAAGCATAAAAATCCACATTTGTTGAATGCCATGCAGATTAAATTGAATGTATATATGAAGTTGATTTGTGTCTGTAGCTACTTTGAATCCTAACAATCCAGACTCTTATGATCGTTCCGTCATCAATTGTAACGTAAGGAACGGAGGCTGTGACTTCTTCTGCTTTGATCCACGCAATGGATCCTCTCACTATTGCACGTGCCCCACTGGCTACGAACTGTCGCTCAACAAGAGAGAATGCAATGGTCAGACACCTTCACTTCTTCTTCATTGCTCATGTCTGCACCACATAGATCTCACAAGCATTTCTCCACTCATCCGTTCATATCTTCATATTTACTGAATGTGACTTCTGAGCGATACATGTCAGCAGTGGCAGCGCTCAGGTGGTGAGCAAAAGGTACTTCAAATTGCTTCCAGTTGCAGTGCATTATGATTGAGTCACATGGTGAAACTCCAGTAAATATGAAGAACTGCAACGGTGGAGAGAGAATAATAAAAATTCTTATCTAAATATAAAATAATCAATATTGAAAAATTCACTGTACTCTGCTTATTCGGTTGTTTTCAAATGAACAAAAAATTGTTTTGTTGTTAATTGATATTTTAATATTGTTTATGTCGTTAAATAACAATTCAGTCTCTGTGATGCATTTCAAATAAGTCTCCATGCACCTTAGCCAACTGGTTTGTGTACTTAATTATGTAATTGTGTGCAGCTGTTTTGTCAGGTATTGTTTTGTTAGGTGTCCTAGGAGTACTTTGTATGATATGCCACCTTTAATCTGTTTGTGATTATTATTATTATTAGTAGTAGTAGTAGTAGTTGTAGTAGTAGTAGTAGTAGTAGTAGTAGTAGTAGTAGTAGTAGTAGTAGTAGTAGTAGTACCGTAGTAGTAGTATTACAATTATTTTTATGGAGTTTCATGGAAAGCACTGCATCCCATCAGCTTCACTGACAATCACTAGTGATGTATCAGAGCACAGTAAGACCCAACTCATTAGGCAGACCATGTTAATTTCCACTCTACATCACAGGATGTATGAATGAAGTCCAAAATGCTTATGCATGATGCAACACTGACAGGCCATGTTGTATTTGCAGAATTACGTAATCATGTTGTATTTGCGGAATGGGTTGACAGTTGACTTTCAGGCGCTATGGAAATAAACTTAACGCTTCAGTTGGTTGTCGTTATTGTTGTTGCAGATGCTCACTGTTGAAACATGAAAACAATTAATAAACTTCTGCAATATGAAAAGTAACTGTAGACAAGTTTTTGCCTTTTCATTTCCAACAGATATTGACGAATGTGATCGAAATAGTTCGCGTTGTCCTGGAGCTCCAGTTTGTCTCAATACAATTGGAAGTTACAACTGCATTTCAATGTCATTTGGAGCTCAGCGGGCCAGTACGTTTCGTTCATATACTACTTCAAGATAAATGAAATAGCAGTGCAATGCTCATTTACGCCAATGCGCTAAAATCATCAATGTATTTAGGTGAACTGTTGCAAGTAAAGTGAAAGTAAACTTAAACCCGTATCTTGGTTGAAGGACTTGGTTTTAATTCTACTTGCCTAAAAGCCTCTTTATTTTTAAAATGCAGTTTCTTTGTTGATTTTTTCATTTTGCATAAACCCATTGAAAATTTTGTTTTATATTTAAGACTTTAGGCTACATTATCTTGGCCAATTGTAGTACTGCTTCCAAATGTTGATGTTATAACTTAATCATGTGCAAATTGAGTTGCTTCGTTATTTCATAAGACTTTGTAATGCAGCAGTTTTAATGCACAGTAGGCATGCCAATTTAGAAGATAATTTTACAGGAGTCCTGATTACAAATCACAGCATCTATATAATGCGTTATTTGAAGTCACCTTAAGCAGTGGACCCAAGACATTATCCATAGCCAGGCAAAAAGAAGTCTTTATTTACATCATGCAAATAGTTTCTTATAAGATGGTATTCATGCTTTCTGATTCTATGAAAACTGATGTTCTAGGTTTGAAAGGCAGCGATGGCCTCGCTGATTCTTTAGTTCTTGACGCTGACAGTCTACAAGAGAGCGTGGACCATATCAAAGAGAGCTCCAGTCACCTGCAGCTTTCCTTCTACGCACTCCTTGCTTGGACTTTGTTAGTGACAGTAGTGCTTGTCATCGTCTCAGTCTTAACTTATCGTCGCTGGAAGAGCAGAAAGTTGAGCGCTGACCTTGAGTCAAGCAATCGGTCGAGTGTCTACGGTTACGACAGCGGCTCTCTAGCCAGCGGCGGCAGCACCTTCAGTTAACTGCTATAGGCGGAGATAGAGAGAGGCTCTAGAGACGCTTGAGGTGTAGTAGTATTAATGAAATGTTGAGTTCCTGAGAGATGTTTCTAGATTTCATGTTGCCTGTGACCATCCCTGTGTTGTTAATGTTTGCATTTGATCGTCAATCTGACAGAACTTGTCTTTTGATTTCAAACAGAATTTAATCTCATCTCAGTTAATTGTATTTCCTTCCAAAAGTGGGCTGTAAGTGTCATTACAGCTGCTCTGTACTCAGGTCCTTTAGTTTTTCATAGTCTCTGATTTCAATATATGCTGAGCATATATTCACGAAAAAGCCTTCGTTAGTTAGTCTTTGGAATTTAATTTTATGATTAATTTATGATATTTAGGCATTGCTTTGCTTCTTCAGCCTTGGAAATTAGCGGACATTATTAAACGTTTGGCTGAAATTTACGAAGGCTACTGAAACCGTTGACTGTCTTTGCCTTTCAATTAGTCTAACTCATATTGGAACTTGTTGACAGTGCTCACCATTTTGCAATCCATGCATTTTCAAAAGAGAGTTCAAGTGAATGTTGATCATTGTGCTTGTCTTCTCTTAATCTGTGTATCTATTTTGAATTTGTCTTATTAGTATTATTATCTGACAATTTATATAGCCCTATAACAAGGCCTAAGCCTAAATCTTCTGTTTCTATTCTTAGTAGTTGATCATTTGAATGCTTTCGTGAGGCATTTGACTGCATAGCAGCCTCTTCCTCCTCTTGTCAGTTTCCTTGATGACATTCTTTACTTGAATTGATCAAGTATTATTGTTGCTGAAAAATCTGTTAAACCGTGATCATAAGGGATTTTATTTTATAAAGCTGAATATGGTTAAATAAATAAAATATAGGCGTCTTTTTATTTGTTTACATTTAAATAGATCTTTTAAGGTTTTGCAAAAGTAGGTTGCCTGACATTTTAAACAATATTTAGCGATTATTTTCTTTGTTTCAATGTCAGTTAGACGCAATGTAATTTCATTTTCATGTTTTAGGCTGAATTGTTTCACTTTGTTTACTGACTTCTTTGAAGAAATCTCCATTGTAATTAGATCGCTCATTACCTCCAAGAGTTGGAATGTTATTGTACTGATGTGAAGATGATAATTATATGCAATGGGATATTGGAACGGGTAAGGGAGAAGCAGATGGGTTTTGGTTTAAACAGTGAGAGAGTTGAACGGGTAGGGGAGAAGGAGATGGAGAATAAGACGGAGAGGAAAGGCCGGCGCTGGTAGAGAATGGAGAGGCCGAAGGAGATGGCAGCGGTATCGGTCCAGAACAAAAATACCACACAACAACCCATCAAGTGAGTGAGCGAGTGAGTGACTATACAGCTAATAATTCTTATAGGGAGCCGGCGCATTAACATTTCTGCCTCTGTACACAATGCTTCAAATTAATTAGTGACACTATATTAGTAGCCACTACTGCCTGTATAAACGGGTTCCACGGCCCTTGATATTGTTGCTACACAGTGTCAATGTCGTGGCGAAACCTTTTACACAAGTTGATCACTGAAGGCGTTGAGTTTGGGAAAGTGACTGAGTGGTATAAGCAGGGTAACTGCAAAGAGGACCCATCCATATAGGCCTAGTACGCACGCACTGAGGGCACGGCCGTCATTTCATTAATAATAATAATAATAATAATAATGTAATTTTAAGTGGTTCATGAGGCTAAGTAAGCCTGTGTGAAAACCACTGATGTAACCATCTGCATTCAATAACCTAGTTTATCGAGATAGCCTTTGAATCCGTTTACTGTTTCAATTAACTGTCACTCCCACCTTGTCCAAACTGTTCCATTTGTCCACAACCATTGTTTTCCAGAGGGGCAGGATTTTCGACTGCAAGCCTTGCAAGGCAAGCAGTATTTTTTAAATACTTAGGGGCTGTCCATTAATTATGTCAACAATTTTTGGGCAATTTTTGACCCCCCCCCCTTGTCAACAACTGTCAACTTTCAGTTACCCCCCCCCCCCCATAATTACGTCAAAAACTTTTGACCCCCTCCCAGATCAATGACAGGTCCCAATAACAAGGTTAATGTTTTTGCAATGATGACCATTTTCCCCTTTTTTGCTCATCGAGTGTCAAAATGTGGTGGTGATGACCTTTTTTGTCATGCTTTTTTCCATTATAATAAGTAGTATTCCATGAAATTTCCTAGTTTTTGATTATTTGTAAAAAGTGAAATTGTTGACGTCAACTTCTCTTGACCTCCCCCCCTCTCCCCTGTCAACAACTGTCAAACTTTTTTAAACCCCCTCCCCCTAAATTGTTGACGTAATTAATGGACAGTCCCTTAGTATGCAAATTGGTTTTGTGAACTTTTGTCCATAGTGGGTCTACTTGATACATACGATACTACATAGTACATACCAGTGATTGTAATAAAATTATAAAAACAATTGAGAGCACAATGAATTTAAAAACAAAAATTCGCGAAATTTTTTCCCTTAAAATCAGAGGGGCAACGCCCCCTGCCCCTCCCCAAATGACGTCCCTGACTGAGGGGGTTTAGGATTTTGGAGATTTTGCGTACGGATGCGTAGGGGAGGGGAGAGGTCTCGACTGAATGTGTACGTATGCACAAATTTATAAATACCCTACGTACGTAGGCAGTGGTTAAAGTGGTTTGTTGGAGGTGCCGGGGCCCTACGCTGTGAAACCCCTGGGCCCGGGATATATTGGATGGGTTCAGAGGCCGGTGTGCCCGGCTGTGCCCAGGTGCTGCTGTGCGTGGGACGAGATTGACGATTTACGTTGGCGCATCTTGTTAGCATCTGGTTTGCTGAATGAGCTGCAGCTAGGGTTGCAACTTTTCCGGAAAAGTAGAATGCCCGGAATTATTCCGGAAATTTCCGAAAATTTCCAAAAAATGCGACCGGAAGCGCCGCGTGCATGTTTATAAAAACATTATATAGCGCTACAATCCTGACAGTTAACAAATGTCCAACAAATGAATAGTAATAAATAGTAATAATGATAATAATAAATAGTAGTAATAGTACCCGGTAATAAATAATAATAATAAATAATAATAATAATAAGTAGTACTACTACTACTACTACTACTACTACTACTACTACTACTACTACTAATAATAATAATAATAATAATAATAATAATAATAATAATAAATTAATAAATAAATAAATAAATAATAATAATAATCAACTTTTCCGGAATTATTCCCATAAAGCACCGCTATATTCCCGTAAAGTACCGCTATTTTCCCGGAAATTTCCGGAATAATTCTGGAGGATATCCCTAGCTGCAGCTGAAGGATAACCTCGTTTACTGATAGTTGAATTAAAATAAATCAATACGTCTTCCTTTTTTCTCTGTTCTCTTTGTAGGCCTACATTTCGGTGTCCAATGGTGAAGGCTGCTTTCTCTTCAGAGCACTGAACGCAATAGATGATGTGCTTTTAAGGCTGCAGTCTCTACAAAAATCGATTACTCGACGTCAGTAATCGATTATATATATTAGCACAATCCTAAACTACCGCAGATCTTCAGTGCAATATTGTTTCATTGTAAACGAACGAAGCTTTTGGCAGCCAAATCAACGTGATTAGTTTTGATACGCAGACATCTTAACAGAGATATATTCCGTTCTTCACAACACGCTACAGACCAGTTGAAGGAGAGCAAATCATAGCAGTGACAATACGATTCAGATTAATCGCTTAATTATTTTAATATCCGATTAATCGGCGAATATTTAAGTAATCGGTTATTGCTGTTGCTGTTGCTGCTGCTGCCTCTGCTTCTGCTACGAGAGGAAGGCAGCGATGGCGTTGACTCCAAGACGAATGAATGTAAAGGCGATCGCTGTCTTCGCTTGTTTTCTTGTTTTTCCGACCCAGCAGCTGGTTATGCGCAATGGTCAGGTAAAACATCTGTAAAGCTGCAAAGCAGCAGTACTCGACGTAATACATTCATTATAATAGCGTCTGGTTGAATTACGCAACAGCATAATGGAAAGATGCCCACATCAAAGACTTGACAGTTATTCTGTAACCTTATTATAAGAGCTGAATATTGACGGGTAGAAACGGCGGCGCTATGAAGCTGCACTTTACAATGTATGTCGCTTCGGGGACGAATTATCTCTAATTGAACGACGCATTTAGAAGTGTTTTATGCGAGTTTTTCTGAGAAGATCAGACTGGCGTACTTTTGAAGCATATTGAATACAGTGGCACCTGATGAATTTCCATTCAACGTTTTTAATACAGCGTAAATTGAAGTTCAAACACTCATATCGTAGCATCCTTACAGCTTACTGTCTAGTTAAAGGAGCATTACCATTGGCTGCTGGTAGCGTTTTGTTCAATAAATTCATTGAAATCTGGCTTTGAAGGATTCACGATTGTTCAATGTGTTCTGTAAATAAGAGTTTCAATATCTTTTCAATTTTTTTGATTGTTTAGGTTGGATTTGGACAACCAAAACCAGTCAGCCTCCGTGATACTAGAAATAACAACGTAGATTTGGGTGATTGGAATGAGATTTTTGCCGATGAATATCGCCAGCAAATTGAGCGGCAGCAGAATCAAGAGAAGGAGGACGATGATGGCGATGATGCATCTGGTGGAAAGCTCTCAGTTGTTGACCGTTGGCCAGAGGATGATCCAAAAACCGGGGATGTCGCTGGACTTGCAACTGACCGTCCTGGAAATCTTTGGGTGTTTCATCGAGCTGATCGACACTGGTTGTCAGAGTAGGAACTTTTTATCTCTTTTGAATTAATTTCACTTCATCATAATTCTCTGTTTCTTTAAATATTTGAATGTTCTTCTGATTGATGAAGAAAGAAACTTGGAAGAGAATAAAACATTACAAGACTGGATTATTTCATCTTTTGTCAATAAGCTTAACAAATACTTTTAATATTATAATGTAGCTTGAACTGGAATATAAGATTGATTTGTCTGTTGTTTATGATTCAGTTCTTTTGATGAAAATTATACATTCACACATCAAAGCAGTGGTCCAATCAGGCTTCCAACAGTTTTCACTCTGAATGCGAGTAATGGAGCGGTGATCAACAAATGGGGAGAGAATCTGTAAGCAATTATTTCAAAATATTCATTAGGTTCAATAGAGGTTATTCCTGGGTGGCATTGATCAGTCAATCTTGTCAATTTTTAAACTAAGGAATGCTATTTCATGAATCTGTTGTATTTTTTGGAAAAGAAACCGTGTTGAATGTACGCACAGAGGCATAGCAAGGGTATCCTGCGCCTGGGGACAAGATGTACCAATGGCACCCTCAACTTCCAAAAATTCTAATAAACAAAAAAGGCTGTTGTCCTTCAGCAACTGGAAAAGTGCACTGCAAGTTGTTCTGAAAAAGCCTGACAAGCAAAAACAGGTCCTCAGCTATTTTGCTTAGTTAAGATGCATAAACCATCTGTTTAAAGTCTCCATATCCAGCTGTAGTAAAGAGCTATTTTGAAAAAAAATTGATGATTACTTTGGTGCTGCTCCTCCCCGGTGCCCGGAGGCGGTTGTCCCTACCCCCTCGCTATGCCACTATTGGTGCAACAGGAGAAAATTGCATTTGGTGATGAAATTATTTCTTCTATTTTATTTATTTTTATTGTATGGCTTTAAGTCTTTTGGGTGTCCTGGTCTTTGTGTCATCTGTGCGTAAAGTGATTGTGGTGGCACTTGTGAGAATGTTGTTGCATTGTTGACAGCTTCTATATGCCGCATGGATTGCGCTTGGATTCACTCGGCAACCTGTGGATGACTGATGTCGCATTGCATCAGGTGTGTTCACTCAGCTGCACAGAAACAACATGATTTCTTTTATTTTCTGTTATTTCTTGAAGCAGCTTATTTTAATGTTTAAGTTTGATCTGCAAAAGTGGCATGAATAAGAAACCTAGTGGCATCATGTGATATAAATGGCTGAGGAAAGTGTCGTGAATGTTTTCGAAGAACAAAGTCAGAAATGAGTGTTGAGAAAAGACAGACGAGGAAGACATACAGCACATGATAAAAAAAACTGATTCAAGAGCAGAGCAGGAAATTGGCTCAATGTGGAAAGAATGATAAGACGGAGAATGAGATCCCGCTGGAATGCTTTGCTTTTTGACCAAATATGATTTTCTAACATATTAAACTTCCTTTATATTGCCGATTTTCTTCAGCAAAAATAAAATCTGAGGAGCTGTGCATCATATTCTTGACAGCATTGTCCATTCCATGATAGCCGTGTGCTTTGCATTTTAACAGTTTAATTTCATTTAGTAACTGTTTGCTGGGAATAGGTTTTTAAGTTTGAACCGAACAAAAATCAGCCTTCTCTCGTCCTTGGAAAGGAATTTCAACCGGGACGATCAAATGACGATGTGGAAAGATTCTGCCAGCCAACCGATGTTGCCGTTGCATCAACCGGTGAAATCTACGTCGCTGACGGGTACGACTAAACGCTCCAATGCATTTGCCGTTGACGGACTTTCATGTATAGTAATCAAATTAAGTTTAACTTTTTCTTTTATGTTTCTTAATTTCTTGCTCAACCGTCTTTCTGCAAGTAATAATTCCCTAATGAATATGCATTGATCACAGCCAGGCTCACAAATGCCTTGATTTTATGCACTTATGAATGTGTTTTGAGTGGTTTAGGAAGCATTAGCCTTTGTTAAAACCACTAGCACAGATACAAATGGATAATGTAAGCTTTTAGAAGTTCTGTTGAGATTTTAGTGTATTTCAGTTGGTGCTAATATCAGAACTTGGCTTTTATGACCTTATGAAGATAATTAGTGAAATCGTGCAATCGACCGATGCAAATGGTCTCAAGATATTTCTGTCCACTACGGTCAAAGTCTGCATCTTACAGACAATATTGTTATTTGGCAGTTTTAAAATTGAAATTGAACTGTTGTTAAAAATGCTCAGTGATTTCACAATCTTTAAGACTTACATGAAGCTCAGGTTACACAGAGTTATGAAGTTGCCAGAAAGTCTTGAGGTCTTGAATTTCTATTTGTTTCTCATAG
The DNA here is from genome assembly GCA_018105865.1 of Metaphire vulgaris. Taxonomy (NCBI): domain Eukaryota; kingdom Metazoa; phylum Annelida; class Clitellata; order Crassiclitellata; family Megascolecidae; genus Metaphire; species Metaphire vulgaris. The sequence goes on from CM030853.1 coordinate 15,214,762, forward strand.
ATGAGATTCATTTTCATAAAGAAGATTATTTACAGTCATGTTAACTGTCTATTTATGACCATCAAAAAGTCAAGGGCATAAAGGTATTAATTGGACCCCAAATATATTGAAATGAAATTAAGTTCCTTCATGCAGCATTGTTTCTGACACACTGTGTATAATTTCACTGGCAGAGCCGCTAGGGCAATACAATTTTCCAGTGACCCAAATTAGATTTATTCTGGTCATTTGCTGTTTGTACAGAGTCGTGCTTAAGATGTGCATAACGGCCACGACCTTTGCGTTTGCAGACTTTATGTTTTTTCTTAAAGACTTGTTCTATTGAGAGTACTAGAATCTTCTGTTAAGATGGTTGATTTTACGGTCTAACAAGGACTGTGTGGACATGTCTTGATGTATTAGTGAAGGTTTTGTATGGTGTTGGTGTTTGTAGCTACTGTCTCAGCAGAGTGTTGAAATTTGATAAGAATGGGAAACACTTGAGGTCATTTGGTGTCGGTGACTTCAATGTTCCTCACAGTTTGGCTTTGGCTGAAGAACTTGATCTGATCTGTGTTGCTGATCGTGAGAATATGAGGTGCACTGACAATAATCATTTGGTGGATAAAACTTCTCTCTTTAAGTTTACAGAAAGTTCAGTGACTTCACTTAATAGAAATGCTCCATTGAAATCTTTCATACTTAATCTGATCTGTTTCTTTTGTGATAATTGTTAATCTGCAGTTTTGTCATTTATTGTTTAGCATAACCTTTTATAAGAATGACGACCAATTTATGATAAAGATATCTTCTGCAAAGATGAACTGGTTCTTAAAGCAAGATCTCTAATAGTTTCTTACCTATGAGAGTGGCCCATAGTTAACTAAATAGCCTTTATCCCACTGATTTCCTGGCCAGTGTCAAACAGCCAGTCTCCTTGTGGTCTTCAAGAAGTGATCAGAACATTCAAATGAATATTTGGTTAATAACAAGTGATATTCTTTTGGTTCGCTTTTGGTTTTGGCTGATGGCTATGTTACTGCACTTCATAAATTGTCAATAATAATAATAATAATAATAATAATTCTGAGTTAATACTATGAATTGTGTGAAAGGCATTTGCTATATTTACTTTTGGAAGAAAACAGATAGAATATTGAAAATTATGCCATTGATTCTTCTCGTTTTTACTCTTATTTAAAATTTTACTATATTTTAGAGGGGAAAAGTTTCAAAAGTTCTGATTAATGTAAGCTACTCTGAAGCTGGAGATCGGCACCTACGGGCACAGAGTCTACGGATGAACTTTGCCTTTTACCTTACTCTGTTTATGCTCATTACTGATCTCATTTGATTGAATGCCAGTGGTAGATAAGGATTTTGATTTTGGTCATTTGAACTCATTTCATGAGATGTGCATCTGTTGCTTTGAAGGGTGCTTTGTTACAACGCTGGGATCCGTGATTCTTCAGAGCTTGGCAAACCAGAGCGTCAATACACGGATGAGGTCCTCGGACGAGTCTTTGCCATTGCCTACAGCCAGACAGGTAGAAAAGTAATGGAGATTGTTACTAGGATGAGCTTTGCTGTTGATTTACTCGCCTTAGGTTTGTCAGAGGATTAAGACCTTTTGTGTACAGTTGAGAACTCTTTCGTGATTTTATTTTGCAGATGGCCTTCTGTTCGGAGTGACCGGTCCAACTGGATTTCTCACTCCACAAGGATTTACCATCGATCTGAAAAATGATGTGCATTATAAAGCGGATATTATTGATTATTGGTCGCCCAACGATAAGGTTTGTGTTGTGATTAGGGACTTCTTCTGTCCTTTCATTTGTACAAATTCACCTTTGACCAACTTCTACAGCTTCAGTCTGTCTTCTACCATTGAGACTAGTTGTGGCATTTGTTACTTGCGGAAGACATTGACAAAGAATGAAGGAAAGCCTCTTTTCAGCTTTACAAATGCATCTGATTAATACAAGCAATAATTAATATTAACATTGATAGCATGGTTAATTATTAATTGTATCAATTTTTGAATGATCTTTTTCTGTTGCTTGATATATAATTATGATGTAGCATTTAGTGCAGACTGCAGAATAGATAGCTGGCTATTTGGCAGTAAAGTGCATTGCAGTTGTCTAGAGAGATATTTCCTTTTGGTTTTAGGGCTTTGATGGACCTCACGCAGTCGCTGTCAGTGTCGATGGACAGTCGATTTATGTTGGAGAAATAAACCCTCCTAATATCTGGAAGTTTGAAAAGGAACTAAAAAAACAATGAATGCAGAAATGCTTGCTAATTGGCAAAATTCTGGTCCTTTTTGTAATCATTGTCAGCAGAATTTCAGAATTATTAGTCTTGATTTTTATTAAAGTGAATTCTGTTACACTGATGGTTCTGTTGTGATGTTCTTCCTTTGAAGCAACTGATGTGTTCTCTGAATGCATTATTTGAATTTGGTCTCAGAAATTTTAAATACAATTAGACTCTGCTGACAATTTTTGTCAGGAGCATAAATGTGATTTATGTCTAATATTTTAAGTAATATGCACGATTCACAATTGTTGGACACACTGTGAAATGATTTTGACAAGAGACTGAATGCAGCTTATGATCAAGTCAAGTCTCAAGTCAGTCAGCCATCTTTGCCTGGCAGATTGGCTGCTTGAAGGGGGTCATGACCTCCAACGTGCTCTATCTTGGGCAGGACAGGAGGTGGTCTCCTGGTAGACCAGTTCAGCCAGCATTTCCTTGATCGTTCACATCTTCTGACTTCCTGTCAGCACGCTCCTTTCAATGGTGTCATGTGGTTGTCTCGTCACATGCCCAAAGTACCTCGACTTCCACAATGGTTTAGCAGTATTGGCAACTTGTTCATTGGTTAATAGATTTGTATATGTGATACAAAGCGGTTTCCATATGCACTTATTCTCAAAACTTAGATGCAGTTCACATCTTTATGCATTTTATGAAGATGAAAGTAACGGTTACTGTTTGGCACTTGGCTTTATTAAATGTCGACATATGCACAGTTAATGAGGGATATGAAACCAGAACTAGGTTCACCAGGGATGGGTTATTTAATTGGCTTACATATTTCCTATATAGACATTAAGTACAGCGACTGTGGGCTGTAGGTAATGTTGTATTGGAAGTAAAATTTGTTGCAGAAGTCAAGTGTTGAGGGTCAATACCGATGCAGTGAAGGGTTTGAAACTGCTTGTGTAAGTTGTGTTCCTGTTACTCAATGTATATGCTTTTCTCAAAATGTCTGTAGAAGTAAATTGTCAACAGATGTCGGCAGCTGTTCCATGTTGTCTTAACAACTTGTTTATTAGACCTAATAAATTGTTGGCTATGTCAGCTGTAGGATTAGTCCTTGATGGTCATGTTAATTTATTGCCTTGTGTTTTATGAGTAACTAGAATGACAATTTGGAAATAACACGGTCTTTTAGAATGACAATTGTGTAAGAATTAATTTAGCAACGAAGTGAATTAGAATGAATGACAGTAATTTTAACTTAACTGGTTCCATGTTGTGTCATGGTCATTTGTTTCTCTGTACAGTAGCTGATTGCTGAAGGAATTTATCAGTTTTGAATTTAGTAGAGTTTTGACATAGGTGGTGGTGGTGGTGATGATGATGTAGGTTCAGCCCTGTTTGAGATCCACTAAAGCAGTGGTTCTTAACCAGGGTACTCGTACCCCTTGGGGTACTGAAAAATCTAGAAATAAGGTCTGTTTAAAGACTTTTACTACAATTTACCCTGTAGTACAAGTACTGTAGTAATTGGTGTACTAAATTAGAAACTATGAAGAAAAATCCCACTTTCTGGCATGTGTACAATCTGTGGCAGATGTTTTTTGTGGTTAATAATTATTTTCAATATATTGCAAAGCACAAACTTTTATCCTAGGATAAGGTACGCTGGTAGGGGTACTTAGTTCTCTTATACTTGTTTCAAGGGTACGTAATCGTAAAAAGGTTAAGAACCACTGCACTAAAGGAACTTATGAAGTTAATTTTTCTATTGATTTGCATTTTACTTGGTCTTTAACAATTATTGTACAAGTTCTAATTGTAGATTGTACACTTGACTTAATATTCATCACTTTTAGATGAATAGAGTCCAAAAGGTCGTGTGATTATTTTTGCTTTATCTTGTTATTGTCTCTTATTAAAGATTTAAGCTATTCAATGTTGAAGCCTCGGATCTTTGCAATACGACTTCTTGATGTTTTTGGGTCAAAATTTCTGTGATTAAATATTTATTTATTAAAACGAACTAATATTATTTTGTTATAAGTTTGCTTTCAAATAGTATTTGGTATAAATTGAGCCTATATAGACTTTGGTGTATAGTTGTTTAGTGTTTTGAAATGTTTTAGCTGTCTGGTGGATTGTTGAGTGTTTGTGTTAGGCTTGTTGTCTTTGTAGCTTATTGTGCTTGTGTCAAATCGGTCGGTTTTCAAATGATCTCAGATGTAGAAATGTAGATTCATGTCTTTGTTAATATTTACTTCTTGGAATACCACTTGACTTTTTTCTCTGTGTTTTATGACTGTGGTTGCTTATTTATCTAAGAAAAATGGCCGAGTTGGAGATGCAAGTAAAACTTATGAGTCCAGACATTATCGGAATCACAGAATCGTGGGCCAAGTGTGACATTGATGATACCGAACTAAATTTACAGGGATATGCTATGTTTAGAAAAGATAGGGAAAACCAGAGCAGCAAAGGTCATGGAGCAGGAGGGGTACTACTTTACATTAAAGAAGGCTTGCATGCCATGGAGCGAACAGACATAGAAAATGATCACTTCAAGGAGCATATATGGTGTGAAATCAGAAGTCACCGAGAGAAAATATTGGTAGGGGTTTGTTACAGAACACCAAGTGCTATGGAAGAATCAGATAATGGAATGTTTGCTTTATTGAACAAGGTATCAAGAGAAAATGTTGTTATAATGGGTGACTTTAATTATCATGTAGACTGGGAAACGCTGGATACAGAGAGATCATGTGATAGGAAATTTCTGGACTGTGTCAATGATAATTTTCTGTTTCAGCATGTGACAAGGCCAACAAGAGGCAACAACATATTAGACCTGGTTCTAACAAGAGAGGAGAATATAGTTTCCAACGTGGAGGTTGGGCAGAATTTTGCAACAAGTGATCACCAAATGGTCAGTTTTACTATTAACTTTGGGATTGGTCAACAAAAGCAGTTTCTGGATAGACGTAACTTTTTAAGGGAGAATATGACCTGGCAAGGAAGATGATTACAGAAATGGATTTGGAGAGGAGATAACAGGAAAAGACACCGAGGAAGGCTGGAGCATATTTACCAAATGTATGTCCAAAGTCATAGAATTGACCATTCCCAAACAGAAGAAAATTAATAACAAACTTCCTTGGATAACAAGAGAAGTGCAACGAAAAAGAAGGGCGAAAAACAAAGCGTGGAGGAAACTAAGTAAACTCAGATTAGCAAGTAAAGGAAATGAGCAGAATCAGCATAGACTTAAGATCTTGGAGGAACAGTACACTCAGAAAAGAAAAGCATCAGCAGTTACTAACAAGATGGCTATTGCAAATTTTGAAGGTAGATTAGCAAAAAATATAAAACAGAACAGTAAAAGTTTCTACAAATATTGTAATAGAAAGTTGAGACGAAAGGACACAGTCGGTCCCCACTTGGACAGCGCAGGATGTGCAATAACAGACGATGTAGAAACTGCACAGATTCTAAATAACTATTTTTGTTCAGTATTTACAGAGGAAAATACAAATACTATGCCAGAAGCCAAAATTGTGTTTGATGGAAATGAAGAAGAAATGCTAAAAGATATAGTGTGTACAAAAGAATGTGTTATCAAGGTTTTGACCAATTTAAAGACAGACAAGAGCCCAGGATTAGATGGCTTACATCCAAAGTTTCTTTACGAGGTTCGAAATGAAATAGGACATGCAATTGCTTTGATAATCAATGAGTCACTCAGAACTGGAGTAGTACCGCAAGACTGGAGAGACGCATTAGTCAGCCCACTGTTCAAGAAGGGAAAACGAAGTGAACCAAGCAATTACAGACCAGTGAGCCTAACATCTGTAATCAGTAAAGTTATGGAAAAAATACTGAAAGAAAGCATTTTGGAACATTTGACTAGGCATAAAATTGTTAAAGATAGTCAGCATGGATTTACAAAGGGGCGTTCATGCCTGACCAACCTGTTGGACTTTCTGGAGGAGGTTTTGATAAGCTAGACAAGGGCAAGGAGTAGACATAATATATTTAGATTTTGCCAAAGCTTTTGATAAAGTACCCCATATAAGGCTGGCTGCCAAACTGAAGTCCTGTGGAATAAGGGGCAATATTCTCAGATGGATTGAAAATTGGTTGAAGGGAAGAAGACAGAAGGTTGGCATTAGGGGAGGCCATTCGCAATGGGCAAGAGTTATCAGTGGAGTGCCTCAGGGCTCAGTGCTTGGGCCATTGCTTTTTCTAATATATATAAATGATATCGATGAAGGATTACTGTCCAAAATTTCAAAGTTTGCCGATGACACAAAGTTATGCAGAAATATAGACTCGGAGGATGATGCAAAAATTTTACAAGAAGATCTAAGGAAATTGTTTCAGTGGTCTGTGGACTGGCAGATGCTTTTCAATATTGATAAATGTTCTGTAATGCATGTTGGGAAGTCTAATAATGGTAAGGAATATTCTTTAGGGGAAGGTTCTAACCACAACAGAAAAAGAAAGAGACTTGGGGATAATCACCCATAGAAGTATGAATCCATCTCACCAATGCATGGAGGCAGCAAAAAGGGAAACCAAATGTTGGGAATGGTGAAAAGGACAATTGTGAGTCGTGACAAAGAGATAATCATTAAACTTTATAAGTCATTAGTAAGGCCTCATCTGGAATACTGTGTTCAGGCTTGGAATCCATTCTTGAAAAAGATATAGAACTTTTAGAAAAAGTGCAAAGACGAGCAACGAAGATGGTCAATGGGTGCCATAATTTAAGCTACGAAAAAGACTTCAATATTGTGGACTGACAACATTAGAAAGGAGAAGAGAAAGAGGGATTTGATAGAAACATACAAAATAATGACTGGGAAAGTAGATGTGCCATATGATCGATTCTTTACATTGGCACACTATAGCAGCACAAGAGGCCACAAGTGCAAAATGTTTAAGCAGAGGGTTGGTCCAAGAAAGAAAAACTTTTTTAGTGCAAGGGTTGTGGACAAATGGAACAGTTTGGACGAGGTGGGAGTGACAGTTGAAACAGTGAACGGATTCAAAGGCTATCTAGATAAACTAGGTTATTGAATGCAGATGGTTACATCAGTGGTTTTCACACAGGCTTACTTAGCCTCCTAAACCACTTAAAATCACATTATTATTATTATTATTATTATTAAATAAATTAATTTCTAATTTAAGGCATTCACAGATGACAACTTCTATGAGTATAATTATTCTATTTGTTCTCTTAATGTACTTAGACCATTAGCTTAGCATCAAGGGGAAGACAGTCACAGTCAATGTTCCCTCTAAGGTGGGCGCATGGGCGCGCACCCACAAACGGGGAGACGTGTGCCCAAAAATATTTTTGTTATTGCCCAAAAAAATTGAAAATTTGATGGAAGTATTTCATTTTTATGAAATGATATATTTTGAAATGTTTAAAAGGCGACCACCACCACAGCTTGACCATTTAATACGTCATATCCTTGACGTCTGATAACCAAAACAAGAAAAAAGTCATCATGAAGTCATCACCAGTTCTAAACACCGCGTGCTGCAGTGGATTCAGAGTTTCAGAAAGAAAAATTGCCCAAAAAGTTAGTCAAGTGGAGAATTGTTGCCCAAGACAAATTTCATGCGCACACGGACCATCAAGAATTAGAGGGAACATTGGTCACAGTGTGTCATTCACATTGTGAAATATTTCACTGATATAATACAATGCAATCATGAACTTCAAGGAATCAGCACACTGATGCTGTCCAATTAGATTAGATTGTTCACTAATGGGTGCACTTAGCACAAACGCAAAGCTGTTGATTGATCAAATTAATTACAGATTTTAGAACATTATTAAAAACCCACGTTTTGACTTGGCTTACCCACCATACTGTAGGCTGTCACCCATTTGTCTGAACGGATACCCTGAATTTGACCGGGATCTTTAATGTTTGGGATTTGGTGTGCCATTGCTTGATGCTCCTGTGGATGGCGCAATAGAAGTATTAGATTAGATTAGATGATTAAAGAATAATGTTTTAAGTTTAGAAAGGAAAACATCTTGAGAGATAATGTTGTCCTGTAACTCTGTTAGAAGAGCTTTGAGCATTCCAGTAGAAAGGTCCCAACTTCCTAAATGAACGATCGCCAATCTTTGTGTTGGTTTGAGCAGTGACCAAGGTTCTCGTGTTATCTGATCCGAGACCAAACGGTCTGTTCATCGACCTCAACTGCTTACATTCACAGGTAAGGTATTCCGGTGCCTCTCCTCGCACGCACTTATCCATGAGGGAGATGATCCTGAAAATCAGTCTCTGCTTGATCAGGATCCAGTGCAGTTCACCGAAAACCCGTGTGATGTGCTGGCTCATTTGCGTGTCTGTTCAAAGGCTAGCTGCGGTGTTCTGCACCGCCTGAAGGCGCTGAATTTGTGTGTTGCTGATTTGTGCTAACAAGCTATGACAATAGTCCAGTCTTGTACTTACAAGTGCATGAACCAAACTGCCTTTGCCACTTCTTCTGTCAGAGCAGTCATCAATCTCAATTTCCGTAGCTCGCCAAAACTGCTTGCAATAACTGTGCTGACATGCTGATCTGATCCATATAGTATTCGTGGTGCAATGATAGTGTTGAATATTTTCATTCTGGTGCTGATCTTCATTTCTTTTTGCATTCCAAATATGCCTAAGTCTTTCCATTGTCTGTAGTCCCTTTGCTGCTCTCTTTTTACTATCCTGTTTGTGTCTTCCTTCCCTTGTAATTTCTCCTCCAATGTACGTAAAATTTTTCACTTGTTCTTTGCCATTTCCTTCTAATGAAATGCGTAAACTTTTTTCTCTCTTTTTGTTGACTGCCATGACTTTAGTTTTTGCTGCATTAACCATGAGTCCAATTCTTCTGCTTGTTTCATTTACTTGACTGTGAGCATTTGCAATCCTCGTACGTTATCCGTGAGTAGGCTTCCATCACCTGCATATTTTAGGATTGATATATTTTGTCCACTACAATTCACTCCAATGTTTAGATTCTCAGTTGCTATTTTAAAGATTACTTCTAGGATTACTATGGAGAGAGATGGGGATAGCATGTATCCCTGTCTATTCCCAATTTCTCTCTTAAACCATTCTGATAAGTCTTTATCAACTTTAACTGCACTTTCCATTTTATAACAATTGATAACAATTAAAACTTCATAATCTAATTTCCTCTATTTTACACATGAATCACATCCTGTGCTCATCAGAGACAGACATACAGACAGTGAATGCACAATGGTGCATATGCAAGTGCAGTTTATAAATATAAAAAATGGTAGTCAACATGTGCATATTGAACGTCTTTGTCATTTGCATTGGTGTTGTTTGTGATAATTTACAGAAATGCAAATTTGGCAGAAAACAAAATAATGCACAACAAACCTTCTGTTAATAGGTAAAAGATCTCTGAAATTGTTCTACATCAACAGCATAAACTTTTTTACAATCAGACAACAAACCCTTTATCCATTTACCGCAGCCTTTGGTCAGTTCAAAGATCAACAAACAACTAACAGCTACTCTGCCTACTGCTGCAAAGTGTTTTCCAGCCAATAATACATGATCAATGAGAGGATGTCTAAAAACACATCCTCCTCATCCTCTCACAAGTGCAATTATAAGAGGAAGGAGAGGGAACAGGAGGTAGTCAACAACAACTGTTCTTTGCCCCAAACTAAAACACAATGTTGTCCGGTTGTTAAACTTGGAAGCAATCGCTGGCAACAGCATAACAGCGTCCAAGTAGGCATGCAACGAAAGAGACTTCAAGTTGGAATCCCCCGTCGTCATCAGGTCGAACACACAGCTGTCCAGGTAATAATCAACGAGCAGGTGCTCAGCACGACACTCGGACAGCGCGTCCCCAACGGTCATCTCTGGCGCCGACGTTGTCCTGCTTCGTCTCTCGTCCTCAAATAAAATGACCTTTCGAATGTCAATTCTCTGACGACTGGGACACCTGTGGACGCACAGCTGAAGTGGATTGGCGTTCTGTTTGACTGTGTAGTTAACAATCTCCGAAGGCATTTTCAACGACACTGCAAAGTATCCAGCGTGCAGTCGAATGACAACGGTGGTGTCGATGTAGCGAATGTACATGCGTACGTGTCCGGTTGATCTTCCGTCCTGTATACTGACGCTGTCCGAGCGACCGAACGCCGTCTGCCCGTCGTCGAATGTCGCCGGGAATTCCGCAGACGTCGCCTGGTAAGTGACGTAACGACCGACGGCACAGTCGTCGTTTCGCTTCAGAAGAACCGTCACCTGTCACAACAACAAATTCAACAGTTTACAAGACTCATCCATTCGGGTTCTTTGAATTTCACCAGGCATGCATTGCCCATGCACTGCTTATCAGATCACTTTGCTGCTCGGCCCACATTTCACATACAAAATGTTTGCATCCCTTCTGCACACACACACACACACACACACACACACACACACCTACACACACACACACACAAAACAAAGACATGGACAATGATAGTTGAGCATTTGATTAGGCAGTGATTTACAAGTGATTTACAAATTTCCGGAGACGATAAGCAATGCTGCACCGCTTGCTATCTACATGAATGAACCATTAGGAGGAAACATTAAACGTCTGGCCTCTGGAGGACAGAAGGGCAATCTTCTCGTGCACTTGGATTGCGGAAGGCTCTTTGCTAAGCAGAGAGCGACGATGTAGCAAATGAATTTGTCGGGAAACAAACGATACATCGAAGAAGAAGAAGAAGAAGAAGAAGAAGAAGAAGAAGAAGAAGAAGAAGAAGTGTAAACACCGGAAAAGAGATCCTCCCCCTCCTCCTCTTCCTCTAGGACAAAGGACGTTGAATCTGCCGGAGGAAGAGTCCAAGAGGAAGGACAAGGGGTGAGCAGCCTCTCAGCCTCAGAATTCAGGAAACGATGATTCAACCCAAGAGACACCAACACAGGCAACGTGTCCATTTGCGCCACAAATTCCATGTCCAACTGAAAGAGACAGCAACATATAAGAGCACCTCTACACTGCACTGCACTCAATGTCCCTCAACTGATGATCAATAGGTCAAGACTAGCCAAGTGACCTTCAGTTGACCTCTTCCAAGGTCACGGGAGGGACACTAAGGTCAATTGCCGAAACATACAAATGCCAAAAGCAATCAATAAATGAAACTGTCAGAAATCTCCTTTCTCCTTTCAAGAGTTTTCCACTTGGCAATCACTTTCATTTCCATCAAAGCCACGAATAAGCAACAACACAACTACAACCAATAACATTCTCCTAAAAACAATGGCAGGAAGACAGAAGAAGAGTGGACTGTAGAACTGAGACGGAAGTGAGTCCGATACTCGCAGGAGCCCTGGGGGGGGGGTTGACTCAGCCTTCACTCTCAATTGCAGTGGTAAATTGAGTAGCAATTGCATTATTGCGAAGGTAACATGCATAGGTTTGGCGGAAAAGGCTGGCCACCGTCTTTCCATGAATGGCTTAGGCTTAGCCACCTATGGGCTGATGGTCACGAAACCAGGGGCATACCGGAGATCAGCACCGGTCCCTAAGGGCATTGAGCCTACGGATCAACCTTTTTTCCTATTTAATAAACAATGCTAACACCTTTAAACACTTCTGGACTAGTGATCTACACTTACACAGACACACACACACAGTCACACACGCCGACACACAGTGACACAATCACAGACGTCAAGAGAGAATTTCCAGCAGAGAATCGCTTCTTAGAAGGGAAGCAGAGAAGCGGCGGCGTTCAATGGACGGACTGAAGGCGCCGTCACTGCATGAACAGTCTTTGAGTTTTATTGGACTTTAATGTCATTAGAAGCGGCCGCTTCCGTCTCTTAGTATAGCATGGAAATGGGCCTCACTCCCTCCCCTGCCTCCTCTCCCCAATGAGGTCCAGTAGGACCCAAGACCAGAGACCAGAGATCCTGCAAAACACTTCAGAAATAAAGGAAAGTTTACATTTCTAAACAGAATTTAGATTTGTAAACATCAGTCAGAACACAAGAATAGAGTTCCTATAAACAGAATCACAGCATTTACATCTGATCACCACAGTCACACAGACAGACAGACAGTCACAGATACAGACTGACAGGCAGGCAGGCAGGCAGGCAGGCAGGAGAATGACTATACTGTAGAGTCTGATATTGAGGTAGGCTGCACTTACTCTTGATAATACACCAAACAGTAAACATTGCGCCTCTCTTCCTAGTGCCAGCAGTTAGCATTATATCAATTAGAGTGAACATTTGAAGAGACCGACCTTCTTAACAGCGGTGCCCAATCCAACTCTGTCACTCGTCACCTGAACCGTTAAATACTCGTTGTCAATCAGCGCCCAAGCGCCCTGCAAATCACAAGTCTCAAACGACCCATTGAAAGTCCTCAGATGACCATCTCCAAAGACACCGCAGTGTTCATAGGACGACCCCTCGGAATTACGACCAAAGGAACAGGCCGGAGGAGGCAGGCTGCTGCTGCTGCTGCTGCTGCGCCCGGCGGACGGGCCAGCGTCGCCGCCGCCGCCGACCCCCTCATAGACACGGCCCCAGACGCTGCAGTTGTGGCCTCGCATGTGCTTCTCGACGCCCTTGTGGGCGCTGTGAAAACTCAGATCACCAAGACAACCGCTACTCATGTTCCGCAAACACAGGAAGAAGGTCCGGAACGCTACGCAGCGCACGGCAACGTCGTCGACTCCTCCAAGGACAGACCTGAGTCGAGCGGCCGGATACTCGTCCTGGAGCTGAAGTGACTCCTGAGCAGAAGTATAGAGCTCCCAACAGCGACTCAGGTCACAAAGACCCTCGGACAGATCATCACTCGGTAAACCTACAAAACAAACAACAGCACAATATGCATCGCTGCATGGACCAGAGTGATATCCCCCCCCCCCAGGACACTGAGAAGTGTTTATAAAGTGATGGAATCAGAAGAAGCAGTTCACCCAAAACACAACAAAACAACAAGAAATTCTGATTCACAAACTTAGCCCAAAGCAGTAAAACAGCCAAGATACTCTCAAATATTCTAACAGAAATATTAAATGAAGCCATAAAGGGCTGCCCATTAATTATGTCAACAATTTTTTGGCATTTTGACCCCTCCCCCTTGTCAACAACTGTCAACTTTCAGGGGGTCCCCCCCTATACCGGTAATTATGTCAAAAACTTTTGACTCACCTCCCACTAAGATCAGTGACGGGTCACCTTAAAAAGTTTAGAAGGTTATTATTTTTGTGGTGATGACCTTTCTCCCCTTTCTTTTGTTCATTAAGTGTCATAATGTGGTGATGATAACCTTTTTTGCTTGTGAGGCTTTTTTCTGTTGTAATAAATAGTATTCCATGCATGAAATTTCCTATTTTTTATCATTTGCAAAAAAATGAAATTGTTGACATCAACTTCTCTTGACCCGCTCCCCATGACAACTGTCAAACTTTCTCAACCCCCCTATTTTGTTGACGTAATTAATGGACAGCCCCTAAGATGGTGCACCTGAAGAAGATCCAAGAGAAAGTGCTGATGAATCAAAGGCAATCAGTGTCAGTGTAAGGACAGCAGCGGCAGCAGTAGCAGTAGCAGTAGCAAGGGCTTTCCTCTGAGGAGACAACAACAGCCTATCATCTGCACAGACCCAGTGCTCCATGCCAATCCATCTGCCCAGGTGATCATCACATGCAGTTGAGCCACACACCAGCTCCTCCTCCTCCTCCTCCTCCTCCTCCTCCTCCTCCTCCTCCTATCTAAAACATCCACACAGCCACATGAAGCAACTGAGCAATTAGTCTGGAAATGCATCAATTCTACTCAATTCCACACAAAAACAATCATTTGCACGAATTCACAGCGGCGTAGCCAGGGTTCCAGAATGGACAGAACATGACATTTTCACATAAAAAGTCCCCGATGAACGATAAAAGCTCGTTAGGGAGTTCTTTGCACATTCACATGTATAGTATTTTCTCTTTGACCACGTTACCTACCCTCCCCCCAATTTTTCAACGGTTTGGTGCAAATCCCACAACTGGTTCCAACTGGAAAAGGGAGGATTCACCCCCCCCCTTAGCTATGCCAATACTGATTTATTCATTTAAATAAAAATTATTGAAGTAAAATTTAATTAAAGGTTAATTAATTAGGCACAGATAATTCAATTTGCAGCCATTTCTTTTATTTCTTCAAACAATTTTTTGAATCAAAAGTTAATTACTTTGCACAAAAGAACGAAAAGTAATCAATTCAATTCTAAAATAAACTGCCTCAAAATAACCAAAAACACGGAAAAATCAGAAATAGACAAAAACTTAAAATGAAATTAGATAAAAATAAATCAATAAATAACAAAAGCAACAGAAGCAAATGAGACCAATCAATGAGCCCCCCCCCCTGCCCTCTCCCTCCTCCATTCTGCCATCACTCAGCAGCTACTTTCCTAGTCAGAAACGAAAAGGAAAGGCTCTTAGAATCCCAGAACAGAGTTCTCCTTCTTTTGCATTTCAGGGTGAAAGGCAAACAGTGTGAGTAACTAGAGGAAGAGGAGGAGGAGGAGGAGGAGGAGGAGGAGGAGGAGGAGGAGGAGGAGGAGGAGGAGGAAAGATTGGTGTCATCGAATGAGGCTCCTGCTCCTCCACTCATCAACAGCAATGCTCCGGCAAAAGGTTCAACACACAAACGCAATAATAAAAAAGAACTCCAATTGCCAAAGCAATCGTTCAATTCACACGATGACAAAAGCCAAGACAGTGCTTCTATCTGAATGAGAAAAACGTTTACTAAATAAAACCGGAGAACATTAAGAGCATTAATTAAGCGCTCCATAATCCTCACTATGCAAGAACCGACAAGGCTTTCAGCACAGCAGGTCTCCACTACAGCAGCAGCAGCAGCAGCAGCAGCAGCAGCAGCAGCAGCAGCAGCAGCAGCTGGCTACCAAATGACAGGGACAGCAAGAAACTAAGAATCCCATTTCACGCATTCAAAATAGAATTCACCAATTGTAGAATGCATTTTAAAAGTAAACGATTAAAATTCACTAAACCTTGGTGCCAAATACATTCCTAGAAATGGCGCTATAGAAGTTCGTTAATTAACTAGAGGTAGGATCATTCATATTTCTATTTAGAAGAGTTTACAGTTGAGACCCTTTGTCCTTTTCAGTTTTTTAGTCTTCAATAAAAACCTAAAATTTAATAGAATCACCAAATTCCCACGGTTTTCTGGGCTCTGCAGTGGCAACAAGTCTCCATTGCAGTATCTGAGAGTAAGACTACTGGGAGGGGAAGACTGCCACTTTCCCACATGTCCCCTCCTGCTATTTAGAGTGTAGTCAAGTCAAGTAAGCAGTGACCAGAAATTTCCCCTACAAACGGGACACTGGCAGGAGTCAAATTGCGCACGGTCTCACTGCTGATAACTGGCCTAATTAAGTACTTTTTGCTAGGGAATGACCGGATGTTTATTTTCCACCGGATATTTTGGATCAACATTTGCCGGATACGGATCTGAAGCGAATAATACCACACAAGATTAGAATGATCCTGGGAGCCTTGAGTTTGCAGATAGACTATCTCGGGGGTCGTCCATAAATGCAGCGCTTTCCGACCGGAGTGAATGTCCAGAGCGGTTTCCAGTCATAACCTACTTTTTACCTCATTATGAATATTATAATATGAGTTTTGTCAAGTGCACAGGGTTACAGGCATAAGACTCAGTGGAGGATATAACACTCAGTTGGAAAATATTACTCTGGCAACTGTCTACCAATAAATTTGCATTGTGAGAAAATGACAAAGACAGCCTCTCTAAGTCCAGTCACTCAACATCTGTCTTTAGATGACATCACACACAAATTCAATAACAGAGAAAAGGAATTAGAACTCCTCAATGAAATCTTCTGTCAATCACTCGACTGAATAAATGACCACCAGAATAACAAAATCACTGGAAATCAGTAGACAAGCATCAAACACAAAACTCCTAAGAAATAAGAAATCATAATAAACAGACCTTCATTCACTCTGTTCCAAATTAAAAACAGATGATTTTTAAAGAAAGCAACTGCTTCATCTTTTTACCTTTTGAAAGATACCAGAAGATGGCTTCTTTTATTTCATTTAAGTATTTAATTAAACAAAGAACAAAAACAACAATTCTAGTAACACATCTGTGCACAATGCAAAGCAATAATTGGATAATGAAGAATAGCACTGCTGGTCAACATCAAATTCATTGTCTAACATTAGCAACCTACTTCCATACTTCCACAAACAAATGCAAAGGCCAAAAAAGTCAAAGTCCTTCCCAAGCCTCACCACCCTCACCGCATATGCAAAGGTGTTCAGCTTTAAATAGTTTCATAACAAAAGACTTATCTTGTTTGTCAGGCAATGACACACTGTTTAAGTGGGAACTTGATTTAATGAAAGAGAAAAAGCCTCAAGCATGTATAAGTCTCTTGTCAATGCCTCCTCTGAGGGAACCACTTGTTACTCCATCAATACACATCAAGGCAAAGTAAAGGTCAAACATTCAAAGTTCAACTGATTAACAACAAAGTCTTCTACAAAGACATATGCCAAGGAGTACTTGACAGGCCCAGCCGCATTCATTCTACAATTCTATTATCCAGCTTCAATCAAAACATCACACGTCCTACAAGATTTTCCATTCTAATGAAAATTCTGAGCATTAGATACCAAATTATTTTTTAAAAGTAAACAACAATTGAAAAAATATTTTGAAATCATTGACATTGTTTTAAAATGAGATTACTTAATACACACCATCATTTCAAACTTAACATCACAACCAGTTGGAAAATAGAAGCAGAAACTATTTGACAAAACCTCACCCTGCTTCTCCCTCTCCTTTCCTCTATCCATCACCATTGATGGCAGTGAAAACAGAATTCAAGCATGTACTCAGTGACACTCATTCTGAGAATTTACCTGTTTCCCTTCCCATGCAACCATAGCTCATCTGAGCGATCTTTAATAAGAGGCGCTATGCAAATGCTCTGCTACATTACCTGCATGGAAATTCAGTCTTCAAAGTGAGTAATGTAAACTGAAGAAGTTCTTTGTCTTCAACTGCTAATAATGATATCCACAGATCATTTGAACGATCATTAAACTACAACCACTTAGTCATAAATAGAAAGCAAGAGCATGGGCATAGCCAGGAATTTGATTTTGGGGGTATAATGTGATTTTGGGGAGGGGGTATAAATCTTTAAAAACTTTGAAAATCTTAAAAACCAATTTAAAATGTCAATGTAGTCTAATTTTTTGAGGGAGATATATACCGATATACTCCCCGGGTCCCCCCCCCCGTCGATACGCCCCTGAGCTGCTCAGAGCAGTGTAAATAGTGAAGTAAAATAGTATCTTCACAATCAGACGATTGAAGACCTCAGCAGAGCCATTAACAACACCTCCGAACAGCACCACCAACGGAATTCCAATGTAACAGGCAATTACTTAACACTTCTAAAGTCTCAAATAGCTTAAGAAAAGTCGGTCAAGAGTCAAATACAGACAACTTCACCAAGAGGCCATTCCAAAGAATATCAGACAATTGCCGAGAGGCCATTCCAAAGAAAATCAGACGCTATTACTAGTTTACATAGAAATAAAAGAGTCTTCTGATTTGCCTTTAAAAAATTTATTTTCAAAACTCAAGTAACCCTTTGGCCAAAGTTAAATTCAGCACAAGACAAATGACAGTAAAAATATTTCAAACAATCCAACCTAAATTTTTAAAATACACTGGAATAAATTTATTTCATTGAAGGCAATCATTAAATTATGACGTTCTGTCAATTGGACCAGAATGATTTTCTTAAAGCACTGACTGATGCAATGATGCAGAAATTAGTGTCCACATTTTTCACATATGTAAGAAAACCATTCAGAAGGTTAAAAACCCATCCACTGAAGCATAATATAATTATGGAGACGCAATTTACCAGTAACAGGAATACTGGCAGTTCCAAACCCTTCACTGCATCGGTATTGACCCTCAACACTTGACCTCTGCAACAAATCTTACTTCTAATACAACATTACCTACAGCCCACCAGTCACTGTACTTAATGTCTATAGAGAAAATATGTATGCCAACGTTCCCTCTAAGCTGCGCGCTGCGCAATTGCGCAATATTTTTAGGGCCAGTAGGGCCAGCGAGCAGAAGTTTTTGAGTAGCAGAAGTTTTTGAGTAGCGCGCAGTGATTTTTGAGTGGCATTTATAGGATAATACATTAGTCAAAGCTGAAACATCATAACAAAAATTTGACTTGAAGCACATCACAGAACATGCAGTAATAGTTGTGGCGAAAATGAGTTTCATTACATGGCCCAATGATAGTTCGTAGTCTAAACAAAATCAGCGCTATAAAACAATTTCATGAATGGCGCCAAAGCCTTCTGACCTTGGCTTCTGACGGCGCAACCAACTTCCATTACGTTAGTATGTAGCTCAAATTTAAAATAGCAATGAATTTGTTTTTTGCAAAATATGTCAGCAAGCTGTTGCCTTTACGTTAGAATTTCGATGACAATGAAGCCGAACATGATCAGTGGCGGCTCCACCGGAGGGGCCAGGGGGCCCGTGCCCCTATTGAGAGCCTGGCCCCCCAGTGACCCCCCCCCAGTTGGGACCTATACTTAATGCTACATACATTAAACAACAAATGGTTGGCCCCCCATGATTAGAAGTTGCCACCCCAACGGCCCCCCCACTTGCCAAATCCTAGAGCCGCCACTGTACATGATGTGATGTTTTGTCAATAAGACTTACTTATAACGACTTTAAGAAATTTCAAGTTCATTTTATTAATTAGGTCTTGTTGCAATTTTTGGAAAAGCTTATTTTGTTGGACATCAGTCTTCATTCAGTCTTCACTTGACTAGGGGCTGTCCATTAATTAAGTCAACAATTTAGGGGGTTTGAAAAAGTTTGACAGTTGTTGACAGGGGAGGGGGTCAAGATAAGTTGACGTCAACAATTTCACCTTTTACAAATAATCAAAAAATAGGAAATTTCATGAAATACTACTTATTACAATGGAAAAATCATGGCAAAAAGCTCATCACCACCACATTTTGACATTCGATGAGAAAAAAGGTTAAAAATTGTCATCACCGCCAAAAATAGTAACCTTGTTATTGGGGCCTGTCATTGATCTTGGGGGGGGGGTCAAAAGTTTTTGACGTAATTATGGGGGGGGTAAGTGAAAGTTGACAGTTGTTGACAAGGGAGGGAGAGGGGGTCAAAAATTGCCCAAAAATTGTTGACATAATTAATGGACAGCCCCTAGCATATGGTACAAGGCAATACAATTTTCAAAAATCTTTGAAGTCTCTTATATACCCTGCACGGCAGCATTTTTGAGTTGCTCAGACCAACTGAAAATTTGCACAGCACCCAAAAAAATTAGAGGGAACGTTGATGTAAGCCAATTAAATGACACATCCCTGGTGAACCTGGTTCTGATTTCATATCCCTCATTAACTGTGCATATGTGGACATTTAATAAAGCCAAGTGCCAAACAGTAACCGTTACTTTCATCTTCATAAAATGCAGAAAGAGCTCTTACCTAATGACAGGAACGGACAGAGCAGCTACAGATGATGACCACAAAGACTGTCAAGGAGAAACTGAAACTAGACTCACTCTGTCTGTGTCTTTGTCTGTCTGTCTATGTCTTCACGTCTTTATGCCTCTGCACATTGACTCATTCTGCAGTACATTATGATCAAAGTCCTGCTGACCAATCAAAGGGTCCTCAAAAGGCACCCCCCCCCTGCTCACCATGGCTCTCATCCAATTTCTCCACTGAAAACTCCTGATCGCCAACAGGACGACGACAAGGAATAGACTAAGAGTAGCCGAAGACAAGAAAGCACTATCCTCTCTCTCCTTCTCGCCCTCCTAGCCACAACAAATGCTCCTCATGTGGTGTTTGCACATTAAGGGAAGGGGAACACTGGAAACCACTGTACCAACCACCAAGGCTGGCAGACCATGTGAAAACACACACACACACACAAAGAGAGAGAGAGAGGAGAGAGAGAGAGAGAGAGAGAGAGAGAGAGAGAGAGAGAGAGAGAGAGTCATATAAACACATATGCAGTGAAAACAAATATATATCTATATATATTATGTATATATTATTATGTATGTATATGTATATATATATATATGTGTGTGTGTGTGTGTGTGTGTGTGTGTGTGTATACATAATTATGTATACCGGTACCGGTAGGAGCCACAGAAACAACCATAAAATAATCATTGATAATGTAAGTACAAAAAAGGAGATAAACTTGGTTTGGATATGTAATCATATGTTAAAAGAATGCATGGGTAGACAATAGACAAGATATGGATAAACAATACAAAGCACTACAAACATGCAACGTAGATCGAGGAAGCTCAAGAAAAAGTGCATGACAACAATTTATTGTAGAAGGATGCAGATTGACGCAAGACAGAGCAAAGTAGAAATGTTTTGTATCTAACTTTTGCAGCCATAAAGGCAGAAAGTGAAGATGATATCCAAAGTTCCAAACCCATAGACAGAATGTCATCAAAGAGTGAAATACCCTTCTAAAAATACCATCACATGTCATGGACTGGCGATATTGTTCCATGGCCTCAGTCCACCGTCAAAGACACCCTCCCTAACTGTGAATTCAAACTCCGGCTCTGAACAGCTCACACTCCAAAGAGAGGCTCTTCAGAGGACAAAGCAAAGAAATTAAAAGGAAAGGCATTCAAGAGGATCGCATTTCACAAAGATAACATGTGCAAACAAATGCTACAATGATGAGGAAATTGCAAAAGACACTCACGTCTGAATTACCCCAAACACACATGACAGTATACCCAGGTTATGAAAGGCACGGTGGTCAATAACACGGGCACACAAGAGTCTTGCACCCAGTGGCGGCTCCACCGGGGGGGCCAGGGGGGGCCCGTGCCCCCCCTATTGAGAGCCTGGCCCCCCCAGTGGCCCCCCCCAGTTGGGACCCTATACTTAATGCTACATACATTAAACAACAAATGGTTGGCCCCCATGATTAGAAGTTGCCCCCAACGGCCCCCACTTTGCCAAATCCTAGAGCCGCCACTGCTTGCACCAAACAAAGTCCAATCTTTAAGAAAGTTTAAGTCATCAAATTTCAGATGAAAATTAAAGCCCAACAACAGATGGGAAAATTCACTATTCATTTGGTCATTGGTGTGACTATCTTGAACATTTTGAAGCAAATCAAATTCACAGATATGACTGCAGATGAAAAGACATCACATGATACACTCCATCCACCAATCGATTCATCTCTAACACGGTACAGTTGACACTCTATAGTCTAGGCTTTAGTTACATTAACTGAAGCAATTCTGTTTGCATGAAATGGTCCCATGGAATTGTGCCCTGTTCCAGCAAACCCACAAATGCAAAGAATAAAGGGACTAAGGCACAAAACCCAGACCACCACAGCTCTGTCTCTGTGTCTCTCCCACCCCACTCAAGTCTCCCCACAGTCACCAAATGTTGCCAGAAAAGTGAATGAAAGTACAGCAGCTGTGTTTAATCAGCATTTTAAAATACAAACAGCAGCCAAAGCAGAAGACAGCTCTAGGCATAAATCAACAGATACCAAGACACAGACATACAATGGAACTCAGTCACCTCTGAGCACAACACAATGATCAAAAACATTAACGGATTACAGCACAAGACTCAACATGCAATCCTCCTCCTCCTCCTCCTCCTCCTCCTTAGGCAAACGAACCGCTCAGAAGCGTCTCAGAGAGAAAAAAGACTTCACACAAATTTCTCATCTCAAAAAATCCAAAATAAATCACTTTTCTTACTAAAGCAAATAAGAGGAATAGCCATGTCTTTTTAGACATACAACATGAAAATATGAATAGAATGAGATGAAACTGCCAGGTCTATCGGTTTACATTAGTATGCGCACCAGTAGTTTGCGCACCTGGGAGTTTGCGCACCAGTAGTTTACGCACCCGTTGTTTGCGCACCAGTAGTGTACACGCACCAAGTTAAGTTTCAACAGTTAATAACAATGTGAACAAATACCTTGCATTCCTTTATAGCCTTTTCTTTATAGCTTGACCGCTGGTCTCTGGCTTAGGGGTTGTCCATAAATGACGTAATGTGCCTAAGGGGAGGGGTCAGGAAATTTTTTACGAAGTGTGACGAGGGGGAAGGAGGTCTCAATACCTTGTTTCCATAACCCTAACTCTAACCCAATAATGAGTTATCCTTGGGGGGGAACCGGGAGGGTGGTAGTTGCCAGTGCCTTCATTTCTTCTTGCCCTCGTCACACTTTGTAACAAATTTCCTGACCCCTCCCCCTAGGCGCGTTACGTCATTTATGGACGACCCCTAAGCCAGAGACCAGTGGTTCCCATTGTTATTAACCGTTGAAACTTAACTTGGTCCGCATACTACAGGTGCGCAAACTCCCAGGTGCGTAAACTACTGGTGCGCATACTATGCATTACCGGTCTATCTGCTGTCACATCACCAACATCACAGCTGCAAGTGATGCACAGAAACCAATGCAAAGCAGCAGTCAAAGGCAAGTGTAGGACATTCTCCTCCCTGGACATAATCCCCCCTTTGTTTACTCTATGGACTTTGACTATAATCATCACCCACACCATAAACCAGACACTAAACACTAACCCTAAACGATACTAACGGCAGCCATGGCATCAGATATACCGTTAAGTACCTTTTAAAATTAAGATCTATGATATTGATTTACATTGTTCATTACTTCTTTGCCGGGGGGAAATATGCCCGGGGGAGATAATGCCCGGGGGATAATGTCCAGGGGAGAATGTCCGTGCCCCGTCAAAGGCAGACAAGGACCGCTGGTCTCCCGCCGTTGACAGAACGTCAAACAGTCTGCATGTGGCATGAGGCTGAGGCGGTGAGTGTAGTGGTAGAATTCCTTTCATACAACTGGAAGGCAACTGGTTCAAATCTGTCTCCAGCCACCATTGCTCATTGCTCCTTCACTTTCTAAATGACTCAACGTGCAGTAACAACCATGTAATAACAACAATACTACTACTACTACTACTACTACTAGTCATAATAATAATAATAATAATAATAATAATAATAATAATAATAATAATAATAATAATAATGTTGTTGATGATGATGATGATGATGATGATGTTGATGATGATGATGATGATGATGATGATGATAAAACAAAATTATTTGGAATAAATACAGGAGATATGTGATAACATTAATAACGTGTAACATGTAATAACAGTATAGATGTGTAAAGTCAACAAAGAGAAAGCAGTCAGTGCATATTAAGTGACAAACTAAGACATTAATTAGGCTGAGGTAACTGCCATTCCGGCCTAAAGGGTCATTCACCATCTGACCCTGAAGAGCAAAAAGGAGACAACACAATATATTTTCACCAGGCAACTTATTTACATTCCCTCACCTCACCCTCTCCTCTAAATACCACAGACAGCAAGCAAATAATTTCTCCTTCATTTACTTTCCTCAGGTGCATGATTGAATTCAAAATATTTTGGAATTACAAATAGTTCATTCTGAACAATAACAAATCTGCTTACAAAAGAATCACAAACTGTATCAGAAACCAAACAGAGCTTTAAGTAGGGGGTGCAGATAAATTAAAAATTTGGGTGTAATATTTTTTTTCATTGCTCCTACGTGTATAGAGGAAGAAAACATGGTTGGATCGAACTCATGATCATTTCTTAGATCGGCCCGGAGGGCATTTTGAAAAGCCCACCCTCTTATTGCATTTCTCGAAATATTTGTCCGACGTTTACTACAGACTAAACACATTTTCTTATTTAAAGAAGTATTTATCAGTTTTATTTGGAGAATATAATTGAAATGTTATAGTGCAATAGTTATTCAGTCAATGGCAGACACAAAAGCAGATATTGATACAGCTCTTCTGGACTCAAAGCTCTTCTTAGCAATCAGAAGTTCGCGTTTTTTCCAAATTCTTCTGCTGTCAGTTCCTTGCCTTTCTTATGTCAAATTTGGAACACTAGATTATTACTGGGCACTGACAGGCAGCTATCACGACTGTATTGCACTTCCATCTTCATCCTTGTCTTCTTTACTTGGTCAGATAAGGCTTATCGCTACAGGTACTCATCATTTTCATCACACGAGGTAAAGGGTCCACTGTAACTCTTCAATTGCTCAGTTGTTTAAGCAGTCTTCCATCAAATTTCAAATTTTGAGCTAGCTTCTTCCCAATTTTTCTTCCAGCTACAGTGTCTTGATTTTTGACCACTCAGGTTTGATGTTTTTCACTCTGTGAAGTGATTGCGCATAGTCTCGGAAATTGTCGTCAAATGTATCTCGAAGCTCTGTGGCGCCTTGCATGACAATCGCTCGGCTGGTTGCCTCTAAGTTCCTGTTCTCTGCTGTTCTGTGACTGACTAAACCACACAAATTCTCCATGCCTAAGTTATGGACACGAGCATTAGTGGCAGCATGGTAAGACAAATTTTCAACTACTATGGCTAAGGCTCAGCACAATTCCTAAGACTTACCCCACCCCAAATTCTTGGCTGACTCACCCTTTGTCTCTCATTACTACATTACTACTACTACTACTACTACTACTACTACTGCTACTACTACTACTACTACTACTACTACTACTACTACTACTACTACTACTACTACTACTACTACTACTACTACTACTACTACTACTACTACTACTACTACTACTTTTACTACTACTACTACTACTACTACTACTACTACTACTACTACTACTACTACTACTGTGCTACTACTACTACTACTCAGTGTTGGAGTTGTGAAATTGAGCTGGGGGGTTGAAGACTGAAATTCAATGCATGACAGAAACTGCATGTAGCTACCAGATATGCGATTTTTGGGAGGGTTGCAAAGTAAGCGGGGGGAGGTTCAACCCCCCAACCCCCGGCAACTCGAACCCTGCTACTATTACTACTACTACTGCTATTGCTACTACTACCACTTTTGCTACTACTACTGCGAATAATAGTAATAATAACAAGTAAAATATACTAATATGAGGTACGACTTGTAGAGAGTAAGGTGGTGGTACGTACCGTGCAATAAATCATGAAAAACGTTGACAAGCAAAAGAAGGTCAATAGCAGAATTTTTCCATTTTACCGACTAAATTTTGCTTGTAAAGTCTGTCAAACAAAAAAGTTATTAGCAAGGATTTTCCGTTTTACCTTTTAAATCATGCTCGAAAAAGGCTATTGGGGATGGGGGTGCATCCCCAATCATCCCATGGTGAAACAGTCCCTGGTCATCTCTATTATTATTGTTCTTTTTTTATTATTTATGATTTTGCATACTGAAACAGAAAATTCCAACAATCGTGTCATTATCAGCAATTAACATATTACTATGAAAGTAAATAAACAGCAAATTCAAAATTTGACATAGGCCGATCTAAAGAACGATTATCTTACAAGTCGAAGGGTTGTTTAAGTGTCTATTGGGATGGGAGCAACCAAAAAAAATCTTACTAATGACATATAATGACTTTTACAAAATATCTGCACCCCCTACTTTAAGATACTTGTTAAAACCTCACTCAAGAAATTCCTCACTCAACTGTCATCACTCTAATAAGCATCTACATATCATAACTGGCGAGAGTGAGAGAGAGAGAGAGAGAGAGAGAGACAGAAGAGAGACAGACAGACAGACAGAGAACTGATGTTGTTTGTGGCACAGGGTCCTCACAGTAACTCCCAAAGACAACACCCTCATCATGAAGGTGTCAAAACAGAGAAACATCTCAGCTCTTTGGAGATAAGCAAAGACCACTGAAGAGCAACTGAAGAGCAACTGAAGAGCAACTGGAGAGCAACTGAAGAGCAACTGAAGAGCAACTGGAGAGCAACTGAAGAGCAACTGAAGAGCAGACATCTGCAATTCAAGTGACCCACTCAAACGAAACCAATTACCCGTCACAAGGAACACCTACAAGTAACCAAACATACTTGAAGACCACTTCACACTCATCACTTGTTCACTGAGAAGACAACTGCCATCAATTGACTATTCTCTTACAGACACATCGTCAACACGTAAAAAGGTCTACATTAGTATGCGCACCAGTAGTTTGCGCACCTGGAAGTTTGCGCACTAGGAATTTGCGCACCAGGGGCGTACCAGGGTTAGGATTAGAGTTAGGGTTAAAGTTAACCTTCAACCTAACTCTAACCCTCACCCTAACCCTAAACCTAACCCTAACCCTTACCCTAACCCTGGTGCGCAAATTCCTAGTGCGCAAACTCCCAGGTGCGCAAACTACTGGTGCGCATACTATGCTACACCCGTAAAAAATCTACAACTAAACAAAATGACAACATAGAATGAAAGATAGAACAACCACGGACCATTATCCAGCAGTAGGTGATGAAAACTTACTTCAGCTGTCTGAGTTTAGCAACAGTCATTATCTAAAGCCCTAAGTGTTGTTACCCAAAAGAATTTCTCTTCAAAATGCCATTTCCTCCATAACCATAATGTTCCAGCCGCCATGACCCTCTGGATAAAATGACCCTACCAGACTGAACCCCACCTTCTGGCTATGGCTATATCAAATTTATATTAATGATAAGTGCCTAACAATGGTAAAAAAGTGCTATATAAATTCAAGAGCTCCTACTTACTTTTCAATGAATTTACTGTTACACGCTCTTAATTCCCAATTTTATTTTATTGCAAGTGTAAATGCAGTTGGAAGCAATAAAAATGCCACACTTGAGCTCTTTAACAGAGCAACTGCTGACACTATAGAGATAGCAGCGGTCTCAGCCCTTGACCCAAAGAACAAAGCAATCAAACCACGGATAACAAAACCAGATAAACAACAGTGCTAAACATTGTTCCTAACACCTCATTGTTGGGCTATTAAATGCACCTAATCTCACACTCTCAAGCTAGCATTGCAAGAATGACAACCAAGATAAAGACAGGTGAAAAAGAGATATGCCTTATCACATCCAGAGCAAACAAGGAATATTATACACATCTATAATATTAAGATCCTTATCTGTATGTCTCTCTGTCTGTTACCTTCAAGCGTTCTGATTGGTTGACTATTGGTAGACGGTTTAGTCCTTACGTCGCGATGCATTGGTGGGCGATGTTCAAGACAGCGTTGCTATTGGTAACCAAAGCGGTTTAGTCGAAGCGCGTTTGTGAAGCGCACGTTCAATTGTTCATTGCAGCGTCATAAGTGTACAACGTCGCGATGCGTTGGTGGGCGTAGCTTGAGGAAGTTGCGCAATTTTAACATACACAAAAAATATGTGTACAGCGTCACAAATGGTCACAGTTGCGTGATTTTAACGTACATAGGCCTAATTATTACCTGGCGCAGAGCTTGGCTAGGTGGCGTATGTACTTCATCGAAATGTTGTTCAGCATGAATGCAATGATTGGGTATTAGGTATAGGTATTGGATTAATATTATCCTGCACTGCGAGCGAAGCGAGCATCTTTCTAGTATACTTAATCAGACTGCAGAGTCAGAGATTAAGATGGCAGTCAACAGCTATAACAACTCCACTTCAAAAACTTAACATTGGAATTCTTTAAATTTAAATTCAATGAAACACATTCCAAAAAATACAAAAGGAGACGTGAATTAATAATAACAAAATAAAATCAATTTCCAATTGAATTAATTTTCATTAAGTTAATGTGCAACAGAAATGTTTCTTCAAACTAAATCACTTCAATTAATGCTATTTGCCTATTTATATTGTGATAAACATAGTTCCAAATGAAAATGCAGAGATGTGAGAAAATGTTGTAAGTAGCTGAATAGTGACATGGAAAAAACTCAACACTTATTAAGCTTGAAGTCAAACAGATATAATTGAAAGTGAAATGTGAAATAGCAGAGGCATAGACGGAAGAAGAGCAATCAAACTGAGTATTCTATTTACCCAGCAGATAAGAAAATCATCTCACCAGAAAAAGACTGCAGAAACAGATGGAATAATTACTAACATAGCAAGATTCTATTACAAAATGCTGACAGCAGCAGCAGCAGCAGCAGCAGCAACAACAACAACAACAACAACAGCAGAAGCAGGTCTAACAAATACAGCCAGGAAGCCTTCTGCACCAAACAAACTGAGGAACCCATATTGCAGATAGATAGTTCCCAGTTCACACATCAGATAAACATGTCTTTCTCACAGAAAAGTAAAATATTAGATATGAAAGTCAAAGTTATACTCAGGTAGGAATAATTTCTATCTAAAATGCAGACGCATGAGCCTTATCAACAGAGTACCGTAAATGCAAGATTCCAGCATAATTTAATCTCTAGTAGCTACTGACACAGTAAATGGATGAAGATATGAAGCAGTACAGAGAATAGGTCTCCTATTAGGCATACATGCTGTCAACGCCAAGTGCAATTAATAAGGACAATGGCAATGATCTGTTCAGAAAGACAGCTTAACAGTCAAAGGAGAAAGTTCACAACTATTAACATATCAGAGATATAAATATTTCCCATATAGAAATGGCAAATAACAGTTTGAATTAGTGAAGACATAAAAGTCAAAATAAACATCTACCAATGTATATGATAAGCAAAGTCTATAGCTGGTCATTCTGCATTTTTGGAAGCTGTAAGATTTTGTAAAAACAACAGTATGTAAATTGCCTTCTGGTCATCGAGAATTTCCTTGAAGTCATGAAAGCTGAGGATTCTGCCAGAGACTGAAGAAAGTCCTTCCTCTGTAGAATTTCCAAATGCAGTCCACAATTGACAGCACCCAGCAGGGAATCTCAAACTGCCAGCAATTGGCACTTGTACAGTACACAGTTTGCACTTCTTCTTACCAACAATCACTGCTAGCAGCTGTATAAGCACTGACAGACTTTCTTTTCTTCTGTTTCTGGGTTTCTGACTCAATGGCAAAGTGCCTCAGAGACCTGTTTTCTTCTAATGCAGTTAGCATTCAGATCCAAATGGTCTTATTATTCAAATTGAACATGTTTGAAAATGTTCCATTTGACATCAACTATCCCTGATGGGTCTTCTGCTCTTAATGCTCTGTATTGCTGGACTTTAGCTTTTGATTTCACTGTCTATCTTCATGTTGAGGTAGTGGCAACACAGCAAACTCCACCTTTCACCTTTTTACAGCACTGAGCATATTGAGTCGCTGCACCAGTCAAAATCCATCTGCGCTAACAGCATTTTCCCATGCCCTAAAGGGACTCAAACAATTCAACAACTTATCCCCAGGTTCACTTAAGCTGTGGCTGCATAAAGGGATATGTTGCGGAGATATAACCCCTAAGTATTGCCTGGACAATATCGGCATGAATGATGCGCTGGCATTAATTGATGGGGTTCCACTTAAAAATATATCCTCAAATATTTGTTTGGGACAAAAAAATACCACCCGGATATATCTGAGTGAATGCGCTTACACATTCAAGCAGATAATTCAGCCGGATACCTTTGCTGATCAACCAATCAGCTTCCAAGTTAGTAGGTCACCGATTGACTTTTATGTCTTGGGTAAACTCGAATGGTTATGCAACATCAAAATGTCTTTGCATAATAATAAGTTGCTGAAACAGCTTCAACAGTCTGATCAAAACTTTCTACGCTTGTGACATTTCTTTCCAATAGAAAACGCAGCTCTTAAAACACACATCAACACCAGAATTTACAACAGTCCTGTCATCCGCCATCTTTGCAATAGGTGTGGCTTCCTTTTATCCTAGGGTCCATCCATCTACTGTCCGGGGACAACGTAATGGACTTGTAATGGGATTTATCCCAGTGTAGCATATCCCCTAATGGAGCTGTACCTTAAATGATTTTCTAATCACACACCACTATTCACTATTCCGTCACACAAGGCAACCCCCCTCCTATGGAATTCGCTGCCCGACTCAGTGACCACAGACACTTCCTTCGAGTCATTCGCCACTAAACTTAAAACGCACCTTTTCAAGTCATTGTATGATTGTTCCATGTAAAGCGCTCTTGACTTTGGCCCTCACTATGCTACTGCACTATATAAATCGTCATGTAGAATAGAATAGAATATTCCTAAAGCATACAGTAGACATAAAATAAAAAGGCATGTCAAAGTGCTGATACTACCATGGCCACAGCAGCAGTGTAGCACTGAATTATAAGCATATCGTTATACCAGAACTCGACGACTACTTTTCGGGCGCGCCAGTTATAATATACGTAAGATTGTTTACAGGCTGGAACGTCGTGCTGACAAATAACCGCGTACAATCAATCAATCAATCAATCAATCAATCAATCAATCAATCAATCAATCAATCAATCAAATTGATTGATTGATTGATCAACTAGCCTGTCATCGGAAAAATAATCGCAGCATTTTAAAAATATTCTCAAATGAAAAATTAACTAAAAGAAACATACAAAATAACGCTTTCGATCAAGTTCAAATTTCAATGTTGACATCTTTAAACCCGGAGCCCTCAATGTAGACCCGGTGTTTAAATTTCAGTGTTGCTGCTGGAGATTTGTAGTTGTAGATACGGCGATGAAGTCGTGGACTGAACTAAGTGAACTTCACTGAATCCCGGGATGGCCGAAGAACCTCAGGCTAAGGTACTCTAGGCTCTACCAGCGAATCAAATTTAATTCAGTTTAATTGAACACGCTTAAATATTTAAAATCAATAACTTATTTGTTTCATTTCCTTGAGTTAGACATATTCGCAATTGCAATTGCTGAAGAAATTGTCGATTTTTCACGAGTTTTTAACTTTTTAATTTGTAAATCGGCAACGGCCAACAGCCTTGAATCAACTTGATAGTCATTACATCCCAAAGTTTAAAACAATTACAATTTCGTTTATTTGTTTCGCCATAAGTCGTGTGAAAATTTAAGCCGATTGATTCGTGTGCATGTTAAACAATATGCGAATAAAATATTGGTGAACTCTAAATGCCATTAGATTTCAATAATTACAATTTTGACAACACGACACGACACAGACTTAGGAATTTTATAGAAGTTAAACAGATTGCAGTAAATAACGTTAAAAGAACTTAAAACATTTGTAGGCTATAATTGAATCAGTTATTAATATCTTGCTGATTGAATCGATTGATGAACGACCCGTGTTTCCACAGCGGAACTTTAAATTGTTAATTATGCACTGAAACTTGTTTATGTAATGAAATTGCCAAATTATTTTGACACTGTAAACAGTATTTGTGTTTCGGGGCTGTCCATTAATTACGTCAACAATTTAGGGGAGGGGTTTGAAAAAGTTTGACAGTTGTTGACAGGGGGAGGGGTCAAGAGAAGTTGACGTCAACAATTTCACTTTTGCAAACAATCAAAAAATAGGACATTTCATGTAATACTACTTATTACAGAGGGAAAAAGCATGGCAAAAAAGGTCATCACCACCACATGTTGACACTCGATGAGCAAAAAAGGGAAAAAATGGTCATCACCGCAAAAAATAATAACCTTGTTATTGGGACCTGTCATTGAGCTTGGGGAGGTCAAAAGTTTTTGACGTAATTATGGGGGGGTCAAGTGAAAGTTGACGGTTGTTGACAAGGGGGAGGGGGTCAAAAATTGCCCAAAAATTGACATAATTAATGGACAGCCCCTTCTCTTAAACGGCTATCAAAGTTTAGTGAATTTCTTTTATGAGGTTTTCATCATTGTGAGCTGTTGATCAGTTATATGTTATCTGTTTCTGTCATAATATAGTTCTGTGCATATTTGCTATTTATGCAAAAATATACAACAATGAATGATCATGATCAGTTGCTACAATTTTATTTCCTAGTCTTATCTGTAACTTCTATAGTGTAGTTTAAGTGAAAGATGCACTTGATGGTGAAAGATGCTGATGATTTTTTTGGGAATCTATGATCACAGTGTTCAATGTTCATAGGATCTGTGTCCTCGCTCAGATGATGTCTCTCTTTGACACTCTAACATTAATGGGATGCTGACTGAAATTTTAGCAGAATTTGCATAATTGAAAGTTTAAGCAGAAATTATATTTATCCAGTAAGGAGTGATCAGTTGAATGTGAATTGTTTTGATGGAACATTAATGAAACCTAGAAGTAGTTTATTGTTGATTAGTTGCATATAGAGGTTTAACACTGAAATTGGTAAGAAAGCTTTCTCTATTTCTAGCCCAAAAACACGTTATTCACTTCCCTCGGCTGTCAGATCT
Organism: Metaphire vulgaris; assembly: GCA_018105865.1. NCBI lineage: Eukaryota > Metazoa > Annelida > Clitellata > Crassiclitellata > Megascolecidae > Metaphire > Metaphire vulgaris. The sequence continues at coordinate 15,247,362 of CM030853.1, forward strand.
TCCAAAGAAGAGTATTTTCCTATCTAGACCAAGAACCCATCTCTTGAAATTAGCATATCCTCCATAGCTCCAGAGCCTCGCTTTCTCACTGACTGATTCCTGGAATGGCCCTTTTTGCTGATGGATTTGAAACTACACATGTACCTTCGATTGATACCTTTAGTGTTAGAAATGGTGCTATAAAAGTGCATTATTATTATTTAAAAAATTTCTGTTATTTCTTTTTGAAGCCTTGTGTTATGATTTTAATTATATTATTATTCATTCTGAATACTGTATTTCATAGAAATATTGATATATAATTTTTTTTAAACATAAGACAGATATAATTCATAGATCAAATAGGAATCTTTAAAATTTGTGTACTTTGTCTAATAATTCTATCCAGAAGCAGTGTGACTCTTAATTTGAACTATTTAACCTTGCAATCAGTATCAAAAGTGGGTGGTTAGATCACTACAGTGTATCATGAAATGACTGTGATGGAAACTGGTTATAAATTTGTCAAAAGGCAGTCTTCCCAGGGGCATAAGCCATGGGGGATGGCGGGGGACGGTCCCCTCAATAATTAGTAGAGTGGATAGAGTATCAATTATCCCCCCAATGTTTTGTGCTTATGTTAATTTATATCCCCCTATGATGTTGATGCCAGGATTACGCCAATGTGAGCATCCAAATGTTTGCTTATGTTATGGCGTCTAAACCGATCGCATGGCATACCTGTTGACTTATAGCAGCATTTTACCACTGCTCATTTTACCACCATCCTCTAACGAGTAAGGCAGAGTCAACCTTAGGGTTCCTGCGGGGCTCAAACCCATGCCATTCTGCTCCATCGTCCAACATTGTTATGTCTGGTAGTAAGCTTTAATTTTGATTCATCCATGATTAATTGTGCAGCAATTTCTTCAGCTACATTTGTGTCATTTGGTTTCTTTCATGCTATGCATATTCTGCCATTGCATAGGAAATGAAGTCATAAACACAAAAATAAATCAGTAATTGTATGAAAAAAATGCCTGAACACACTTGCGACAGAAAGTAACTAGGGGTTATTTGGCTTTTCTTACACTTCATTCACAGTCTTTCACTTTGTGCTAGTTTGTCGATGCACTTCTTCAACGAATTGCTGACGGTTGTAGGAATTCCAATATCTTGCGGAATTGCTGCTAGGCCAAACTGAGCATTAAATAAGATGTTATGAATTTGCAATTTAGCGAATTGCTTTGCTTTGATGTTTTTAATCAGCCGAAGTTCATTTGCAACATGTCGTCCAAACAGCTCGTCTGGGTCTTCAAGATGAGACGCATAGGCGTTTGACACACCTGGAGACACCGCAGGTGTTTCCTTGGCACCTGGAAGTTTTGATTTTTTAGAAATGTGGTTTAGCAAGTCGTTGCTAAGTCTTTTTGCAACTGTATCATCTGGCCAAGACAGAGATGGTTTTATAGCCGTCGGCTGGCCCATGAGCAGTCTGAAGTGTTCCGAGTGTACGTCTCCTCTTTCGTCATCGTCTGTTGCACTGTTGTCCAGACTGTCATTCTCCTAAAACCACAATCAATAGATGATAATGACTGAAGTTCCTTTCGTAGCCAATTTCTGAGCATCGGAAACACTGACCTGTCAATGATCTACTTTGTCCAGAAAATCAGTGAAATTCGACACTTGTTGGAATAAGTCGGGTTTAATTGTATTTTATGTTGTGTAACTAAGAGCTGCTGACATAACAAATATAAAATCTGTCCACATGTGTATTATGTTTTGATTTAAATGTTGCCCTAACAGCAAATGCAATGCTTTTCCTTATACAGCCTTATATTGCTATCAGTGTCTGATTATTCAGCAAGTAAAGCACCCATGCATACCTACTGCTGTGTTTTCTTCCCTGCTTATACTAGAAATAATTGAATAAGTCTATTCAAACGCAATAGACAGAATTAGTTCTTTATAAATTTGAAATGTTTAATAATTTCAAAATGTAAAATCTATTAAAAATTTATTTGGAATTTTGCAAAGAACAAGGGTTCATGCAAGCAGATCATTCCCAAAAGACTGAACAAATTTTAAAACTAGAAAGTGCAGGTGTAGCTATAATTTCTTTCTGGAGGTGCACTTGTACAAAAATTCTTGTGACCACAATTCTCGCACAGTCATTGGCACTAGTTGTTTCTTAGTGTGCGGCCCTAAGCTCTGGAATTCACTACCAACATCACTCCATGTAACTAACAATTTATCATCTTTCAGATCTGGTCTTAAAACACATCTGTTTGACTAGGCCTACCCCCCCCCCTTAGATTGCTCCCCAGCCGCTTCTGACTGATATTTCCGGCTTGACCTGGCTCTAATTCTATTTGAATTTGGTGCGCCATCAACTGATGCCCTGGGCATTATGATAGTGGCGCTATAGAAGTTGATTGATTGATTGTACTAACATCTTTGCCCAGTTTGTTGGATAAAAAGTTCTCTTTTGACTATAATTGAGAAAAGGTATAACCTGATTAAACTACGATAATTAATAAAACTTACAAGACTTGACTTTCTTTGCTGCACATGGTCACAAAGGAAAGAATTTAGTAATTTAAAGAGCGGCCATCGTGATTTGTATCTTCCGTCTTTGGATGTCTTCATTTTGTGGAGTTCTTTTGTGTAGTATGTTCGAATGTGCCTCACCTTCTTTGTAATGATATTTACTAAACCACAGAAAAACATGTGAAAAAGACTGATGCTGTGCTATTAAAGTCAAAATGTAAACATACATTTTTGTTGCAATGTGAAATGTTGGTTACACTGAAAATGTGATCAGCAGCCAACACTGCATACTTTTCTATAGATCCAGAAATAAAAGCAAAAATGACCAAAGTTGGGAAGTGACTACTGGGTGGGTGGGTGGGTGGGTAAGGAGGTCGTCTTACGAGGTAGGTCCATGGCTGAGGCGATCCTTTCGAACGCCTCCCTCCGGCGCTCCTTGTGGTGGTATTCGGCAAACGTTGTGTTCCAGAGTAAGTAAGTAAGTAAGTAAGTAAAATCTCGTGGATTTCTATAGCGCCTTGGAAAGCAGCACAACAGTAGCTGCTTATTCTTAGGCGCTCAGCCTCTCTTAAAATAGCTATAGGAAAGGTGTGGGATCAGCCAGGCAATAGTCAATATCCGAAGGGCAGTGAGGCTAGGTTGTTACAGCTATGGCGGAAATGATTTAAGAAACAGGAAGGATTTAAGCTTAGACCTGAAGACTTGAGGAGAAAGTGCAGGAATTATAGGAAATGAGGAATCAGATTTTATTGTTTGAAAGTGTCCAAGTGTGCGAAGGGAAGCTGGGATCGAGTTCCAGAGTTCAGGTGCAGCGTATGAGAAGGCACGGTTGCAAATTTTCAGGGATGATTGATTTAGCGGGCGTGACAGAGTGAGATGAGATGACGAACGTGTGGGTCGAGGAGGCTGAGGGATTAATAGTGACCTAAGGTAGACAGGTTTTGATGACTGAAGTGAGCTATGTGTAAGTGTTATTATCTTATATTGGATACGTTCAGTTATTTTAAGCCAATGTAATGATTTTAGTATGGGTGAAATATGGGAGAATTTAGGTGACTTAGTAACAGCACGAGCAAGTGCATTTTGTATTGATTGCAATTTGTTGATAGAGGCTTTGGGAAGGTTATAGTAGAGAGGAGTTACAATAATCTAATTTGGAGTGGACTATTGAGGTGGCAATTGTGGAGGCAGTTTTAGTATCTAGGCAAGGACGTAGGCGGCGAAGGTCACGAATATGAACATAGCAGGCTTTTGATAATTGGGAAATTTGTGATTCAAGTTTAGAAAAGAATCAAATTTGAATCCTAGATTTCTAGCAGTTGGAACAGGGATTATTGTGGTGTCAGAAGCCAAAACTAGTTTAGGATTGTCAATTTTTTGAGTTGTTGGGGTAGTCCAATTAAAAGAAACTCTGTCTTAGAAGGGTTAAGAGCGAGGAGATTAGATGACATCCAAGCAGAGATTGATGAGAATGCAGATTCAAGCTCAATAATAGAAGCATTGAATGAAAGAGGTGAGAAGGAAAGGAATAGCTGAGTGTCATCGGCATAGAGTTGGTGATTTAAATTAAGGGAATTGATTAAAGATGAGAGTGGTGTAGTGTAAAGGCTGAACAGTACAGGCCCAAGAACAGATCCTTGAGGCACTCCAAAATCTACAGTGTGAGATAGAGAAATTTGGCTAAGACAGGACACTTGAAAAGACCGGGATTTAAGATAAGATGAAAACCAGTTATGAGCTATTTCAGATATTCCAAACCAGAGAGAGAGTCGTTCGAGCAGAATTTTGTGATCTATAGTATCAAATGCAGCAGAGAGGTCAAGGAGACAAAGGCCAGTAACTTGTCGGAGACCAATTGCGTTAAGAGTCTGTCATGAATGTAGGCGAGAACGGTTTCAGTTGAGTGATGTTTAGTGTAGGCAGACTGATGAGCATTATATAGCGAGTTATTTGAAAGGTGTTCGGTCAGTCTAGAAAGCACAATTTTCTCAGTAAGTTTTGATAGAAGTGAAAGATTTGAGATGGGGCGATAGTTATTAAGATCTTCTCTGTCAAGACCAGGCTTTTTAGGAGAGGAATGACAAAAGAGTTTTTGAATGAAGATGGGAAAGTGCCTGAGGTAAGAGAGAGGTTAATGATTCTAGTTATGATAGGCGTAAGCACGATGGCACACTGTTTGAGTAAAGAAGTAGGTATGGGATCTAGATCACATTGTTTGTTTGGGAGAGAAAGTAGCAGTTTGGATACCTCTTCATCAGTTGCAGGAGTGAAGCTGGATAAATTGCATGGGGGTTGTGGGGGAGAAGGGTAATGAGGAGAGGTGGTTTGAGTAATAGTGAAAGACTTAAGGACACTGCGAATCTTAGAGATTTTTGCAGAGAAGAAATTAGCAAAAGATTCAGCAAGTTCTGACAGAGAAATGGATTGAGGGAGAGGTTTTGATTCTTTGCGATGGAAAAGATCATTTACGGTTTTCCAGAGCTTACGTGGGTTAGAGCTATTTGTTGAAATGATGTTAGAATAGTACTTCTTTTTGGCAGATGTAAGGAGATTATGGTACCGGTTGGTGGCGGAACGAAGATTTAAAAGGTCAGATGGAGAATGTGTTCTATGGTATGTTCGTTCAAGACGTCTGCGAAATGACTTGAAAGCATGAATGAAAGAGTTATACCAGGGTTTGCTGTTGTGTGATGAAATAGGTCTTGTGATGATAGGAGCATGTTTATCAAGAAGACCGGATAACACAGAATTGTATTTATTGATCAGTGACGGCAGAGAAGTGGGGGGGTTAGTAATTAGTTCAGATGATTTAATGTTGTCACAGAACAAGGCTACGTCAATTTTGTTAAGACGGCGAAATGAGTAGGTGCCACGAGGCGGAGGAGTTGGCGAGCAGATACTTAAAATGGAGAAGATGGGAAAATGATCAGAAGGAGAGAATTGGCTAATTGCTGAAATTGGAGATAGTGATGAAGAAGAAGACGTGATGAGCAAGTCTAAAGTATGTCCAAAAGTGTGAGTAGGAAGAGATATGTGTTGTGTGAGTAGCTCTTCGTTAGCGTAGAGGGAGACGAGCAGCTGCAGCCGCTCCTTCGTCCAGTCGGCGTCCATCGCCCACACCGCCGTCGGATCCAACAACAGCTCCCCTCCGTTCCACGACGACGATCCCAGTTGCTGCAGCAGATCCATCGGTCGAAGGGAAACGACGACGACGACGACGGGCACCGGCGGAAGAATGAGACCAGAGAACGCTCTAAACGCCCTCGAATATCCACGAGATTCAGGGAGATCCCTTCGCAGCAGGAACAGCAGCAGCAGTCGACTTCACAAACAGCAGTGGCGCCGAACCACATTAACAAGTCACAAATTCTAGTCCTCCAGTAAGGGAATCGAATATTAAATTAGCAAAAACTTTGTCTTTCGTCGGAACGATTCATCATATGTTTGGAACGCAAATGATTTGACCTGGATCTCCCTGGATGTTACCTGGATTCCAAATTATTTTGATTTGGTATGCCATTGACTGATGCTTCTGTGCATTATGAAGTCGTGCTACAGAAGTTCAAGATTAGGCTAGATTAGAAATGACAATGACTATGTCACTGAATGTTGCCAAGAGCATTAATACAAATTGTTTTATTTTATGCTCTATTTTTGAATGATACAAGACCACGATCAAATCGCGACCGCCACCTCTATCTGATCTTCAATCCGAAATTCTCCACTTTACATTTACAATATCCAAGTACACCACCAAGAGTCCAAGACCACTAATTAAACGTAGTAAAACTTATTAAAGTAGGCTCTAGAAAATTATCATCTTCATGTTATCTCTTTGCTATTTAGGTATCTATGCTAGTGTATTATTCTTCCAAGGTTTTTAGCATAAATAGTCTGATTTTGTTTATTTAATTAGATTTACAGTTAAATTAATTCAAGTGAGAGGAATTTAAAGGCAGGCGAAGCTATTTGAAGTTATTTTCAGCCTTGTGCGTTTATCATTAATTTAATCTTCGGTCTAACGGCGGTAAATGCGATGTTCTGACTTTGATAATCAATCAATCAATCAATCATTCATTCAATAAACTTCTATGGCGCCACTATCATAATGCCCAGGGCATCAGCCGATGGCGCATCAAATCCAAATAGAATTAGAACCAGGTCGGAAGATCAGTCAGAACAGCGGGGGAGCAATCTAAAGGGGATAAGACCAGATCTGAAAGATGATAAATTCTTAGTTAGTCCTATACGAAGTGATATTGGTAATGAATTCCAGAGCTTTGGGCCACACACTGAGAAACAACAAGTGCCAATGACTGCGAGAATAAGGAACAACAAATGAAAGTCCTGCCGAATACCTAGTGGATTGAGTAGTAGGTCGAGGAATAAGTCGCATCTTAAGGTAATAGGGTTCATTATATAATATGGTTTTAAATACTAAAAGACAAATTTTATAATTAATTCGGTATTTGATAGGAAGCCAATGTAGGGACTGTCTAGCTGGAGTAATATGTTCAAATCTTGGAGTTTTGGATATGACTCTAACTAAAGAATTTTGTACTCTCTGAAGTTTCTGCATATTTGAATTTGTAATGCAGAAAGCAGGGAATTTCAATAATCTAGGCGACTAGATACCAATGCATTGGCTAACTGAATAAGAACAGGCTTAGGGAGGAGATGTCTGATGCGATAAATATCTCGAATATGATAATGAGAAATTTTGCAGACTGAATCTATGTGACTAGTGAAAGAGAGGGAATAGTCAAATATCACACCAAGATTGCGAGCAGAAGTACTTCTAGGGACAGCAGTGGAATCTCCTAATACTACAGATTTCAGAGATTCAAATTTGGTCAATTGAGCTGGAGTGCCTAATAGCAAGAACTCAGTTTTTGATGAACTCAAATGAAGCTTATTTGAATCCTTCCATGACTGAATATTAGTGAAGGCAGTGGATAAAGTCTCAAGGGATGAGTTTGAAGAAGATTGATCAAAAGAGATGAGAATTTGAGTATCATCAGCATAAAGATGATAAGCCACTTGATGTTCATCAAGAAGTGAACCCAAGGGGGGTTGTATCTATCTATCTAAACCTTGACAATGCTATTTTCATGCATAGATAGCCCATCCAGTATTGATCTTCATGTCCCCCTGTCTCGTGCAGCTCTCTGCGCCTCGTGAATGCTTAGACCTATTGTTCTGAAGTCCTCTTTTATTGAATCTATCCATCGTTTCTTTGGTCTTCCTCTCCTTCTTTTGCCGTGTACTTTCCCAAACATCGCGGGGATTGTATAGAGAGTAAATAACAGAGGTCCAAGAACCGAGTCTTGAGAGACACCACTAGACAGATCAGTGGGATTTTAGAGATTCTCATTTATTATCACTGATTGAGTCTGGGGGTGTAAATATGAAGAAAACCAATGTAAAGCAATGTTAGAGATTCCAAACCAATGTTCAAGATGAAGAAGAAGAATATAATGATCAACAGTATCAAAGACGGCAGATAGGTCAAGAAGTAGAAGAGCAGTAACTTTCCCAGCATCAACGGCCGGAATAATATAACCACGGAGCGCCAACAGAGCCGTTTCGATAGAGTGATATTTTCGGTAAGCAGACTGGAAAGGGAGGTAATGTGGACTAGAACACAAATGAGCATGCATTTGCTTAGCAACTATTCTTTCAAGAATTTTCGATAAGAAATTAAGATTTGATATAGGTCTATAGTTAGACAAGTCGTCAGGAGAGAGAGATAGCTTAATAATAATAAGATAATAATACAAATTTAATAATAAAAACTACACTGGGTGAAAATGCTGCGTCAGAGCTTAAGAAAATTCCTCCTTTTGCCGAAAGCCATTGCGCATGTGCAGGAAAACATCAGTTGTGAAGATCACCAAAGAAAGTGATTTGTATTGAGAATTGAACAAAAGTAATGAAAGGGCAGAAGGGGTGATTGATATAATAATGAGTTTGCAAAGAAAACCCACCCTCTTCGACAGCGACATAGGATAACGGCATTTTTAGCCAGAAGAGGTTTTCCAATAATAATAATGTAAAACAGCAACAATTATAATGATAAGGCAGTGACTAGAATGTGAGCAGCCTGCATTGAAGATAATGTGGGCAGGTAGTGCTGATTGGCCAGCCCAATCATATGTTTATTTTGCTCACATTCTAGACAGTACGGGTGCTGCATTTTACTAAAACGTGAGAATCTGTATTAAAGTAAATGCAGGCAAGGCCAATTTCCAACCAACTAGAAGCTATATTCATTAACTGTGTGTCAGTATTATTGTTGTGTGTCAATATGTGCACAGCACCTACAGAATTCAAATAAAAAACTACTTTTGTAGGTGTTGATTGAGTGCATTACTTATATAATACAGTACAACGGTCACTGGCTTTCAAGCTCCTTATAGCCCCATTTAAATGTTGTTCTATGGTTCTGATTGACTTAGTAATAGCTGTATGTCTGTGCTAAGTCAAATCAGGGCAACAGATTTTTGTGGTCTTTAGCTTTAAACTTTAAGGTGGGACCAGATACTGTACAGTATAGGCCTAGTACCTGTTGTACCTATTGTCAAGACTCAAGAGTAATGTAATGTAATTAGCTATTTATATTGTGCTTAATCAATTAATGTTAACAAGCGTATTACAATGTCATTGATTATAAGCATAATTAAACAGATGTGTCTTCAACTGTTTGCAAAAAACAACGGTGACTTAATGTTCCGTAGCACTGGTAGGAGGACGTTCCTACTGTGAATGCTGCTTATAGTTGGTTGGAAATTGGCCTTCCCACATTTACTCTAATACAGGTGCCCGTGTTTTGCTAAAAAACGGGCATTCCATATTATCTAGAATGCCGGAAAAATAAACACGTGGTTGGGCTGGCCAATCATCACTACTTGCCCGCATTATCTTAGATGCGGGTTGCCCACATTCTAACTGCTGCCTAATAATTAATAATTATGCACTTTTATAGCACCATTTGTAATACTCAGGCATCTATCGACGGCACTCCACATCCTAACTGTAAAAGACCAAGTCTGTCTAGATATCAGTCAGTGGGGAACAGCAAGGCAGGTGGGATATGATTAAGAAAAGCTACTTGAAAGAGATGATTTTTGAGTCTTGGTTTGAAAGTGCTCAGTTCATTGGAAGGTCTGACGGACAGGAAGAGAGTTCCAGAACCTTGGACCTGCCACAAAAGGCCCTCTTGCCAGTTTTGGTTCTAGTTCTGGATACATTAAGCAGTAGCATTCTAAGTAGGAACCGGGGTTAAATAAATTTTTGAGGGGAAGTTTCTGAAGTATAAATGAGTTGTGTTTCTAATACTTTCTATACTTAATAAATTACTGGTGTGTAGGGCAGTTTTAAATTGTTATGACCATTTCAAATGTTTGTAATCTTATTTCTAGAGATTTGAATTTGGGATGCAACTGAGTTAATTATGTTAATAGTATAATTTATACTCAATTTTTATAGTTACTGGTAAACTTTCATTAGGACATTTGTTTATGATGCTGCATTTGAGACATTTTAAAACCTGGTTGAGTGTCAGTTAATAGGCAAGTTGGTTTCATCACTCTTGTACATTGTGCTTTGCAAATGGACATTTGCATTGCGTAACAAGAAAAGTGCGTATCATGTTTGGGATCAAATCAATTTTGATCATCTGAACTTATTTAATTGTCAATAAAGTGATGCTCTATAATTTGAAAAGTCTTAAGGGAATTAGTAGTGTAAAAAAATTTGTTAAATCTGTGTTGTCATTTTTTTACTTTAGATGGAAGAAAATCCAAGAAGCTTGAAGTCTCCTCGTAAGAATCCTACACCACGAAAGCTTGTCAAAGTTCACATGGAAGCTGACGCTTGTCATACGAATGACAAGCATACACACAATGCAGAGTGTGAGTCATGCAAAGGTCCTACCATCAAAGTCTCTGTTAGCAAAACAGGTAAAATTTCAAATGCAGTCCTTGGGAATTACCTAAAGTCATCAAAATCTCACAGGATGAGCTGTAAAAGTAGTGAGACAAAGATCAATGAGGAAGCTCATAAGCATAAAGATGGTCAGCATGGCAGCCGTTTGTCAAAGAGTTCATCGCTTAAACGAAAACTAGATGATTGTGCAGTGGAATGTGAATCAAAGAGGAGCAAATCCAATTCTTCTGCTGTTCAGAATTTTAAATTCACAGCGTCTAATACAGGCCATGGAGGCAATTGTTGGAGGTCATTGTCTGGTGCTGACATTGTTCAGACTAACGATGATGTAAATTCTCAGCTTAAATCTGTTTCATTTTGCCCAACTGATCATTACGACATAGCTATTGACTTAAGCAGAAAGGTTTCCAAAGTGAAGTTATCTGCTGATGTTTTGGCTCAGAATGTTTTGCCGACTGCTTCGGCTGAATCTTCATCTAGGCTTCTGTTCGTTGGCACGAGTTTGGTCGTTTCAGCAACAGACTGTTCAAATTCAACCAACACCATTGGCTCTAAAGTTTCAGCCAAAGACAGTGAAGTCCTTGACAATGCAACAGTTTGTCTAAGCAGCAGTTTTGGTTGCAATCTGTCGGAAGGTGAATCCAATGAATGCTGCTTTGGCACTCCTGAGTGTGCAAAGGCAAAAGACTTGAATGAAAACAAGGATAATAGCACAGTAACTCTGGGATCAAATGTGGAATCAGTCTCCAGCAACATACGGATCACTCCAGCCGCTTCGGAACAGATCCAAGAACTGACAGACGAGCTGAATATTCTGAACCAGCAGAGTTCTCATATATCCACCCATTTGTATCGACGCCAGACTCCCAAGCGAAAGAGAGGTTTTGGCTTGAGGCAGTACTCCAGTGGCCTCACATCTCAGAACCCATCCGCTAGTGGAACTCCATTTCGTAGATGGTTTAGAAGAACACCATCTAAATCCAGTCCTCGTGTGACACCAAAGGCAGCCTTTCGAAACATGTCACCGTTCGGATCCAAGCTGATTTGCAGTCCAACTACAAGAAAGTCTTCAACGAAGCATAAAACTCCGTCAAAGTCTTCTGCCAAACGGAAACTCTATCCTGACACTCCTGACGATGACATGGACAACCCTCCTAAGCCATCAGTGGTTGAGGTGGACAAAGGCCAAATGTCTGTAGAGCTGATGAAAAGCTCTGAGGACGTTTTTGATAGCAATCCATTGGTCCTGTCTTTCGATATGGAGTCCATGGAAATGAACTGGTAAGACTTAGGCAGCAGATTGGCTGCTGTTCTCAATCATTTCGTATCTGAAATTTTTCACTGATCATTATTTATGTACACAGTCCAACTTCTACAAGAATTATATTATTGATATTTTTCATGATTGTTGAGTAAGAGAGGCTTTGAGGAAAAGCTTTTATGCTTGGTTCTTATTCACCTGAAATTGAAAAATAAGAGGCTCAGGAGTTAATTTGAGAGATGAGAACATTTTAAGGTTAATGAACGTTTATAGTTTTCTCGATGTCTTTGCAAAGGGAGATGTGAGTTAGTTTTTCATGTAGCTTATTTAAAATGTGTTGTTCAAATAAATTGCTGACAATGGATTGGTTGGAGAAATTCTCTTTGTTCAATGATGACTTGTTTAACAGAGCAATAATTGTCTTATATTTTGTTATGAATTCTAGTGCTGCAATGGAGAGTGCAGTTGTTTCTCCATCTGGTGATGCTCTCACTCCTGATAGACTGAAAATCGTGGAGGACTTGGAGAAGGAAGAACAAGAGGAGGAGAGGAAAAGGGAGGAGGAGGGAAAAGAGGAGGAAGAGGGAAAGGAGGAGGAGGAGGAGGAAGAGCTTGCTGAAGATGATGAAGTTCTTCCTGAACTGGACAATGAAATTGATGATTTGTTTGAAGAAAAGTCAAAGAAGCTGCATTTGACGGCCAGAAATGTTCGTAGCATTATCCATGTGAGTATTTCGTCAGTTATAATGGAGTTTTTGTAGTTATAAATAATAATAATAATAATAATAATAATAGCAATATTAAAATTAATAATAATGGCAATGATAAGAACAACTGGATTTTAAGTGGTTTAGTAGGAAAACCTTTGAAAAACTTTGAAAACCACTGTCACTCATACAGCCCTCTATTCTTCCAACTTCTGTTTGTATATATGTACATTTTCTCAGTTTTTTGGAATTTATTTATCTTTGCTCTGAAGGAGGTTGTCTTGATCAGTCTTTCAATAATAATAATAATAATAATAATAATAATAATAATAATAATAATAATAATAATAATAACAGAAGTGCAGCATTTGATGGGAGCAGCTGAATGTTGTGGAGTTTCTCCTTTTGTGCACTTTGTTTTTCTTGTGAACACAGCAAGTGTTGACGGACGACAGCGTGAAGCTTCTCGTTCGAAATGCAATCGAGGAAGGCGCATTGAAGGAGCAGTTGCAGGCAGCCATCTTTGAGCCGATGCTGACCAGGTCTAAGCTGAAGGAGGTGATTGAGAAGGGACAGGTGAGTTGACAACCTGATGCTCTCACCTGTGCTCTTCCAGTAATAACGTCAATTGATGTTCGATGATTTGGAATTGTTTTTATCGTTTAATAGTTATTAGTATCTATTATGCAGCTGCCAGTGTCTTTAATGTAACTAACCAGTTCCATTGCTAAAATCATTGCTTTTATGTAGCCATTCAATGTATCCATTAAAAAACTGCTGCTGTTTCAATTGATGTTCCGGGGCGAACGTAGCTTTACTGTGTTGCTTTTATTAATCACACTTTTAATTCTGAGATAATTTCTAATTCATTTATTTTAAAAGATTTTGTTCCACTACAACTGATAAATGGATCTCAGACTTTTGACTGAATTATGGAATCTTCTGTTGCTACAGATTCATCCACCGTTTGCACTGTCTCCAGTTAAAGCAGAGAATCAGAAATCATTTCTTGATATTAATTTTCCAGAAGAAGAGGATGATGATGAGTATGAGCCAAGTACTGAGGAGATGGAGGAGGTGACATCTTCTTATTCTACTTTTTGCTTTCTGTGCAACTTTTAAATCTGATGTTGATTTCCATTCTTGATTCTAAATTTAAAATGAATTTATTTAATAATACGAATGTAGAGCAATGTAAGATTGTACGTTGCCTCTTGTATTTCTACACAGAGACATTCTTTGCCTTCTTGGAGACGTAGCTTCATAAAGATGTTAGAGACTTTTTTGCAGTGAACTTTGAGAAGGGGTAAGAAGTGAGAACTGTGTGGATGGAGTCTATTCATTGCAGAGAGTTGGTCCAATCTGAGTGCTTGATTCAGGGCGAGCATCATACCTGATCTAGGGGCCTATGACCATCCTATGACCAGTGGAGTCTATAGCACTGTGTCTCCTAAGACACTGCTTCTGCCTGATCAGAAGAAGTGTGTTGCTGCCCCATTTGAGCATTTTCCTTTTTCATTTCCCAGATGTTTAAACTGTTAATGTCAACTTGATATAAGTGGTCCATTGGATGTGACTTTTGATTTATATGAACTGCCTTTCCTTATTACAGAAGCACGGCCAATCTGCCTTAGTAGTCACTGATACAGTATTAATGCAGATAACACATTGATTCTGAAGCAGTGTTGTGTTATGCCAGATATGCTGCCATTTTGTTCAGTTTGTTTTCTATTTATCCTGTGTTGTGAAACAGCGTGCATTTGAGTAACTGATAATATACACTCTGTATTTATTCTGTGTGAATCTACTTATTTGCTCCTAGCACCTGAGTGATGATGACAGCATTCATTCTTCTCAGACAAGTGATATTGGATCTCCGATTGTAAATGTTTTGTCAAAGAGAAAGAGACGAATTATCATCGAAGACTCCACTTCGGAGAGTGATGTCACTCCGGTAATGTAAAGCGCTGGTGTCATCGGATGCATTTTAAAATACAGATTGAATTTACGCTTGCTGGCTTTACATCACTGCTGGCATCTCCTATTGTCTTTGCTGTTGAATGGAATTCTTGTGGATATTAAGCAACTTGATAAACGTGAGTGGCGGTAGCATTTGAGGTCAGCTGGGCTTTATATGCTATGTGTTTTGTGTAGGGAAATACTCCAATGGGTCCTCCCTCAGCTCCTCCATTGAGATCTCAGCATCTGTCTTACAGGGTAAATAACTAGCACAAAGGCTTTAACAGTTTTATGAATATTGTGGTGATGGAAGTGATGAAGTTAATTAACTTAATGACCAACATATGGTGATGCATTGATAGGTTGATACAGTGCTTGCTTGCATTGTGCTGCTTTGAATTTTGGTCTTATGATAAGTTGAGCAGACAATGAATTTTACAAGCTATCTTCTGTGAAGCATCATAAGTCTGCCACCACTGATTGCTGTTTAATATTTTTGTCTGTGAAGGGTTCTATTAATAGCTTCTGCTGTGATTTTCACTTTTTAAGTATGTGAGTTATTGCATTTCAGAATTTCTTTAGAAAATGTTTTCCTTGAATCCAATAAACTAAAGAAATCTGCTGATTTTCAGTCTGACAACATTGCCCTCCGCACTCGCTCTAAGCTGCCGTTGAATGACACGCCTCTGACAGAGATCGAGGCAAGTTTCGTTGCGCCTGACATCACTCCCGATCTCTACGACACCGACTGCCAAGAAGACGACTGGACGCAATTCCTTGCAGGACTTATGCTAGACGGTTTGCACTTGGACATACTTCAGCGCATGAACTCTTGTCTCATTGTGATCATCATCTGTGTTGTGCAATAAAAATATTGTGTTTGGCCGCGTTGTATAAATAACTGTCTTCTGATAAAGTGCATTGCAGTGCTGACTGTGTAATGTTTTAACTGTTGTGCTATTGTTTGTAAAAGTGGTTGTTCTCCTTTGATGACTGAAAGCAACGAATAGACGCAGATACGTTGCACCACTTTGACACATTATCCAGCAGCAACTCGACACTCTTACTCGTACTATTTCGTTTAATCGCTGACTTTGGGGTGTTGTAAAGTTTGCGTAAAGTTTGACTGAAGCAAATAAAAAGAAATTGGAGATTATTTTTAATGTATAATTTTTTGGTAGACGTGTTAATTGGACTAATTGTTAATGCAATGTTGTTGTTGTTGTTTTCCTAATGAATTCTCTTCTCTCTGTCTCTATGCTGCTCTTCTGTGCTGACTGACTTTAGTTCCAGGTGGTGATGCTTTGGATGATGACTTGAATGATCCAGAGTTCGATCTCTTGCACGCTCTGGAGGGAACGGAAGAAGACCCGGAAGAAAGTCGAAATGACAAAGCAGTTCGCATCACAAGTGAGAGACTGATTTCCTGATTCATGAAGTGCTAGTGGTAGACAAACAGAGTGACAGTGCATTGGTAGATCGTAAGGGTGTTGATATCTGTTTTGATTGCTGGTTTTTTATTTATCATTCTCACTGCATATCTCTACATGCTAGAAATTTCTAAAGTTTTCCATAATGATTTCTTCTGTTTGACTAAAATTCTGATCATAGACTGACATAGAGTCTGTTAAGCTACTTGCAAGCATAGACCTATTTAATCCTGGGTCCAGATTAAAATACAAATTGATGTTGCTCAATGGTGCAATATTGATATTACCTTACTGTTCTTTTAAAATTGCCAGACAATTGCACTCAAGTGTATTTAGTTGAGCTTTTTGAAACGATGTCTTCTTGTGCATGTGCTTTTGCCTCCTAAACCAAAAAAATTGTGTTATATTAAGCATTTTTTATGAGAAACTTTTATATGGTGACTTCAAAGCAAGTTATGATTTGGAATTTTTTTGACAAAGGAAAATTATGATTAAACTTTAGACACTATTTGTACATTTTCATTTGATATATAGCATATATGTTAGTATTGACACTGATGGATTTAAAATCTAGAGGATGATTCAAACAAAATCCAGTAGATTCTTGAAATGTGAAAATTTTGTAAATTATTTTGAAATAAGAATAAAGAATTAATGCGTGTTAGCACATTTTTGATATTATGTGATTCAAATGAAATTCTGTTGTTGGAGAAAGACTAATTAATTTATCAGTGCTTAGTGCTATAAAAATTGTCAAATTAGACTGAAATTGAATTTTACCTCTTTAAGAATTCCTTAATCTCGCTTGTGCTACGACTCTGCTTTAAACTCTGTCATCTCACAATAGCTGTTTTGATTGTGTCGTTGCCATTGAAAAGCTGCTTTGCTGCAAAGGCTTTCACTTGGGATTAATACACTGTTGTGGCATATTGTTCACATTGACCGAGTTTGCTCATTTTGCCCAGAAATGATGAAAACCATTTTATGATTTCTATTTGAATGTACAAACTGTCCAAAAGACTTTGATCAGACAGTGGTCTCAATTGCTCTGTAGATTCTCATGTATATTATCTTGAATTCCCTTATCAGTTGTAAATATGTTATATAATGTAGAGTGTTGATGTTGCACACTGCCTTAGTGTTAAACTGCTTGAGGGCTAAACTTGTCAGAATTTCTATTATGTTTAACCATTTGGCAGTGTGTGTGTGTGTGTGTGTGTGTGTGTGTGTGTGTGTGTGTGCAACCTTTTGCACAGAAGTTCAGCACGATCACAGTTCCAAGGATACGAGTATTGATAAATTCTACTGTAATCATCTATGCTGGAACCAATAATGAACTCCAGCCAATGAGGCAGTAATGCAAGTGTCTGTCTTAAGCCTTTAATATGTACTGGGTTGTTTTGTCTAAGTCGATGTCATTTAAGTATGCCAGTTGAATTGACGACCAGCACAATGGCAGCATCCTGTCACCCAACCAACTTTTAACCTTGCTCAGCACTAAGTGAACCGGTTGTTTTGCACAGCACTATTCTGGTCGTCGGTTAGTAATGATGATGCTTGTGATGACAATGTTTTGTAGTTTAGTTGATGCCTGATCTTGAAATTGTTGGAGCATTGATCACAATTGTTACATTTTTGTGCTTTATCAGAGAAAGAGCTAAAGGAGTTGATGGGAGCGCTGTTTGAGGAAGATGAAGATGGTGATGTGGCATGCAATTTCCTCGAGCTTCCCGGGGAATTTCAACCTCAGGCGGATGAACTGGTCAGAGCTGCGTCCTGCTCCTCCTCCTCCTCCTCCTGCTCAACTGTTGAGCTTCATCAGCCTGGCATCTTAGCTTCGAGCTCTTTGAGTGTCCAGAACAATTCAAGTGGAGCTGTGACTTCTTACGTTGCTTCATTCAGAGAGCAAACAGGGTCTCATCAAGACGACGGTCATTCTGTTTTGTCAAGATATCCTTGTCATGTTCCTCCAATCAAGTAAGTTTTTCTAATTCTATTTGATCTGTGTTTGAAATGCTTGACTTTTCAAACTATTCTGTTTGTTGCATTTCCAATGGAAGTCACTGTACCTTCAACATAATTTTTTGAATGAAAGTGATAGAAAGGAAATTATTATTATCAGTTGCATGCTCTCTGTTGAAAATTGTCCTCCTCTGCAGTTGCCTAGCATCACGTGATGACCCCTTTGCACTCTTTCTATCAAAACAAGTCTTCTAAGGCTCTCTGATGTAGAGGCGTTGGCCTTCCTCTGACACTGTCTTTGTGTTGACTCGGAGAAGGCTTGATAGGTGCAGGATTATATGCAGCCATGATCATTTAATTCAGCAGTTTCTAGGTTTGCTCTTTGATTTGCTTAAAGACGACGACAGCAAAAGAAATTACGTCTTGGTTGAAGCTTTCTTGAGCATGTTTCTGAGAGAGGAGAGTTTATTATTTTTTACTTATTTACTGCTATTATTTTAAAATCACAGTTTTAATGGAAATTGTTTTCAAAATCTTCGATCTTCATGTTTCTGTTGTATTCTCAATCGCATGTGAATGATTTCCTCTTTTCCACTTGACTCCTATCTATTCATGTATTCTTATGCATTTGTTTATTTGCAGCAATTGAACTGAAGAATCAGTGTAATTGTAAATCAACTGAAGCTTAATAAATTATTGATAGTATTCTTATTATGGACGATGCAGATGAACTAGATGTCAGTCGTTGGTCATCTGTTTGATTTGTGTTTTTGTTGTTAGGCTGAATCCTCCTCTTGTTAATGCCTTGGTATCAGAACTGATCAAACTTAAGAGCAGCGAAGACGAAGAAGAAGAAGTTGACCCAACAGCCGGACATGATGATGATGTCAGCCTCAAGTTCACAGCAGAAGAACTGCTGCAGTTGAAATTTCAGATGCAAATGGTAACAACCAGACAGACACAATCTGGATCCACTGTTTGATAATATCAACAGCATCATTTGCACAAATCACTGCTTTGAATTGCTGTATGTTTGTGCTTTTGTTTGTTGTACCTGAATTGTGTGCATCAAATGTGAAATCAACTGAACAAGTTTAATGCTTTTTTATAAAATAAGCTAGAATATGATTGAGTTATTATATAATGATTCTGTTTGATTGAAGGTGTAATTGTTTACTCTGGCTTAATGTAAATTTCCATTATGAATGAATTATTTGTTAAAAATTAGTTTTCAATACTGATGATGGTTGAACATTTTAGCATGTTCAGCTACTCGCCCAGTCCTTCGTTCAGTCATTCCCTCAGTCGTTCATTGAGTTGTGCAAAGTCGCTGACTTTGCAAAACAAAGTTTGGTAACCATATTTTTATGACTTTATTTATTTGACTATTTAAATTTATTGCATTTTCTGAATTCAGTTTTTGCATTTGAGTTACGCTTTACATTTTTGAAAGACAAAATGCTTGGTTAAAAGCATTTGAGCTTGAAGACTAAGACCAAGTTTGAAGCATTTTAAATTAATTAAGTTGTTTTCAATAAAATCTGTTTTTTCAAATAGTTTTATGATTTTTTATTATTTCTGCCTAATTATTATCTTAATTCTTATTATAAGCATCATATTTATTGTCTTTATCAAATAATGTGATGTTATCATTTTGTGGCTGATTTTTATGCAGTTATTTGTCATGAATTTTTATAGGAGGAATTAAAGGAACTGTCTTTGAATTCCTCTGTTACTTCAAATCAGTCGTACTTTTCTCCAGTAAACCTTGAAGATGCCATTGAATTAACAAACCACAGTTACGAAAGCAAAGACAAGAACGTTGCAGCTGTGGTCGCAAATCTTATGTCCAGCCTTTTCTGTAAGAAAAGTAAGTGCTTTGGATGAGTGATTTTACGGTTGTTGTCGTTTTCTTTCAATCTGTTCTGCTTTCCTGGAGCCTGATTCTCAGCAAATGTCTTAAGATAATCTTAAGAGTCCTGGCATTAAGTCAATTCATAAAAGCTATCTTAGGACATCGCAACTGTATATTGGCTATATGGGTCAACCAATCTGATAACACACGACAACTTTCAGAGAATTAGGTCAACCAACCATAAAGCTACTAGCTGCACCGTCAAACACGTGCTACAGAATTGTGCACAAAATAATATTTCTGATTACTTAGTGAATTGTTGAATATGCCATAAAATCTATGAGCACAGCAACACTGAGTCCATTGTTTTCTAATGCCAAGCCTTTTCTAAGACTGTTGGTGGAGAATTCCAAAATTCGAAATATTTTATCAGACAAAAAAATCAGCGTCTTAAGTTTTACTCTTGTATAAATACCGACCGCATAAATTGTTGTTTTATGATGATTTCAATGATTAAAATTTTCTTCAGACACCTCAGACCTGATCTTAAGCATTGTCTTAAGTTTTATCGTAAGATTGTCATAAGATTTTCAAGAATTAGAAAAGTTTCTGAAGAATGTCTTAAGTCAAAATTTGTCTCAAGATTATCTTAGATTTTTTGAGAATCTGGCTGTTGGAGATTTCCCTGCATTGAAACAGACTGTCTGCTTCTGATGCACCTAGCTTCTAGTTCAAAATCTACTCAGGAAAGAATTTGAATTACTTTGTCAGTGGATTGATAACCGCAAACAGGTTTCTATGATTGTTTGCTGTGTATAAACTTGACAACGTGCAGACTGCAGATGCTGATGATTATTATAGTTCAAATATGGAGGACACTGGGATGTTTTCTTGTTTAATATTCTTTAACTGATGTTTTATTATCTTGGTTCACTGAATAGTCAACTGTTGTCTTAGCATTTCTGAATATAATGTAATTTTAATTCAGTTATTTGGATTTTTGCAGCATATTCTTCCTTTGGATTAACTTATGAGCAGATGGAAGTTTTCATGACGAACAAGGCTTTTCTTCTTCCTCAGATTTTGCCAGAACAGCGTTTGGTTGGCTTTTCCGATGACAGAGTTCGTGTCTTCTACTCTGAAGCGGAGGACAAGTGAGTGTCTCTGCAGATATCTTGCTTTCTCTAATGTCTTTGCTGAGTTATTGATGTGTAGGTAATGCATATACAAGCAGTAATTACTTTAGCTTGTTGTTCATTTACACTACATTACAGAATAACCTTGCAGGTGTGGCCAGTGTTACTTGTCATCTTGTTCTTTGCGGTTGAAGTCACTGATATATCAATATGGAGAGAGAGGTTGTTTCTTATGAAGTGTCATTATATAGTGAGGCATATTCCAGCTAATCTGTGGAGAATTTGAATGCAATTGGATGATTATTTGATGCCTTTGTCTTTTTGTTATTTTCCAATCAGTCTGTTTGCAATGGGTCTTGATCAGTTTGGCCATCTGCCGTCAAAGTATTCGCTCATTCGTCAATTCCTTCTTCCCACAAAGACAACGACTCAGCTGTTGAATCGGTTTAAAAACCTAACAAGCAGAAATAAGAGGCAGACAAGAACGCTAAATCCAGTCAGCGTAAGAGTTCTTACTCCTTTGTCTTTCACGTGTGATCAGCTCTAATAAAATAATCTGAAACAGGTCTACATTTGTTTCGCTTCAGTCCGTAATTTGAATTTCTCGGCTCAAAGCCTAAAGAAGCTTTTGTGGGAATTTAATTGATTGAACATTGTGATATCATATAGTGAAGGGTGTTACTGAAGGGTGTTACTGTTTTGTACTTTGTACTTTTAGTTTTGGCATAAGCATAAGCACCTTCCTGAGTTTCCGCGCTATTACTGCAGCATGAACGGTGAGCATTTAGTTGCTCCAAAGGATCAGGATCCAAGTCTTCTGCCAAAATGGTTTCCAGTGTTTAAGAAGATCCAGAACATCCACGCAAGGCATCTCAGTCTGAAACGATGGGTAGGCAATCACGAAGACACACTGTGGTGCTTATTGCTCAACAGAATGCTCATTTGTTGTTGGGATATTATTATTATTATTATTATTATTATTATTATTATTATTATTATTAAATGACAATTTATATAGTGCTATCTGCCTGGCGAAGGCCATAGTCAAAAGCACTTTAGAAAGACATCTGATATGAGATTTTAAATAGGTGCGTCTTAAGATATGAACATTCTAAGATATGAACATTCTAAGATATGAACATTCTATTGCTTGAGTATTGTTACAGGTGTGTGTGCTTGTCAAAGTGTATGCTATCATTACGAGTGGATTTGTCTGTTGTGGATGTTGGGCCGTGTGATGTTGATTGGCGTGATGTCTGGATTTGGTGTTTTGTAATGTGACGTGTCCTGTGGTCGATTGTTTTGAAACTTGAAGCCATTCCAATCTCATCATTAGACTATTTGCTGGGCAAGCGTACATACTTAATGAGTGGGAAGATGACATGCGTCTTTTGAAATAAGAGAACATAGTCTTTGGAAGTAACTGCTTAAAAGAGTCTTGCTTAAACAGGGGCTTCATACGCATTTGCAGTGAACTTAGAGTCAGGCTCTTCATTATTATGCTGACTGTTTAAATTCATTGAAGGTTGTTTGTGGCTGCAGAGGGTGAATGTGAGGCAGAGATTAGTTGGAGTTGTTAATTTGTCTGAATTCTGTTGTTTTGTTAGACCATTTGTGGAGTTCCAGGAGCTATTCCATACGCACATGGCAATCATTTTGATCCGAAAATGAAGTTCACAAAAAGGTTTTTGATGTTGTTAATTTCAAGAACCTTTGTTAATTTAAACTGAATAAAGGTTATTGAAGAAGACATGAGAATAATTAATAATCAGAAATTACAGTGAATTTCAAGTGACGTCATGATCTGTAGAAGAGTGGACATAAATGTTACTAGTGCTTGTTAAAAGTAATATTGTAAAGAATGATCATAATATTTTATTCAAGCTTTTTATTTTGGAAACAGTAATGGAAAGCCATTGAATTCGATTTTGACTATTTTGGCTGTTTATATATCTTTTTGACAAACAGAACACAGCTTTTCACCGCTGTTGAGAAGTGATTTATTATTTTATAAGCTTCTGCTGGTCAATGCTGTTGTTGTGGTTGGATTTCTGCCTTGGATGTAGTCCATTGATCAGACAGTGCCTTAGGTTTTATTCTGGAAATGGAGTTTCTTGTGTTTTTATTACTGTTTGTATCTGAAAGCTTTCCATCAACGTAGTCTAGTATTTCTGTTAACACTTTGCATGAAATAAAATTGGAATAATTTGTTTTAATAGTTCAAAAGAGAGGACTATTTTACCGACATTTCCGCTGCTGAGTACGATTCTCCAGACGAATCCTCAGCCATTTTCGTCTTCTTGTGATCTTCCGGTGATGTTTGCATTTCCTTCGACCGGCGACCTCTGCATTCCGGTTGTGATGACCGACTCTTCTGTGACCGACGCCGGTCCAGCGGTCATCCCCGGTGATTCCACTGATGTCACTGGTTGCTTTGCTGCAGACAATACTCCTTCTGCAAATGTGTATCATGTTGTTGGGACATTGTATCATAGTTTTGATACAGGAGAAGTTGCACAGACCAGTGGCAACCTTGAAGTGCAGCCAGCAAAGTACGAGAGCACTGATGCCATGCCCCCACCATTGCCTCGGCAGCTGCAGAATTCACTCACCATAGCCACTGCTTCATCCGCTCCCATTCCCGATGAGTCTTTGCAGGTGGATGTTGTGTCAGGTGATGGCCAGGTGAAGTTCTGTGCTAGTCCTCAGTTTGTGGAACAGTTTGCATTTCCTACAGACAGTGATGCACAAGATTTTGGAGGAAGCTTCAGTGCATTTGCATCGACTACTGCTGCTGCTGCATCAGACCACGTCCTCTCATCTGACATTGAACTGATGGACTGCACCGCTCCACTTTCACAGACTTACCAGAGAACTTTATCAATGCCGTGTTACAGGAACTCTTTTGACTTGTTTCCTTTTGGTGTGGAGGAGGCTCATCAGAATCCATTGACTTGCTCTTCTCTTGTTGAATCTCCTGTAACAAAGGTTTCTGTTGATTGTGAAGGCATGCCGTTGAACTTAAGTGATTTATCTTCAAATTTCTCAATTGGATGTTTGGATGGAGTGAGTTTCTCTTCAATGCCTGACTTACAGAGCAGCACGTCTTCTGTATGCATAGACACCTGTTACTCTGATAGATTGCATTCAGGCATATCTGCTGCAGCAGTTGATTATGGAAAAAACACTAGTGGCTTATTGAATAAAGGAAGAAGAGAAAATGTTTCAAGGACAACCGCAGTTGTTATTTCGGCCACCAAGAACTCGTCGAGTCCATCGGTCGTCCTCTCACCGAGTAAGTTGATTTCGGCGCTTCCAGACGTGCCCGAGCCAGTTCTGCTTCTTACTCAGGGGCAGTTGAAGCAGCTGGGATTAACGGTGAACATACTGTCACTGCCGACCATTTCTACATCCAAGGAACACACAACTTGCAGTCCTTCGAAGATAAATCCACAACAGTCTTCAGAAGATGAAAATATTGTGAAAAACTCCGATTCCAGACCTAATGGTGAGCTCCTGCCTTGTTGCATCCATGGGTCAGAGTCTTGTGTCTGTATAAAAGACATGATACGCTTTGCATTCGAGTCAGAAGTCGGTTTACCAGAAACACTTATTGGCAATACTTCTTCAGTTGAAGGTGACGTTGCTTCTACTGCATCATTTCAACGTGATGAAGCTCTCTCTTGCAACTATTGGACAGGCAAGATGACAGAGAAAAAAGGCAGGTCAAGTGAGGATGAACAGCAACTGAAGGAAATCGATTCAAACTATTATCTGCATTTTCATGAGACTAATAATCTGTCAAATCTGCCACACATCAGTTCTCGGGCTTTGATCGAACTTAAATTGTCCGTAGATGAGACCACTGATAAGTCAAAGACAACCGTAGACTGCTTGAGCAAAAGTAACTCACTTGAACAGGATGAGGCTGAACTCACCACAGATGAAAATGTGTTTGTTAATCATTCAAATTCAGATGTTTCAATGGCTGATACTCTAAAATGCAGCTGTAGCCATTTTCCAAACCCAATGGTCACATCGGAATCGAATGAAGATTTGTCTATGTGCACTCCCACGAAATACGTGGCCGTGTCTTCGAGCATTGGCAGGTCTCGACAGTCTCCTGTTCACTGTGAACGGGATAAAGGAATTTGTTCCATGACCAGTGCAACTACTGTCATCAGTAGTTCCTCACCGCATCGACGTGTTTGGCTTCATGCATCATCTGCAAGAACGTCAAAGGGATCCTTCCGTAACAAAGCGAAGATGTTCGGACAGCAGCAGTCACCGATGCGATTCATATTACCAAACCCAAATCCACCGCCGTCTCCTGTCAAAACAGAAGCCTTGGCTTCTGTAATTAAGCCTTCAGTGAAGGATGTTCTGGCAATTCCAAAACGACCAAAGTGCCTTCAGGCCATCGCACCAAAACCTTTTCAGGCAAGAAGCTTGTCCCTGAAAAATGTTTCCGTGGGGCTGACAGGCGGCCGGAAAGCACAGAAGGGGAAACAGCAGGCAGCAGAAAGTTCATCAAACGTGAGGTTGATTCTGCCAAAACCGGACAGTAAGACTGCTGGCGCTCAGTTTCCAACTGAACTTTCTTCAGTCCAGTCACTTGGAAAACAGAAGAGAAGACTTTACAGGAGATGTGAAGACCTTGGAATGAGAAACAACGTGGAAACGTGCTTCAGAGATCAAGAGCTGGTAGAATCCAATGGAACAGAGAGAGACGAGACATCAACAGTGGACGTATCTTTTGACGTAGACAGCCAAACGGAGGAAGAGAATGATGGAGAACAGCATCTGGCTGAACTACTTGAGGCCAGTACCACGATCAGGTACTCTTCGTACACTTCATCTTTCATTTCTTTTGCCAATGCTAAACTAAATACCCCAGAGAGAGATTTACAACAAATTTTTGTACAAGTGAATGGATTCAGTGAAGAAACAGATTTCAAATGAAGCAAGTTTGCTAAATAAAATTGCTTTTGGATGTTATTTTTTTTAAAGCCATGGCTCCGTAAGGGGATATGTTGTGGGAATATATCCCCTAAGTAGTTACCAGGACAATATCCACACAAATGATGCGCTGGCATTAATTGACGGGGGTTCCATTTAAAATTGTATCCTCAAAATATTTGTTTGGGAAAAATACCACCTGGATATATCCAAGCTGGATATCTTTGCCGCTCAACCAATCAGCTTCCAAGTTAGTAGGTCATTGACCAACTGGCTGCTATGTCTTGCGTCAACTCGAATGGTTATGCAATATCAAAATGTCTTCGCAAAATAATAAATTGCCGGAACAGCATCATTGGTCTGATCAAAACTTTCTACGCTTGTGCCATTTCTTTCCAATCGAAAATGCAGCTCTTAAAACACACATCAACACCAGAATTTACAACAGTCCTGTCATCCGCCATCTTTGCAATAGGTGTGGCTTCCTTTTATCCTAGGGTCCATCTATCTACTGTCCGGGGACAACGTAATGGACTCGTAATGGGATTTATCCCGGTGTAGCACATCCCTTATGGAGCTGTACCTTTACTGGGATGGTAAATTTGCAATGTGTGTGGCAACCTTGAAGTAGTATTTCGATGACATTGTACAGTGTCTTTCTCCTTGTGGTCATGAGATGAAACTGCATTTGTTTGCGTCACTCGTGTATGAATCTTTCATTTAGAGCGCTGTACACTGTGTGTGTGTTTGTGACTTGTTTCAGATGCGCTCAGAAGGGAAGTCGTTCTCATTTCGAGAAAGTCAACAAGGCTGAGCAAAGGAAGGAAATGGCATTGGCTCTTCTCTCTCCGGATCTCTTGGCCAATCATCCGTTGGTTGGTTACACGCTATTCTTGTCCAGACTTCTGAACATCTAGGGTAAACTAATGGAATCCTGGCCACCTTAAATGTTTGGAAGCTCCAAACCAGTTGTCAGTACAATTTTTATCAAATTTTGCGCTATAATATCATGAAACGGACGGCAAATATACTAAAAATGCTTTTTAAAGTCAGAAAATGTATAAAATTCTATTTTTAAAAGAATTAAAACGGCAAAACGAGAAATTCACAATTTCCTGGCCACATTATTTCAATCCTGGCCATGTGGCCAGGATTAGAGCACAACATTTTAGCAAGCTCTTTTATCGAAGCGATGCCAAATTACCATTGTAAAGTTTGAATGATCCACTATAAAAACCCACTTAATTATACTTACAAGAACTATGGGTAGGCCTACTGAAAATATGACTGAATGCGGTTTTTGAATGCATTTTGTGTAAATAATCATTTAGGATCAACGCAGAAGCTGCATTAATGTAACTTAATGTGGAATTTGTATAGCGCTTTGTATAGCGCCTCTTATATTTCTACTCAGATATATAAATATATAAATAAAAAAGAAATAAAAATAAATCATATATATATGCAAACATTTGCTATTAATACATCGCTAAATGCATACTGTTTTGCACTTAAACTAATTCTGGCAACAAGAACACAAATCCTGAGCTGGGCCAACTGGCCAGGATTCTGTTAATTAGCGGCCAGATTTGTATTAAACAGGCAGACTCCAGTTTCGCTGGTCTCAAACGCTCCGTCGACGATCGGATGCCTCAATATTTTCAGCAAGTAGCCTGGAGTGCTATATTTATAAAATTTAAGCGCTATAATAATAATAAATGATGTCAAACGCCCACAAATGTAATTTTAAAAAGTTTAATCCGTCAAATATGTTGTCTAAACTC
The DNA here is from genome assembly GCA_018105865.1 of Metaphire vulgaris. Lineage (NCBI taxonomy): Eukaryota > Metazoa > Annelida > Clitellata > Crassiclitellata > Megascolecidae > Metaphire > Metaphire vulgaris. The sequence continues at coordinate 15,274,891 of CM030853.1, forward strand.
ACCTCTAAAGGCTCAAACTTTGAAAGAAAAAAAAACTTGAAATTAGCAAAACCAAAGATGTTTAAAATATCTTCGGCGAATAGAGCGCAGAAAAATGCCTAGATTTCAAAGATATCAAGGCGCGAAACACAATTATCGCGTTTAAATAGTATTTCAAAAGTGGCCAGGATTGCAGTGGATGGCCAGGGTTCCATTAGTTTACCCTATAATTTTTTGTGTAATTTGAGAAACTACCAGCTGTGATTTTGTTGAACTTTGTTATTTTATTTTATTCTTTACTCGTATTATTTATAGTCAAGTTTTGTTTTTGTTTCTTTGTCAGAGAGAAGACAGAGAGTTGATGTTTGCCCAAGCGTATCATAGTAAAGTACGTAAGACTCTGGAGAAGGACCGAGAAGTTTACGAGAAGTTTTTACAACTCTTTGCAGAATATAACCAAAATATGACAAGCATTGCAGAGGTGAGAGGTATTTTTTAATGAATGTGTTTTGCATCAATGATGATACAATGATCCCTCTGTTGCCTTTTCTTTGATTTTATCCCTATCCCATTGTAGAGGCTTTTGAAATGTGGATTTGGAGGAAAATGCTAAAAGTAAAATACACAGAGCATAAGACAAACGAGGAAGTCATGAAGGAGATAGAAGAAGAAAGAAGCCTGATAGATACAATCCGGAAAAGGCAGAGAAATTGGATGGGACATGTCCTCCGGCATGACTCTTTACTAAGAACAATAATCGAAGGAAAAATAGAGGGAAAGAGAGTGAGAGGTAGACCGAGAAAGATGATGTTGGAGTGGATGATGAATAAAGGATATCAGGAACTCAAAGAAGAAGCAAGCAATCGATCGGAGTGGAATAACTGGATACCTGGACCTGTCGAGAGACAGAAACACTGATGATGATGATGATGATGATGATATATGTAAATAAATGTTGATTTCTCTGAAAGTTTATTCATATGTATGTATTTATGTATGTATGTATGTATGTATACTCGTAATATATATATATGTATGTATATATATATATATATATATACATACATATATATATATATATATACATACATACATACATACATACATACATCATATTGAGAATAAATGATAAACAGTTGGATAATTAGCATTTCTATTGACCCCTTTGATGCTAAAGAAGTGTGGGTCAACTGTGAGAATTCATTTTCATATGATCTGAATTTGCTTAAATATTTTGAAAATTGTGTCTTTGATCATTTGAATATTGGGATTAAAACAGGTAAGAAATTGTTGCATTCACTTTGTTGATGGCTTTGCAATTGATCTTTTAGTACCTCTGAGCTTGGCTGTCATTGGAATATGACCATTGTGTATTTATAGGAGAAACATTTTCATTCTGTTTGACCAAGCTACAGGCTAAACAGATTCTCATTGTTAATATCTTTAAGTCAATCCTTTAGTTCAAGAATGTGCATCTGATGAATAATTTCTAATTTTAAAATGTTCCATGCTTTTCTGATAAAGTAAGTAAGAGTAAAAAAGGGAATATGACAAGGTTGTAATCTATCACCAAGCCTATTTAATGTCCTAGCTGGTAATGAGTAATGTAATTACAAAAGAAATGAGAAAAACACTACAAGGATTTCATGGAGGCTTCAGGATTGGCAGGAAAAAGATAAGTAACCTAAGATACTCCGATGACATCGTACTACTTGCCACATCTCCAGAAGAACTGCAAGAACTGGTTATCCATGTACACTGCAAAAGAATACAATATGACGATAAATGTTGCAAAAACAAAACTAATGACTAACACCAATAACATATAACAGAAATCAGGGTGGAAGGCGTACACTAGAACAGGTAGAACGCTTCATATACCTTGGATGTCAAATAACAAGCAATGCAGAATGCAAAATGGAAGTGAAAAAGAGACTAGTTGCCATGGGAACAACAGTAATGATCAAGCTAACAAAACTATGGAAAAACAAATCAATAAGCACCACCACAAAACTGCGATTGATGAAAACCTTAATATGACCAGTGCCGACTTATGGACGTGAATCCTGGACGTTAAGAAAAGAAGAAGAAAAATGCATCAGGCTTTTGAGAACAAGTGCATAAGAAAACTGCTACATGTACCATGGACAAAACTACTAACTAACGAGGAAGTTTATAACATGGCCAAAACAGAAAAAGAACTACTGATTCATGCAGAAACAAGGAAACTGAGTCACTTTGGGCACATGTTAAGACAACCACAAGACACCATCGAGAGCATTGTGGTCACAGGACTTGTGGAAGGAAACAGAAGCCGGGGACGACCGAGGATATGCTGGATTGACAACATCAAAACGTGGACTGGCCTTTCTGGAGACCGTCTACTACGCACCGTGCAAGACAGATCGTAGTGGAGAACACTGATCCATTCCTGTAGCCAACCGTCGCCATGCGACAATGGCACGCTGAGAATTGACTTGAATTAAGCTTTTGCATTGCTTTTGATGCAGTTACAGCTTCTGACATTTTGTCAAGCATCATTTAATCGTTTTGGTTCACAAAGAAATTTCCTTATTTTGTTTATTCCTCATTGCACTAATTCTTGTATGATGAGTGATGTTTAAAGTCTTGTTTTATGATGCAACAATAGCAGAGTGACAACTGACATTTGTTGATGCATTTGCTGATTCTCTTGTGGTCTGTTGGTATTTTTATCTTGACTGTCTTTCATTCTAGGTTAGTTTGCTAGAGATTTATAAGTTTTTTTCAGTGACCATTAATCAATGTCTTGTGTTGTTTTTCTGTAGCTGTATAGTGAAACAGAGGCACTGTTGGCCAACTATCCAGAGCTAATTGCAGACTTTGCTGCGTTTCTGTCTCCTGAGCAAGCGCTTGAGTGTCGCTGTTTTCTCCCCAATTATAAACAGATTCGAGCAAGGACATTCCTCTGTAAACTTGAAGTAAGAAACACTTGGCGGTGCTTTGTCATATATTGGTTGATAATCTGTTGAATTTCTTATCTTTGCCTTGTTTGTGACCCTTCAGTGAATTCAATGTCTTGTATCTGTGTAATAACAGAGGCACATTAGAAATAAACTTTCCCTGGAAATCAGGTGTCATTATCATTAGAAATTTGCAGGAAGAGCTTCTATTAAATCTTATATATTCTTTAAATTTATTAAACTTTATTTGTGTCTTATGATTTTCTTAATGGCTCTGAATCAGCATTTTAAAGTGTCTTGTCTTATGACACATGTCTTTTAGCAGAATGCCTCTCAAGGATTGTAGAATTAACATTGGCCTTAATAACAGAGAGAGTGGAAAACTTGGATTTAACATAGACACTAATAAAATAAAAATTAATGCCAATTACAAAAAAAGTTGTAGAACGGCCAATAGTAACGGACAACGGAAACGAAATAATTGAAACGGTGAAGAACTCTGTTTACTTGGGAAGTGAATTGGAAGCAGAGGGAGGTTTGGATTTGGAGATTAAAAGAAGAATAACAATAATAGCAGGATCTACATTCAACAGGATACATATTGTACCAACATTTACAAAAGACATGACATTGGGATGAAAACTAGAATAAGAATTCTCAATACTTTGTGTAATACCTACATTAATATATGGATGTGAATCTTGGACCATAAAAAAGAATTTGAGAAAAAATAATAGCAACAGAAAATAAATGGCGTAGAAGAATCCTAAAGATTGGATACAAAGAACATATAACAAATGAAGAAGTTAGAGAGAGAACACTGCAACTGAGTATCGTGGAAGTAATCAGAAAGAGAAGAATGAAATGGATTGGAAGAGGATCTGCACTTGGCAAGACTGAGAAGTTAGCCTGGTGCTAACTTCTCTGTTCTCTTAATGTTGAGTCTCTTCAGCATATTTAGTGTCTTTGTTTTGTTGTTTGTAGACATACTTTCATAAACATCCAGCACATTTTCTGAAATGCCTAAAAATTTTCAAGGAGTGGCATGAAGGGGCGCTTGGAAATGAAGAGTTGCACCGCTCTGTGTTGCCTCTCATCCGCAACAGTCCACATCTTGTTGAAGAGTTTTCAATGTTCTTTGAAGACAAAAGACCACCTCAGAGGTAGATGCACTCACAATGACAACCACCCCTCCACTGCAATTGCTTCACTTATTGTGTTTAACATTAGTCATCAAGAATATTGATTATAATTAGAATGACCTTTCTGTCCTTTCTACCTAATCCTAACCCTAATCACTCCAACCTATTGCTAACCCTCACCCACCCACAGACCCAGCACCTGCCAACTGCCAGTTGACCGTCTAGGCCACAATGCCATCTGCTATAAAGCCACCATATCTTCTCCATCTGCCTTTCTTTTAGTTTTCTCTGTGATTTTGATCTACACTTCAATTGAATTTCCATTATTTTAACCTTTTGCTGAGGTAATTATCTTACTTTTTTACTTTTTTATGAATTACTGTGCTCTTGTTGAATCCTAATGGTCTCTCTTTTATGCTCAACTTTATTCAGCTGTAATCAGTTGACTCTATGCGTTTTTAGTTGCTGTTCATTCTATCTTCATTGTTTCATCCATGTGCTGTGTTACCACTGCATTGTCATTTGCAGGATCCTGTTGTTGGATTGAATTGAAGTGGAATTAGTGTCCTTTTTTATTGTTTACTATAATGAACTTAAGGGCGGGAAGTTAGCAGAGTGGTAACAGCGTTGGACGATGGAGCAGGAGGTCACGGGTTCGAGTCCTGCAGGAGCCCTAAAGGTTGACTCGGCCTTTTTTGTGGTGGTAAAATGAGGAGCAGTGGTAAAAATCCCTGCGCTAAGTCAAACAGCTGCACTACACGATACACTAGCCCCGTATCTGTGGCATTGCACGCCTGGCTGAGGGCTATAGAAACGGAGATCAGCGCCGCCTTATGAGCCCGTGAGGCTCGGGGAAGAACTTTGATTTTGACTTTTTGTAATGAACTTGAAAGAGAGAACTTTGGTTTCAATGTGGATAGCATAATATGCTGGTTGCTTTTGGTACAATGCTTATTCACAGCGCATGTGTGGCATTGTACTAAGTGACCCTATTGCATCTGCTGGTGCTTGACAATAGAAGTTTGCTTGGTGCTCTTTCTGATGCTTAGAAATCGATCGTCCTATTCGTCAGAGATTTGGGTTTTGGTGTTTGTGTGATCCAGTAAACAGATGAAACCATACTAAAGGAGGCATTTGCAAAGAGGTCTAAGAGCTTTTTCACTCACATGTGAATTGGACTGATATTCCTACGACATTGGTCTTTATTTTATGGCGCTGCATCAAGTATCTGCATTCTGCGGTTGCTAGATGACCATGGGACGTGGAATTCGATTCAGACCTCTGATCAGCACATGCACAGTTAGTGGTGGTGCTGGGTCTTTGTGTCTCTCAACATTACTTGTGTAAATTTTGTGTTTTTAAGACTCTGTTTGCTTTTGCAGTCGTTTTTCCAAATATGAAGAGGTAACGATTGGTGAAAGTGATGACGAAAATCAAGAATATGAAGATTATGAAAAAGTAACAGCTACTCATTGATTATGAACTAGCATTTGTTGCTGAGCTTTGAAACAGCCTTTCAGTGTGACATTTGTGCCTTGCTAACGATGTCCTGTGAAATGCTACTTCTATAAATCAAGTATAAAATACGTGTAAACATTTAAAATATCTGATATAAATTTAGTTTCCAGTTTGTAGTTCTGCTGAGATGTTACTAAAAGGTTATATTCAAAATGGTGATCCTCAGTTTTCTTCATATCTTTATTGTACTACAGACCAATGTGGCAGGAAATGGTTTCATTGTGTTTTTCTGGCTTGTATTTTATCTGATGTGTGTTTGTGTATGTGTGATTTTGTGCAAATATTGTTTGTGTCTCCTTCCATTTAGGTTGACATTCCGAGTGTTGAGCGGAATTACGGAACAATGAATTGTCCGTGCCGTTGTCATGTCGATGGAACCGAGCGTTTTATGAAAAAGTTGCGTCACTGCATCTCGTGCGGTCTCAAGGTTCAGCTGATTCATTTGAACTTTCAGATTTCATTTGAAACTTTGCAGTCTTTGTCTCCTTTGGTTCTCTTGACAGTTTTATGAATTAAAATGACTGAAAATATCACATTTCAACATTGGTTGCCTCCAATAGTTATTAATGACCTGAAATGTTGTGTGAGTAAATTAACTTGATCTTCGTGGAGTCAATAGAAGGTTCGGTGCAATGTCTCTGGCTCTTTGTTGGTCAATTCACTTTCGGTTCAACTTCTAGATGTTCAGTATTAAGCAGAGTCAGTTATTATCATTTGGGAGCATCATTGCAACCTTGAACACCCTTCAGCTCTTGGTAGTCAGTGATTCTGGCAATTCTGTTCAAAGTATGAGACCTGTTAACGCTGGTTTAGAGCACCTCGTGCACTTCTGTCTCTTCTGTACAATGCAGGTCATCAAAGGTCAGCTGTATCTTCACACGTCTGATAGATTTCTTCGTCCAGCAACAGTCACGTATCATCAGCACAACGACAGAGGCAGCGAAGAACCGGACGAATCGACCGGTCACAAGACGTTCAAGTCTTCTTGCAAAGCGCCGTCTCCAAAGCGCAGGAGACCGTGCTCTAAGAAGCCCTCCTCCTCCGGCTGCTCGACGAAGGAGAAGTCTCCGCACCAGACTGTGGTAGGATGGCACGCAGTGCTTCGGTCTCTGCTGGAGCATTTCTTGTGAGAAATATTTGTACAGTAAAGCAGAAGTTCTTCACTCATCTGATGATTTATTAGACTTTAATTTTAGTCGTGAGTTTGAATTTGATCGTACTGCAGTTGATGATTATTATTTCTGCAAATGGCACTTCTTATTCTTTTGGTTGTCGTTAGATGGAGCCAGACAGTACGTCGATGCTGTCTCCAGCAGCAGTCGAGGACCATGCAACGGACAACGGCTACTCAGCAGTTGCTGCCGATAGCCAAGCCAACACAGGTCTCAGAAGCCATCTCGACAGAGCGTGCCTGTCTCAATCATTTCTCGGGCAAACAACTGAGACAGATTCTGTGAAACTGTGCTCGAGCATCGACACTGCATCAGATGATGCAGCGTTACCGATGACAACCCAGTCGCTGACCATTTCTACAGGTGAACGGTCGGACTGTCATCCAATGGACGATGATTCGGTTGAAAGTGGAGCGATGTCTGGAGTGATGCTGGTCGGTGATAACGGCGTTCTTGTTAGCGACACTGATGTTGGCAGTTGTCATTCTGGTGAAACTGTGTTTGAAGCGGAGAGTTTTGATGTTTTTCTGTCTGAGAGCAGAATTGACAGAGATGGCGTTCAGTCGAACGGTAAGAGTGGCAGTCGATCGGCAAACGTTCTTAGCAACATTAGAACTCCTGATGATCAGTGCAGCAGTGTTTTCCCAACTACTTGCACTGAATTAGTCAATGTTGATTCATGCAATCATCAAGAAACTGTTTTAGCTGAGAGTGCTTCACTGAATGAATCTGCAAATGGTGCAGAGCGCTTGTCTTCTGCTGTTCATGGCACTCCAGCTGCTCTTCCAACGGATGTGGTTTTGCCAGAAGACTCTCTGCCCAGTCGGTCACCAGCTGCTAATGACGGTTGGTCAATGTAAGTGCTGGTGATGGTCTAATGCTATATGGCTCTGATTTCTCTTCTACCTGCTTTTTACAAACTATTATTATTATTATTATTGTTGTTATTATTATTATTATTATTATTACTACTGCTGCTACTACTACTACTGCTGCTGCAATGAAGAGACTGACCTGAATAGTGATGAATGAATCAATGCAAGAGTTCACTTGTTTAGAGAAAGACAAAGTAAATTTGGATTTAAAAGTTCCAAAATTACACGCTTATATCTGATTAAATCTTTCAAATGAAATTAAAGGAAAGTGTGCCAACAGCAAGATTCTGACCCATGTCTTGGCCGATCTAGAAGTGTTACAATTTTTTGATGGAAAGTGTGTAGCTGTAATCTATATACAGAAAGAAAAGGAAAGGAAAGAAAAGGAAAGAAAAAGGAAATAAGGACTGGTATTAGCAGTTGTAGGCAGTGTGGTCGTATCAAAGACTCAGATGTTGGACTGAGTGTGGAATTTGCTGCAGATTGCAACCATCAGAAGAGAGAAACTGAAGACTAACATGCTGAGCTGATCAGGAAGTGGACTGGGTTTTGGCTATTGGTGTTTAGCACTCAAACAGTTGACTGCATTTGAAAATGAATTTGATGTCACATATAATAGATACATTTTGTATTATTTAATCGTCAGCCGAGTCTTAACAGAGGCGGTTTTTTTTTACTTTTTGAACGAACAGTGAAGAAGACCGACTGATTCTGCAGACGTGTCAGGGAGTTCGTGTTCAGAGGAAAGCATTCGAGACGATCGTGGAGACGATGAGACATCGCACTCTGCAACAGGTGGTCACAGTGTCACTCTGCACTTGTCAGATTCATTTGCTGTCAGTTGAAGTGTAATATTGAGATTGCAGGTCATTGGAGTCTGTTGAGAGGCATCTGATGAAGAGCAGTTTAAGTAGTTTGCAAATATTTATGATTGTTTACGCAATTGTGTTTATGTAGTCAATTAAAATATTTCTACCAGTAGTCAGTGTATGATTTTGTCAGGTCAACATATGTGGTTATGATTATGATAATGACATTGATAATGACAACATGACAGTTATGGCTATGATGAGGATTATGATAAGATAATGATAAGATGTATATAATTGAAACAGTTCCTGAAGTAGAATAACATTGTATTTGATGTTACTGTGTTGAAAATTTATATTTATATATAACTACATACTCTATAACATATGTTTTGTGTTTGTGTGTTTTTACCTAACTTTGCTAATAATAATTATTAATGTATTTTCCCTTCACCATTCATAAAAGCTGTTTTACTGACAGATATCTAGTATTTATTTTGGCAAATTCTTGATTGGTGTCTTAACGTAGCATTTGAGAGAGAGAGAGAGAGAGAGAGAGAGAGAGAGAGAGAGAGAGAGAGAGAGAGAGAGAGAGAGAGCTTTAATTGTTTTGCCGCTGCATGAACTGAACTGAGAGACAAGAAGATGATTTCTGTTTTCTTTCCCTCAAATATTTACGTTATCCTTGAATTTGTTGTCGGATTTTCTGTCTTCATAATTATCAAAAGACGTCTGGGGATGGTTTTTGTTTTTAGGTTTCTGAGCGTTTCACGCACCTCATGGAGATCTTCAATCAAATGACGAATGATAATCTCAGTGATGACAGCGCCACAGATGATGATGACGATGATGATGATGACAACAACAACATTGATAACAGTCGTAACAGGGCCACTGCCTCAGATGATAACGTTGACGAATTCTCTGCCTAAATGTGTGTATCGTGCATTTTTGGGTCTTCTATTATCATTTCTATTTTAGGATTTCTGCCTGCGTGAATAATATTTGCCTGTTTTTCTCTTCACGATATTCACGTGGTATTTGTAGATTTGTTGGCTCATTGTCCTCTGTTCTTTGCTTATCATCTGTGACATCTTTGTTATTTTTAAGCAGCTTTGTAAAGTCACAAGTGTTTCCAATCTTATCAGCCGAGTTTTCTGTAGGCCTAATTGTGGTTTAGCTGCTGCTTTGTTTTGGCCACAGTGTGTTGCATTCTTTCTGTATTTTGCCACATTAAGTTTCTTCTACGCTGTTAATTGGATGGAAAGGCGGTGAGGGAAAGGCTGGCAAACCGCCCTCATTCAGCCGTTACCATGTAAAACTGAAGGGACTAACCCTTTGATTCTCCAATGGGCCTACACTGGCCTATGGAGCATATATGCCATGCTTTTATTAGCAGGCTCTCCATTTTCATAATGAATGAACTAGGCTTCTGACTAAACTGTACATTTGCATTGCAGCATTTAATTAGACATTATTTGTTAACAGCCGATGCCAGGCTTTCCATGTACTCCACTCACTACTTATTCTGTCTCCATAATATTTAATAATGGCAAATGTTGTTTTCATTAGTTATATTCTTTCTGACAGACTATCATTATTTATTAAACTTCTTATTAGAGTTTCACATGTTTATATCCTATAAATTCGGCCTCTGTAACCTCTAGGAATAATGATGAATGGTTTAATTATGAAAATTTTGCTAATATTTTGTAATGTTTCCAAACATAATATAGAACCCAGAGAACTGCATAGAATTGGAAAGCATGTGTATATTTCATGACTTATTCAACGTCATAGTATAGAAGAACATGGCGCCGGTGGTCCCTGGTGCAATAGGAACATTATTTTATACAGGTCCGCTTAACTTAGAGCTTCTGAAGCACTAGTATAGGCCAGTCCCCTTTATGTGCAGCGATATTCCTAGCAGTCAATCAATCAGCTTCTAAGGCGCCGGTGACGTAGCTAGGGTTCCGAAATGGGGGGCACAAATATTAGAACCAGACAGTGAGTTTCTATGCATATATAGAACACTTTAATTCAGATTTTTTTAGTGAGTGGCCAAAGGCTGGAATATCAGTGTTTATTCTAGGCCTTCTCTGGGGGGAATTCCCCCTCCAAGTTTTAAAATCCTCCCCAAAATGTGTTATATGTTGCATGGGGGTTGGAAATTTTCCCCACAAAAGTGTGAGGACGGGGGGCTTTTATTTTTTTGGAGAGGGGAATGACAATTTTTGCCTGCCAAGGCATTTGAGAAGGCTAAAAAACATTTGAGAAGTCGGAAGGACGACCTTTGTAACCGACCTTTTTTTGCTTGTCACCACATTTTAAAAGGAAGATAACCTTTTTTGCTTGTCAAGGTTTTTGGAGACTCAGAACTTGTCCCCCCAAACATTTCAAAATCCCGCCCCCCCCCCCCAATGTCAAGGTGGCTAGAATAAACACTGCTGTAATATAATTAAGTATATCGAATCTGTTGGGAATCGCCCTTTCCCGGAAACAATTTCTCGACAGATTTGCGCAAATCTCGCGACTGATCGCAGTCCGATCGAATAGGCAGAGCCGCCCCGGGCGCCGACCGGTGGGGGGGGGGGCGCATTTTGGATGAGAAAAAATGAAACAGCTGTGACTTTGTGATGACTAAAAAAGGTCATCAGCCCGAAAATGGAATGGATAAGTAAACTCTGTCACAACTTTTAAAAAGGTCATCACCTAAATTTAGGGGCGCAAAATATAAATCTTGCCCCGGGCGCCGAAAACCCTAGCTACGGCTCTGCGAATAGAGGCCCGTTCCCTCGTCGTTACTAAGCCAATGTAGTTGGTCACTATAATAACGCCTAGGGCATCTGTCGATGGGGCAACAATTCCCAACCGAATTGAAGCCTGGTCAATCCGGAAAGATTAGTAGTAGTGGTTCTCACACAGGGCAGTCCCTACTGAACCACTTTAAACCTTGTTATATTATTATTATTATCTACAGTCTACAGATCAGTGGCGGTCAGCAATAGACTTAAGGGAATAGGCCAAGAATCTAGGGGAGAGACAACATAAACAGCGGCGGCGGAGGACTACTAGACAGAGACGTCATTTCACTGTTTTTTAGAGGGGGGCAAAACACTTTCGACCTGACAAGTTACAAGTTTGCGAAAAAGCTGACGACCTTTTTTTTGCTTGTCGGCCAATTTTCACGGTTAGTTGAAGTAGTTACTTCAAATTACTCGACATCATCAAGCACTCCTTTAGGGCGTGTAAAATCTAAATTCTAAATAACACAAACATTGGCAAAAAAAATTTCCCCTCAAAATCAGGGGGGCAAATGCCCCCCAAATGATGTCCCTGCTACTAGATAGCGGCAGCGGGTCGTTGAGGGTCGAGATGCCTAACTAACTGAACCAGACGGCATGCATTTTCGAGTGTGATTTATAAAAAAAGGAAATGTTTTTAAAACGCCTTTTTAATGCAAAATTACAAAGGTAGGCCTCTCGTATGTCTGCAAAGTGTTTATTCACATGATGAAGTAGCCCTATTTTCAACATTTGCATTTTGCAACACTTATTTCAGGGCCTGCCCATTAATTACGTCAACGATTTAGGGGATGGGGTTTGAAAAAGTGACAGTTGTTGACAGGGGGAGGGGGTTAAGAGAAGTTGACGTCAACAATTTCACTTTTTACAAATAATCAAAAATAGGAAATTTCATGGAATACTACTTATTAAGTTATTACAATGGAAAAAAGCATGGCAAAAAGGTAATCACCACCACATGTTGACACTCGATGAGCAAAAAAGGGACAAAATGGTCACCGCAAAAAATAATGACGTTGTTATTGGGACCTGTCATTGATCTTGGGTGGTGTCAAAATTTGTTGACATAATTATAGAATTATAGGGGTAACTGAAAGTTGACAGTTGATGACAGGGGAGGGGGTCAAAAATTGACCAAAAATTGTTGACAATTAATGGACAGCCCCTCAGACAGTGCCGTAGCCAGGATTTTCCTAAGGGAGATTTTGAACGACCATTAATTTTTCCCCAAATTCGGAAAATCCTGACAAGCAAAAAAACGCCGCTTAATCAGTGCCGGATTACCCATTAGGCAGAGTAGGCAACTGCCTATGGGCCCCGCTACTTTTATGGGCCCCACGAGACAGTTACGAAAGAAATTTTTTACTTACTTATTCTTAAGAATAGCGCTATACGTGACGACGCTGACGTCATACAATAATGTTTACACTTCAACTTCTTCAAGTTAGTAGTTAAATTAAATTAAATAATTTTAAATTAAATTAATAAGCCCCTAGAAAAAATGTTCATCAACGAGAAAAGGCACGAAAGCGGAACAGAGAAGCGAAGAAAGAAAAAGTAGTAATTATGGGCCTGGCCCCTGGGGCCCCAAAAGTTTGACTGCCTATGGGCCTCCGCACTGCGCTTAGTTATATGAGTTCTACGACGCGTAGACTACAGCCTATTTTTCTATTTTTGCTACCTCATAGGCCTACCCGATTTTAGCGATCCTCCACCCACAAAATAATAATGCAAAAAGTTTGGTCGACCAGCCAATGGGAGTTCCGTCCCCGTCCCCTTTGGCTACGCCACTGATTTCAGAACAATATTAAGGAGGCAGCAGGCCAAGCTTACTGTAATAATAACATTAAAAAATTTACAAATTAAAAATTAGGTGAAACTATTTAAAGTGTTTGCTTCTTAAAAAGTACCCGGCCTGGGCCGATAGGAGTGCGCCGCCTATGCCAAACGAGGTGATGCTGGTGATGAATTCCAGAGACAGGCCACGTGCACAGAAAATTAGGGGCTGTCCATTAATTACGTCAACAATTTATAACCACCTCGTCAACAACTGTCATTTTCAGTGACCCCCATATACTTATGTCAAAAACGTTTGACCCACTCCCAAGATCATGACGAGTCCCCTTTAGAAATGTAGACTATACTGTATTAGGCATGTTGTCTTAAGACAACTGGGTTCATAGTAGTATAGATTAAAATACATAGGCCTATTTTATAATCGATTTGCTGTTTTATAGGAAGCCGATCTAAGGACTTTTTAACTGGGCATAAACTTGTTTTCTGATGCACAGTATTCAGTCGCTAAGCAGAGCAAAGGAGCAGATAAGCTTTACAGTTGCAGTGCTCTGATGATTAGCAAAATCAAACGGTTTTTGTACAAAGTTTGCATTCGTCTGAGCCGCTTTCACCGGATTTTCTGCAGTTATTTTTCTGCCTGTGCTTCTTTGGCTGCTGTGACTGCGTCAGTCTTCGTTAGATTAGAAGCCATTCGAAGTTTCTCTGTCGATAATTAGTGCGCGAAGAATTTCGTATGGAAAAGAGTGCTATGGCAAAGTTTTAGTAGCAAAAGAGAGCAACTAGCAACGAAGGCTCTTGTGATCAGCTGTTGAGAGCATTTTGGCATTTTGATTCTTGGCGTTCGCTTTGCGTTCTAGCGATCTGGACCACATCCCCACGGACAGGGATTTGAGTTTTCCGGACATCCAGGAGGACAGATTCCCAGCCTGTAATGAAAGACGAAATCAGTCTTTAAAAAGTTGCTCAAGAAGACATTCCCGTCGACTTCGATCGCTGTCTGTTATGAACTTTAGTTCTGGCGAAAGAACTGCCGTAAAATTCATTTCGTCAAAGACTGAAGCTGAGCGCCAAAATTTATCCTCAATCTCTAGACTTCAAGACAGAAGAAGAACAATTTTTCGTAGAAAATATTTTTTGTAGAGTAAACTGGTGTGACTTTCATTCTGGGACATTAATTAATTATAGACGTCCAAGTTAAAGGCCCTTGTAAACCCATTGACGCTGTGATGGGGTGGCTGTGGTGAGGGTTAGAGTCTAGATCAATTTTTGGCTTGCGATTTTCAGCTTGCCTCCAGAAAAAATTTGACCAATTTTCACTCTCATTGGAAACCCAGAGTCACGTGATTCGTCTCATTTGTTGATGATAAGTGTCGGCGTCTCTGAGTTTCAGAGGATTTTAAAATGTCTTACGTCGCAATAATGACATTGGACTGTCGTTAACCAGTCTCCTCCTCCTCCTCCCTTCTTCTTCTCTTCTTCCTCCTCCTTATATCATTATATTAATAGAATTTAAAGAAATTTTCTCTGGATCCTGTTTTATTCGGCAGATACAGAGTAACTCTCACCCGCATAGGATGGAGCAGAGCACCTGCAGCTGTTCATCGGTCAACTGTCTCAGAGCGACCTCTGCGTCCGTCTTCGCGATCAGTTGGAGCAGAAGGTGCAGCAGGCTGCTTCCGAGACAGACGCTCCTCTCTTTTGTCTCTGCCACCTGTTGACGCTGATGCTCAAAGCCTTGTTTGATCCAAGTGGCTAAGTCAAGGGGAGAGCTTCGAATGGACGAGAAGTCATCCTGTGCTGCTGCTGCTGCTGCTTCGTTATCGGCGTTGCATCCACTGGAGACGATCAGAAGAAGCAGAATAGAAGAAAGTAGCAGCGTCGCCTTGGAGATCGACCAATCTGAAAGAAAGGACACAACGGACACACTCATTGGGCCACCTACTGAGTCTGCATCATGTGCCGCGGTGTCTCGATCTAAGATCTAAGATCCCAGGACATCCAATCTGCTTCCTATAGCGTTCCCTGGTTAACTCTTCTAATCAATCAATCAATTAATAAACTTCTATGGCGCCACTATCATAATGCCCAGGGCATCGGCCGATGGCGCACCAAATCCATGTAGAGAATTAGAGCCAGTTCAATCCGGAAGATCAGTCAGAACAGAGGGGGAGCAATCTAAGGGGGATAAGCCAAGTCGAACAGGTATGTTTTAAGACCAGACCTGAAAGATGATAAATTGTCAGCCATGCATACATAGGTCGTCGTAAATCGTCAAAAGACAGCGCTTGGTTCTTACTTGATCTCGAGTGATGATCGGCCATTTTCTGCGATTTCACGAAAAATTTATGACGAACAAATTGAAGGAATGCGCGAGGAGCGTCTGTCGGCGAAGAACTCCGGACGATCTCTAAGCGCCGATTCGTGTTGAAAAGTCTCTTTTCAATCGATTCCAATCACGACGCATCAAGAGCTGCCGCTCAAGTGCTCACGAAGTGCTCTGCTCCTCGTCGTCGTCGTCGCGCAAAGACCAATGCCCCTCGCTTCTCGAAATGCTTTTCAATGTTTTCTTTTGAGGGCAGAAAATGCAAAGATTGACTCTGGCTACGTTCCAATGTTGCCTGCTCCTCCTCTCTTCTTCTTCTTCTTCTTCCTCCTCCTCCTCCTCCTCCTCATTGTCGGTTCTTTTCGTAGCCTATAGAAATCTGGTGAGTGCGTCGGTCAGAAGGTTAAATGAGAGCCTTGTGTCTTAGCGTTCGATCCTTGACTAGACTTTAATTCAGTTGCAACTCATGAATATTCATAGGCAGGAACTCTTTATGGAAGAAGTTCACCTTTGACCCAGATGCCTCTTGAGGTTCTTGTCTTTGGTCCTTGGGTCTTGTTGTTATGGTGAATAACGTTGACTTGAAAGTGAACCGCCAACGGAGTTTTAATTTCAAATCGTCTGGTGTTCGTTTCATCCTGGCTGTTTAACAGCGTTACATACGCTTTCCTCTGCCATGAGGAGGAGGGATATAACTATGGAATGTCTGAGGAGGAGGCATTGTGAACATTATCTTGCTTCTTAAATTACTGCTAAGATTTCTAGGGAGGGGATTTAAGATTGGGGGCGTGAATTTTCTCCTATCCGGTCTGTATGCAACACTTCTGCTTGGCCTCTTGCATCAGTCTCAGAATAGAAGAAATGACGTCTCAAGTGTAAGCAAACAGAATTCGCAACAAAACGACTGGCTTCTGTTGTGAGCGCAGTAACTGCTTCTTCACTCTACAAGAGACCGTCGGTGCTTGCGTCAACCACTGAATGCTATGGAACAATTGGGGGAGCGAGGGAGGGAGGGAGGTAGGGAGGGAGAGAGCGAGGGAGGGAGGGAGGGAGGGAGCGAGGGAGGGAGGGAGGAAGGAGCAAGTGCAAAGTCAACGAAAGCCGAATGCGCCAATTCAAACTTTCACTTTCATGTTTTGATTGGACAGAGCGAATTTCAAAAGATCAATATTAATGCAACTTAAGGTCTGCAAAAGAAGGCTTCCAGAAGAGACGCAAAGGAGTTGGAAATGGCATTCTAAGGCATTTAGCAACCGTTGAAGTTATGCAAGTGCCACTGAAGTAACTCTTCACATATTGAATGCAGATGGTTACATCAGTGGTTTTCTCACTGGCTTACTTAGCCTCCTAAACCACTTTAAATCACATTATTATTTTTTTATTATTTTAATTATTATTATTATTATGTGCCGGGGTGTTGGGGTGGGGCTATGCCCCTCCGGTTGCAGTTGCTGCTGCTGCTGCTGCTGTCGCTATTGTCAGAGATTATCAATTCTACCGAACTCTAACTTCCTCCGCCCATCATAGTCGCTAAAGAACTTTTCTATCTGGAATCTGGAGTGGGACAATGGAGATGGAGGAGGAAGAGGAGGAGGAGGAGGAGGAGGAGAAAGGGTGCGCTGTCTCTTGATATTCAGTGATCGTCTTACAGACTTGCTCTAACACTGCACCTTTATACTTACTTACTTACTTACTGTATTTGCATTAAGAAAAAAACTGCCAAATATTTGCGAACGATGCTTATGCAGAGTTCGTTTGCTTACATTTGCATAATATGCTAATGGTCAGCGTTTGTGATCATGACGCCTTCTGCATACTAAGCGCTCTTCCATAACCAATGCGATGAAAGTTCAGGACTTTATACTTTCAACAATTGCTGTGCAGAGCAACTTGCAGTTCAAAACATCTATCAATAGTCATTGGCATAATTAAGTCAATGATGTCATATAGGACACAAGTAGGCCTAGAGGGTCTATTGTGCATTCTGTACATTAGCTATTATACCTTATAACACTGTAGTCTCACAGCGTTGTCTATAGTGTTGCATATTTTTATGTTCACTTGGTCATGTCAGAAAGTAAAATTTTAATGAAAATCCTGAAATTGTGGGCAAAACTGAACTAGTTCTCAGCGAGAGTTTACTTACTTACTATCCATCGCTGGCTTCTTCTGTTGAAAGAGTTTCAATGTAAGCAAATAAGTAAGTAAAATCTGGTGAATTTCTATAGCGCTTTTTAACGCAGGTACAGCGGTAGCTGCTTATTCCTATGCGCTTAATCTACAGTTGAAATAGCTACAGCAGAAGGTCAGTGGTCAGCCGGTACGTAAGGTCAGTTCCAGAGATCAGTCAAGAACTATATTGTCTAAACAGTTCTACGTCTACTGGATCGATAGAAGACAACAGATAAATTATTTGCAATATTACTAGCACTCTTACACTGAGAGAGAGAGAGAGAGAGAGAGAGAGAGAGAGAGAGAGAGAGAGAGAGAGAGAGAGAAAGAGAGAGAGAGAGTTGATTTCCTGGATTGCGCTTATAAAAGAAATCTCGACGGCATCCGATTAATATGTCTTTGGTTCTTTGTTTACGTCTGTTAGGATTAGTGTTAGGATTATGGATCATTTTCAGCATCTGTTAGCTTTAAAGGCTGAAATGATTTGGATTCGTGTCTCTCTTTGTTTTCAGCTTCCACTGAATTTATCTCCAGTCAGTTTACAGGTGTTGTCTCATCAGCAAATTCAGGTCATTTTGCAACACATTCAACTCCAAATGCAACAGACTTGTCGCCTTCAACTGGGAACTTTTTTGCATCCATTATTTTGATCTGATGATATCCATTGATTGAGCCATCAGTCTGTCGAGTTCTATCGACTTACTTACTATTTACCGAATTATTTTGACGTTTGACTATTTGGCGGAAGGACATCGTTTTAAGCAAGCATTTGCCCCCCTGATTTTTAGGGGGGAAATTTTTTTCCGCCAATTTCTGTGTTATTTTGTTATTTAGTTTGTACATACCAAAAATTGGCTGGCTAAATTAAAATACACTGGAAAGCAAGCGCTTTGAAAAAATGACTGACAAGCAAAAAAAGGTCGTCAACTTTTTCACAAACTTGTCACGTCGAAAGTGTTTTGCCCCCCCCCCCCTGAAAAACAGTGAAATGACGTCTCTGCTGTTTACCTAATTCAACCTCGTTGGTAGGACTGTCATCCGGTACCCGGGAACCCGAGTACCCGAAGACAGTCCGGGTACCCGGGTAGTAAAAGTGGAAATGAATCAAATGATTGCCCGTGAAAGCGCAGTAGCGTCGTCTGGCGTACAATCTGCCGGAAAAACATTTTGCCGACTTTAGGCTATTAATATTAAGTAGTCCTAACTGGAAGCGTACCTTTAATAATTACTGTAGAAATAGGCAGCTTGTGTACGATTTGCGGCAATGCCATTATGCTAATTTCCGAACGGGTACCCGTTCGAAATCTTGACGGGTACCCGATTTTTGGGGAAATTGACAGTCCTATTCGTTGGTATAGAAAGGTTCGTTGTTGTTTTTGCTATTTAGTCTGCCTCGGTGGCTGTCTGTCTGCCTCGGTGGCTGTCTGTCTGCCTCGGTGGCTGTCTGTCTGCCTCGGTGGCTGTCTGTCTGCCTCGGTGGCTGTCTGTCTGCCTCGGTGACTGTATGTCTGCCTCGGTGGCTGTCTGTCTGCCTCGGTGGCTGTCTGTCTGCCTCGGTGGCTGTCTGTCTGCCTCGGTGGCTGTCTGTCTGCCTCGGTGGCTGTCTGTCTGCCTCGGTGGCTGTCTGTCTGCCTCGGTGGCTGTCTGTCTGCCTCGGTGGCTGTCTGTCTGCCTCGGTGGCTGTCTGCCTGCCTCGGTGGCTGTCTGTCTGCCTCGGTGGCTGTCTGTCTGCCTCGGTGACTGTATGTCTGCCTCGGTGGCTGTCTGTCTGCCTCGGTGGCTGTCTGCCTGCCTCGGTGGCTGTCTGTCTGCCTCGGTGGCTGTCTGTCTGCCTCGGTGGCTCTCTTGGCAGAGCGTCAGTTCAATACCCGAGCGGTCAGAAAGTTTTTCAGGCAGTCACGTGTCCGCTGGCACTGAGTGGAAGTTAAAATGGTCTGTGTAATGTGTCAAAGTTCGCTGTGCTCCTATAGTATATGTTACTGTTAATCAAAACACAGTAACCGGTTGGTGTCAGGAACACAGGACAGAAAGATTAAGAGAAAGCGCTGGAGAACAAATTAATTTGTGAAAATCAAGTTTTAAAAAACGAGCGCTATATAAATTAGGTTGATTACCGTATTGTTGATATGTCTGTGTGATTCTAAAGCATGATTTTCAAGAGACTCTTCCTTTAGTTGCATCTAAGACCGTCATAATGTCCAACGACTTGTTTTACCGTTTAGCAGAGATTAAACTGTAGCATCTGTTGTTGTCATTGACTGCGTCGTGTCATCCGAGTGACGCCCCACAGACCGTCAGGCGGCCGTCATTCCAGCGGCGCGTGACATCGTGAAAATTCATGGAGACTCATTGGAATGGAATGCAAAGCATCGCTTCACATCAGCATAATACAGGCGATTCACTGACCCAGCTGAACGACCTCCAACTCCAGAGGTCGTCAAAGGTCAAATGTACAGAGTTCCTTCGAAACCGATTCAAACACGGATAAATCGTAGACAAATGAGGGGGATGAGGGGAGGGGAGGGGAGAAGAGGAGAAATGCCTGGATGCGAAATTACGCAAATGAATGTAAAAGTGAATGCGTGAAAATTAGATGAAGCGATGGCTTTAACTCAGCAGAACGAGGAATTTATGCAAAATGAATTTCGTCCGAATACAAAACAACACATCTGTGACGAAAGATCAAAACCAAAGAGAAGAAAGCTTTCATATGGCCACATACAAAGTATCTGCCTATTGCTATTATTATTATTATTATTATTATTATTAGTAGTAGTAGTAGTAGTAGTAGTAGTAGTAGTAGTAGTAGTAGTAGTAGTAGTAGTAGTAGTAGTAGTAGTAGTAGTAGTAGTATTACCGTCTACGGCATTGGCATCTTCCTTCGCTTGAACAGCGGTGTTGTCGTATTATTAACGGCTAAAGGTAGAGCCTAATATTAAAATATGTTGTGATAAAGGGGTAGATTGAAGCATAGATAGCAAATGATTGGAATGTTGGTAGGTTTGTATGTGAAGTTTATTATGTTTGCTCTATGTTTATGTGAGCAAATAGGAATTCACGTTATAGAAGGCGTGCTGAGACGACGGGCGTCATTGGTCGCAAGAGCCGTTGCTGAAGGCAGTTACGTTTTGAAAGTGCGTCTTTTTCGAAGAACAAGAGTTCGACGGTGGCCGAAGAAGAAGGCGGACGTTCGTTCGCAGCGATTCGTTTCTGCTCTTCGTTGTTTTAGTTTAAATTGCTATTGTTTAAATCTGAACCGAGATTTCAGTTCGCTTAATACTCGTGAATTCGTATATCGAATTGGTTTTCGTGCAAGGGCACATTTGTTTTCATTTTCATTGATTTTGTGTGGAAGCTGTTATCAGCTGTTATTTATATTAGTAACTAGTTGCTAAGATAGTTGCTGTCGCTGGACGTTTTGAAACATTGATTAGAGTTATATAGCACTGCCTATTGATAGCCGCTATGGCGGAAGAGTTGAATATTTAATTAAGATTAAAGTGATATTTTATAATAAGAAGAGTTTTGTCCGTTAAAATGTGCGAGTTAGTGCCACAGTAGTTTCCCCTAGACAAGTAAGTAAGTAAACGAGTCCTATTTAGGTGGCTGCGTCACATGTGGTAGGCTCAGGTCCGGTAGAGTTGAATCTAGTTGTAAGTTGTCGTCGCACAAGGGTAAGCGGGCGACGCTGCTCCACTCCGTGTAGTAAGAAAAAGCAGAATTTTAGGCTCTTTTATTTAATTAATTGAGGAGGCCTAGTGAATTTTAAGAGTGAAATAGGGTTTGAGTTTTGTCTCCCCGTTCATTGTAAGTAGTATCAGTAGTTTAAACTGATTATTACTGCTTTTGTGTTGAATATTGCTGTGTGTTTTGATTAGTTGTTTTGCATTGAATTTGTATATTCTGCATAACTTTAAGTATGGAAAACCCAGCACTCCCTGATGATGATCCCTAACCCAATCCTGTCACACATAATTTAATCAGCTTTGCCCTCAATTGGTCCTTGTTACCCCTCATTTCGACCCCTTTTGAAAGCAAATTTTCCCTCAAGTCTTCTACATTCATAGATAAAATGTCTTCAACCGACCATGCATCAGGGAGTGCTGGTTTTTCCATACTTAAAATTATGCAGAATATACAAATTCAATGCAAAACAACTAATCAAAACACACAGCAATATTCAACACAAAAGCAGTAATAATCAATTTAAACTACTGATACTACTTACAATGAACGGGGAGACAAAACTCAAACCCTATTTCACTCTTAAAATTCACTAGGCCTCCTCAATTAATTAAATAAAATAGCCTAAAATTCTGCTTTTTCTTACTACACGGAGTGGAGCAGCGTCGCCCGCTTACCCTTGTGCGACGACAACTTACAACTAGATTCAACTCTACCGGACCTGAGCCTACCCACATGTGACGAGCAGCCACCTAAATAGGACTCGTTTACTTACTTACTTGTCTAGGGGAAACTACTGTGGCACTAACTCGCACATTTTAACGGACAAAACTCTTCTTATTATAAAATATCACTTTAATCTTAATTAAATATTCAACTCTTCCGCCATAGCGGCTATCAATAGGCAGTGCTATATAACTCTAATCAATGTTTCAAAACGTCCAGCGACAGCAACTATCTTAGCAACTAGTTACTAATATAAATAACAGCTGATAACAGCTTCCACACAAAATCAATGAAAATGAAAACAAATGTGCCCTTGCACGAAAACCAATTCGATATACGAATTCACGAGTATTAAGCGAACTGAAATCTCGGTTCAGATTTAAACAATAGCAATTTAAACTAAAACAACGAAGAGCAGAAACGAATCGCTGCGAACGAACGTCCGCCTTCTTCTTCGGCCACCGTCGAACTCTTGTTCTTCGAAAAAGACGCACTTTCAAAACGTAACTGCCTTCAGCAACGGCTCTTGCGACCAATGACGCCCGTCGTCTCAGCACGCCTTCTATAACGTGAATTCCTATTTGCTCACATAAACATAGAGCAAACATAATAAACTTCACATACAAACCTACCAACATTCCAATCATTTGCTATCTATGCTTCAATCTACCCCTTTATCACAATGTAAAATGGGAATTAAGCAGAGAAAGAGAAATGCTCCAAAGCATCACTTCTTCGATTGACCGGCCTCACGGCCACTGGTGGTCATGCGGAGGAGGAGGAGAAGCAGGAGGAGGAGGAGGAGGAGGAGGAGGAGGAGCCATCTGCAATCAATGTTGAATTCGAAATGAAGCGACGAAATTCTAGATTCGTGGTTTCGTCGCAGTTCACTGATCTCGTGTCCTATGATTGTCTATTGTGAACTGATAGTGAAATTCAGAGGGAGGCTCACTCCCCCTCCATGCACCCCCACTCACCCCTCCATCCCTCCCACACACACACACACACACAGTGGCGGCTCCACCGGGGGGGCCAGGGGGCCCGTGCACCCCCTATTGAGTACCTGCCCCCCCAGTGCCTCCCCCCAGTTGGGACCCTATACTTAATGCTACATACATTAAACAACAAATGGTTGGCCCCATGATTAGAAATTGCCACCCCAACGGCTCCCCCCACTTGCCAAATCCTAGAGCCGCCACTGCACACACACAAGATTCTAACTGCCTGCGATGACCAAATGAGAGCGAAGTCTGAGGCGATGACGACGACGACGACGACGCCGTTCGCTTAAAAGTCAGCGCCGTGGATTCCGTTCTGTCGAAAACACAAAGACGAAGAGTCAACATCAGAGGCAGAGACCAACAGAAGGATCAACACACAGGTCGTTAGCACGGTGAGTTACCTTGATTACCTATTGGCCTATATCGACAGGTAGTGCTGGACGCATATAGGCCTATTCACCTGTCCTCTAAGACGTCTTCTACAGACCTGTTTCCGGAAAAAAACACAGGTCTCGTAGAATCTGCTGTCAGAGCGTCTCTGTAACATGCATGCTCTGATGCAAAGGAAATATTACCAAAAGTACACATTATACAAATGCAGTCTCCTCGAGGATCTAGCTTCTTAGATTTATAAGAATAATGACAATAGCATGTCAGATATTCATACAATGCTATTGTCAGCTAACTATGCCTCCCATACATGGACCCACACGTAGTGTGCAGGTATTTACGATGAGAGAGGACGTGCACCGCCCCCTCCCCCCGCCCTTATTCCGGGGCTACGACCAGCTAGTCGTCGGATTTGCTCAGAAATATGGGGGATTTTCGGGGCGAAGAAGTAGGCCAGTGTTTGCCAACAATACCAATGTACGTAGTTGGATTACAACGTTTCGGTCATTCATTAGGAAATCACAAGGGGCTGTCCAATAATTACGTCAACAATTTTTGGGCAATTTTTGACCACTCCCCCTGGTCATCAGCTGTCAAACTTTCATTGACACCCTATAATTATGTCAAAAACTCCCCCTGAGATCAGTGACGGGTCTCCCTAAACAGTTTAGAAGGTTATGATTTTTGCGGTGATCACAGTTAGTTTTTTTTGCTCATCAGGTGTCAAAATGTGGTGTTGATGACTTTTTTTGATTGTGAGGCTTTTTCAGGTGTAATAAATAGCGTTCCAATAAATTTCCTATTTTTTGATTATTTGTAAAAAATGAAATTGTTGACGTTAACTTCTCCTGATCCCCTCCCCTCTGTCAACAACTGCCAAACTTTTGAAACTCCTTTCCCTATTTTGTAGACGTCATTAATGGACAGCCTCCTCCGAATAAAGTGTTATTAAAGAAAGCGCCTGAGATGAGTCACCGTCTGTCTCTGATATCACTCGAGATTTATGCGTCTGACGTCTCTCTGTAGCCAACTGTGAAATATAGGAATAAAGTTGATGAACCTGAGAGACTGTTATTAGCTTTTGCTTTTTATTTCTTGAAGATGGACATTCTGAGAACTTTAAAAGCGGCGCTTCGTAAATGCAGTAGTCTGATCTTCGGTCTTCGTCGATCCCGATCAATCGCTTCGATCAATGATCAGCCGTTGAAATAGAAATGGCGATTCAATCGGAGACGACGTTTCACTCGGAACGCCAAAGACGCAGTCTGGGAAGACGCGAGACAGGGACGAGGGAGAGAGGGAGAGAGGGAGAGAGGGAGAGGGTCGGCGGTCAGGGGAGCATCTCCATGCGACAGAGTTCTCTTCATCCTGTCATGGATATGCTCTCTTTATCGACGACGCCGACGCCGTCCCACCTTCCCAAGCCCCCCTTGGCTGGCTGCCGACCGAAAATATTTCTAAGTGCTATAGAAAATTGAAAGAATTTGCTTTCAAAAAAATTTTTTCTACATCTAACCCTAACCCCACCTTCCGGAAATCCTGGCTACGCCACTGATAACAGTTTCTCAGATTTCACGAGCAGTCTAGGTCTGAACCGGTGACCCGGGCACCCTGCGTCCCCCTCGTGGCTCTGTTGATGACGCTGATTAGATTGGTTTCGAGTCGGAATTCGCAATTTCATGTCAAACTTTAATTCGATTTTGCATTGTAATGCATTAAGAAGTACACGTCGATTGTGCAGTGTCGTCAAAGTTTAAAGGACAAAAGATCGAACGTGTTTCAGCGAAGCAGCTGCACTCTCCTCTAGATGGAGTCTAACCTTAAACAAGAGATTTCATAGCATTACTTCCACAGTGTTCTAAGCAAAACATCTATGACATTCCAACTTGAAACGCAATGTTTCCAGAAGGAATTTAAGTACATTTTATGTCAACTCTGCTTTTTAAGTTAGGACTATAACGAATGTCACAGATGATAGCATAAGATAAGAACTGTAAAGGTACTTGATAAAAATCAGAAGGTAGGAACTGGGTTAGGGTTAGTGCAGCTGCAGCCCCTGGGAAAACTTAGGGCTGCACTGCACCACCTGCAAGGCAAACGCTATGGTTGCAGTTCACGCCCCCAATCCCACCCCCACCTTGTGTCGGATTCATAAGGAGGAGCCGCTGAAAGCATATCGATTTGCCAAATGGCCAGCGAAATGCACCCGCTGCTGAACAATTCGGTCTGACGTGCGTGATCACTGTTGTTTTGCAATGATTCAAGTATAGATGGTTACTTAAAGCTGAAATCAATCTAATTAAGCTCTTTTCTGTTTTTAATGTCGACGACAGAAAGCGATCGAAACCCACAAATCATTAAACACTCAAAGCCTCTTTGAACCGTTTTAGATCGAGAAACTTCGAGTGAAACTTCTGTGAAAAGGCTTTTCGACCGATGTGTCTATGCGTCCTATTAATTAAGCCTAACCCTTATTCTACTCTAGTAGCCAATGCATTGGAATCTTGTTGCCTAGACTACTGCAATTCCCTGCTTCAGAGGCGTAGCTAGGGTGCCAGGCGCCCGGGGACAAAACACAGATGGCGCCCCTACCCTCGACTTCATGAAGACCCTGAAAAGCAAAAAAGTCGTCACAACTATATCGATGCTACTTTTTACCTTTTTGCTACCATAAACCCGGTTTTGGCGCGCCCCCAGCCAGTGGCGGCTCCACCGGGGGGCCAAGGGGGGCCCGTGCCCCTATTGAGTGTCTGACCCCCCCCCCCCCAGTTGCGACCCTATACTTAATGCTACATACATTAAATAACAAATGGTTGCCCCCCATGATTAGAAGTTGCCACCCCAACGGCCCCCACTTGCCAAATCCTAGAGCCGCCACTGCCCCCTGCCCCCCACCTCGACGATCGGGAACATAGGCTATGTACCCACGCCCCCGCCCTAGCTACGCGACCTACGCCTTTGCCCTGCGTTTCGGTATCACAAATAATAATAATAATAATAATAATAATAATAATAATAATAATAATAATAATGTGATTTAAAGTGGTTTAGGAGGCTAAGTAAGCCTGTGTGAAAACCACTGTAAACAAATATGCGGAAACTTCAGAAAGTACACAATTCTTTAGTTAGAGTCATATACAAAACTCCCAGATTTGAACATATAAACCTCTCTCTAGCTAGACAGCCCCTACACAACCTAGGACTTTAGTTTATATTGCAAGCAATTTTGGCCATCTAGCGAATGAAACTGAACCAGAAATGACATAATAGAAATTTAAAATTTCAAAATATATATAACCTTAAACTGGTATGGATAATATTAATAACCAGAGGGTTAGGGTTGACGTTTATCTCGCCTAATGTATTTGTGTTGTCGGCTAATTAGTGATTATTCGTCTGATTGTCGCATTGACTTACGTCGTCACTGGTCGCCGCCGTGACAGTTAGGCCTGGCTCATTCGGTGTTTGTCATCGCTCATGACCACTGCGCTAGTTGTCATTCATTTAGTGGTTGTCATTCACCAGTCAGTTGTGTTAGAGCGCTACATCTCTCTCTCTCTCTCTCTCTCTCTCTCTCTCTCTCTCTCTCTCTCTCTCTCTCTCTCTCTCTCTCTTTCTCTGTTGTATTTGTCGATGGTTTTCGTCAGTTGCACGTTTATTTATAATCGGACATTCTCTCGTTGATCACTTCACGTGGTGAGTGTCATTCGTCATCTTAGATTGATTATTATTCCGTGGTATTGTGTTCCTTGGAACTGTAATCATAAGGTGGTTATTGTTACCCCTAGAGATTTAGTTGTAAGGAAGTTGATGTTCTTTATAAAAAAATGATCATAATTACATCCGCAGATTTATAGTTGTCTTCTCACAAGCAGGATACGCCCAGAGATATTTTTACACCCCCTAACACCCCCAACCCCCAAATTTGAGGTCGACACCCACCCCCAAATTCACAATCCTAGAAATATCCCTGGCTACGCCAGACACCGGGTAGGGGCCCAACGCTGCGATTGCCTGCGATGCCACTCAGAGGCGTCATTTGGGGGGCTGGGGGGGGGGCGTGGCCCCCCCAAGGAAATGAAGATATTAATTTATAATGTATTAATGTGCAACAAAAAACAAAAACAGGGACGTCATTTGGGTTTGGGGGCAAAAAAGTCAGCAGCCTCTAAGGGCTGTCAAGCAAAAAAAAAAGGTCGTCAACTATTTTTTGGTAATCGTAATCCTAAAAGAACTAACGAGCAAAAAAAAGGTCGTCAACTTTTTTTTCGAAACTCAAACTTAGTCGAAAAAATTTCCAAAAATTAAAAAAATTTTAAAGCAAAATTTTACAAAATTTCTCGCCCCCAAGAAAAGTGTGAAATGACGCCACTGATGCCACTATTTCTTATTAACTCCTTGGGGGCGTTTTTGGACTAGACGCCACAAATGGAAAAGCAGTCAAACATTATGTTCAAATAAAAAAAAATGTAATATTGATGCTAAAAGTATAAAATATAAAAGAACCATGATGCTACCTTTCGCAATGCTAGGCCATTAGCTTATTATGCAGGTGACGTTTGGCCATCTAGCGAATGAAACTGAAAAGGCAGCAACTGTCTACGACAAATATTTCACATCCAAAGGGAATTCGACGAATAACAGCAGCGTATTTACCCTTAATTGGGGTCGTCCGACTCGTCCTTGATTATTTGGGGGGAGGACCGTCGACTCTTGGATAATAGGGTAGGTCTATGGATTAAAGTTATACCGATTGAAGCATTTATTTGTAGCTCTTATAATGCTTTGTGTAAATTCGAGAACTTTAGTTGGTTTGCGAATTAAATCTTTAGCAAAGTGCAACGAAACAAAATTCTAGTGTTCCAGATCTATTTGCATAAGACAGAGTAAGAGATTTTAGTAGAAACCAGTGAGACCGCGGGCTTTAAGGAGAAGAGACCAACAGAAGTAGGAGCGTCTTTGGTCTGAACTGGAAAACAGAAGAGATTGGTCCTCTGCATGGTCATCATTTGCGCTCAGACCACAGACCTCTCAAAGTAAGGACTGGAGTCAGCCATGTTCGAGTCCGTAAACTTGGGTCCAGAGGCGACCATTCTCCCCTCTGACTGCTGGAAGCAGCATCCCCCTTTCCCTTCCTCTCTCCCCTCCCCATCCCCACCTCTAAACGGGGGTATAACCCCGGAAAATTTTTGGAACAATAGATGCTTGTAGGTGAGTTTCCGTGCATTTTGGACATAAAGCACACACTTCGGTGCACCAGGGTAAGAGGTTTCATGCCAATAACTTCTACTTCTTAATTTCTGAAAAAATTGCAACAGCCACAGATCACTACTGAATGTAAGTTGGAACTAAAGAGGGATATTGCATCTGGCAAACTATTCAAAATTATCTACAAAATACACAGGGCGGCCATTTTTTTACCTGATGCCTTAGAAGTTAGACCTGTTTCTTGGTATATTTAGGTGCTGATTATAAATATGACATCAGATTTTCCCCTTCAGCTCTAGTTTTTCATATACAGCCATATATCCTAATCCAGACATCTATTTTGAATAATGACTTTTGCTGTCGAGGCATTCAGTGGAATCAATGTGAACATCAGCATGTCACGTATGCAACTTTAAAATGAATTTATAACAAGCCAATAGGTAATTCACATGAAGTTTGCACTCTTCATCGCAAGAATGACTCTACCTAAAAGTGATATTGATTGTAATAAAATTGTATGAATGCCTGACAATAAGGAACGTGTACTTGAACTTGAACTGAGTAGGCCTATATGAAGCTACGAAGTTGTACTGCAGTAATTGCGCAGGCACTTATCAAATTAATATGCTACTCTAACGTGATACCAAAACTCGGGGGGGGGAATTTCTTCCTCTTAACTTTTTTAGGAAGCATTTGTTTCCTCCTCCCCCCATCTGTGGGCGTTCCTGCTTCTTGGGTCCGTTGAATTTTTAACACCATACAGGTGGAGTAGCCAGGATCCGGAGAATTAGGAGGGCCAAGGAGGAGGAGGAGGAGGAGGAGGGCGGAGGCACCGTCACTTGTATAAGCTTAGATCGAGGAAAACGCCCCAAGAAATATTTTTCATCATAAACAATATTCGACTAGGAAGAGAGTTTCTACGTAGAATGCTATTTCACCTTAATGAGTCTTTAACTGCAGACCACGGTCTATTAGACTCACTCCCCCCCCCCTGTCCTCTTCTCGGGCGCAAAGCGCGACCAATGAAGTGTTAAGAATTTCCATCTGAGAAAAGGGGGAGTGCGGAGGAGTTGTGCACCTATCGCTCAGTAATTAGTATCAAGTGCGTCACACCTGCTTTGTACTATGACCTGCTTTGTACTATGACCTGCTTTGTACTATGACCTGCTTTGTACTATGACCTGCTTTGTACTATGACCTGCTTTGTACTATGACCTGCTTTGTACTATGACCTGCTTTGTACTATGACCTGCTTTGTACTATGACCTGCTTTGTACTATGACCTGCTTTGTACTATGACCTGCTTTGTACTATGACCTGCTTTGTACTATGACCTGCTTTGTACTATGACCTGCTTTGTACTATGACCTGCTTTGTACTATGACCTGCTTTGTACTATGACCTACTAGATGGTCAACAAGGCAGCGGCTTGACTGTAGGCGTTTGTGCAGGGGCGTCATTTGGGGGGGGGGCTGGGCAAGGGGGTCGTGGAGAAATAATGTAGAATGTATAAAATATATGTGAAATGTGCACAAAAAAATCGCCAACAATTTGCCAAAAAGTGTACAAATTTACAAATTTGTCAAAAAATTATCTCGCCTCCCAAGAAAAGTGTGAAATGACGCTACTGCGTTTGTTCTGCATAAATGTCGAATTGTGAGAGGGATTTTGCGTCGAAGACTGTGCTTGTAAATCAAGCGAAAGAGATTAGATGGATGCTATAACTATTGCTGCTGGTCTTTGCATTGGCATTATTGGCAATTTGGGGGCAATTCTTTCTAAGTTAGTAATGGTGCTCTGCTGGTTCCAGTCCACGATTCTCTGTTTCGTTGGGACTTGTTATTGTTCAATGTAGGCTCAGTGTTTAATCTAGGCCGTTTCCGGGGGAACATTGCCCTTTCCCTCCGGAAATTTCAAATTCCCCCCGAAAATTTTGGAATACTACATGGACTAACAGCGGCCCCTAGCAGGCTAGCAGAATCCCCCCCCCGACTTTTTCAGTTCCCCAACCCCCCGGAGTCCATGAGTCTAGATTAAACACTGTGTGGGCTGTGAATAATCTTGAAAATGTTTGGGTTTCTCGGGTAAATGCTCAGGTGTTGTTATCTTATTAGGGCCTATTTGAGATTTGTGTACCCCGACATGTAGGGTGTTGTAAGCGTATTTCACTTTCTCTTATGTGCTTTTTTCTTGACAGTTGGGACTTCTCTCAGGGAAATACGGTGACTCAGGAACTACTGAAAAGTTCATTACTGGGAAATTCTCACTTTTAAATATTTGTGTGAATATTAGCTTTGTAGCACCCTGTCTTTTGCTGAGGCGTATGGCTGCCAGTGGGAAGTTAGTAGAGTGGTAACAGCGTTGGACAATGGAGCAGTAGGTCGCGGGTTCAACTCCCGCGGGAGCCCTAAGGTCGACTCAGCCTTCTTTCGCCAGATGGCGATAGCAAATGAGTAGCGGATTAATCCGCGAAGTAAACAGGCGCGTTGCATGAGAACACTGGCCCCGTATCATGTAACCTTGCACCAGTCGCCTGGCTGAGGGCCTTGGTAACGGAGATCAGCGCCGCCCTATGAGCCTTGAGGTTAGCCTTAAGTGCTCGGGAAGGACTTTACTTTATTACTGCCAGCGCAATGCTCTTTGCCTATAGTGTCCTGTAGTAGATTAATAGTATTGATGCGTATGACTTGCATCATTTCAAGTCTTACCAGTCGTAGTTTCTATAAAGACGCTCTACAGTGTAAATTTAAGACAGAAACTGAAAAGCATCGAAACGGAGGAACTTAAGTGAAGGTGTTTGATGTCTCAGGAGAAGACGGCTCCTGAGGAGGAGGAGATGGAGAGGATGCAAAATCAGCAGAAGTCTTGGTCGCCAAACGGAAATGGAAACGGAGCATCTGCATATCGCAACGGATACGCCACCTACACGGTACTACAACTCTCTCTCCTACTCTCTCTCGCTCCCTCTCTCTCTCTCTCTCTCTCTCTCTCTCTCTCTCTCTCTCTCTCTCTCTCTCTCTCTCTCTCTCTCTCTCTCGTCCATTTATTATTCTATGGGATCAGTATATTAACTGATGATGAAAGCGATGATGTATTCTTAGAGAATCAGTTTTACATTAATACAGAAATATTTCAATCGATGAATCTCTTAATCCATCCGGAAAACTTAGCATTAAACCAACCAATTGTCAGCTTCGTTTTCTAAGGATGCATCACTCTTAATTAGGAGTCAGTCTCAGCTGAGGAGGAGGAGGACGACGACAGAGGCAGTCGTGCTCGTTCAAGAGAAGCATCTCGAGGTCTTGGTAGGCTCTGATCGAGTTAGAACTGCAGCTGAGTGAAGCAGCGAAGAAAAGGGTTAGAGGACTCAAAAGGAAACAAAGATCTACTATTTGATGAACAAAAGCTCAGAGCAGAGGCAGATATTTTACCAAGAGTGGGAAACAGAGACCGCCTTTAGGAGTTTAGAGAAAGAGGCGACCGAAGTAGACGAATCTTTCGTCTGAATTGGAAAACACACAACAGACTGCGTGACAGACAGACGGTGGAATTCCGCCAATGCTGTCAACAGCATTCAGTGTCAAAATCATCGAGGAATAATAAAGGCCACCAGACTGACAGACACTCTATTTACCCGCATTTACAGTATACACGGTTATTACTAATCCTTTACTCACATATTTCCGTAAATTAACTACCGGTCTACTATTAAGTGGCGCACTTAGATCTATAATAATAATAATAATAATAATAATAATAATAATAATAATAATAATAATAATAATAATATAAAATAGCGCTATAAAACATAAGCCCTCCTATACGAATTAACGTTGCGGCGCCGCATTATTATGAAAATTTCATTAGATGGAATCATTTATAGCAAAATCCTTTAGCATAAGTATTTTTAAAAATTTTATATCTGATATTTTCTATTTTAATAAGTTAGAAGTTTAAACAGAAAAAAGTAATGCGGGAATCTTGTTATTTTATAATATTAATGTACTCAATGTAGTTTGGTCAAATGTTAAGGCAAATTCAAACAAAAAATAGCACTAAGTATAATGTCTTTCTCTTATTTCAGCAAGTTACCATATTATTTGCAATTGCTGTTATTTAAAATAATATCAAATAAATAACTACAACAAAGGTAGTAGATGGATTTCAAAAATATTTCTAAACTTTATTTCTTACTGAACTCAATACAGGTAGCACATTGCATATTATAGAAATGAAGAAAACAGCATTAAATGCAACGTTTTATGGGTTATAAGTTTATAATACTTGTAAATATTAATTAGATAATAATAATGACTTTATTATTCTTTGTGCACTTAAAAACAAGCTATATATATGTAAAATCGAACTTATTTTTAAAATTTGAAAATATTATTTTACTTAATGCTAAATAAATAAGTACAAAACCATCGATTTAAATATAGTGAGAGAACTATCCATATACAAATTCGCCATCTTTGCATAGGCAAAAATGAGGCCGTTTAAATGGCTATTAAATTAATGTTAGTTAATTCAAATCATTATTATCATTATCATCATCATCATCTTCTTCTTCTTCTTCTTCTTCTTCCAAACCCTTCAGTTACCTTCATTACCTTCAGGTATTTGCTCTTTATATTACCACATTGGGTTTATTTCTGCATTAACATTAGGCCTATGTTGCCCATCAACTTTATGCTGATGATATGCAAATTCTCATCTCCTATGATTCTTCATCTTCACCTCTTCAAAGTCTTCCCTTGATATTCTATTCACCGCATTCTCTAACATTCAGACATGGACAGATCTAAATGGTTCAATAAGCCTCTTCTAAAGTCATCTAAAACCTAGTTCTTGCTATTAGGCTATAGACAGTATTATGCGGCATATGCCTTCGGTCAAAGAAGCGACGG
This sequence comes from Metaphire vulgaris, assembly GCA_018105865.1. Taxonomy (NCBI): domain Eukaryota; kingdom Metazoa; phylum Annelida; class Clitellata; order Crassiclitellata; family Megascolecidae; genus Metaphire; species Metaphire vulgaris. The sequence continues at coordinate 15,308,343 of CM030853.1, forward strand.
CCAGTGGCGTAGCGAGGCAAAGTGCCGCCCGGGGCGAGAAAAAAGTGCCGCCTCCAAAATTTCAAAATTTCCTGGATAAAACCTTACCAATATAGTCTTTTAAAAAGTCTGACAACAACAAAATTTTTAAAAGTTATCAAGTCTCTAAAAAAGCCTGATAAGCAAAAATTCTAATAATTTAAAAAATATTTAGAAAATCTCGAAAATGCCGCCCCTGGGGCAAGTGCCGCCTGGGGAGCTTCGCCCCTTCTGCCCCTCGCTACGCCACTGACACTGACGGATCATCATATCGACGCAATTAAATAAGATCTTTGCTGTTTCGATTAAACAGCGGAGACGACATTTCTACCGTTTGCGGCCGCCGGTGAGTAAGCGAGTCTTTAGCGCTTTCAGGTGGACGCTCACGTGACTTGCTTTGTTTGGCAGTATTATGAGATCGAGGAGAACGAAGGAAGAAAGGTCAAAACAATTGGCACGATTAGGTCAATTGTCTTTTATTTGCTCACCAAGACTATTAAGACTTTAGCACCCAAAGTGTTGATCTGCACCCTCTCCCTCCCACCCCCTCCCCCCATTCCGGAATCTCGGCTGTGCCACTGAGCGGCGTCAGTAGAGGACGTCAGAATCTATCTATTCATTGTTTTGATGTCCTGATTCTCTATTCCATTATTCTGCCTGCTCTGTGCTTAATAATGATCTTACGCAGAGCACATAATTGATCAGCGATGGAAGGAATGCGTAAATCTGTCATTTCTGAAAGCCATTTGGACAGCATCTGAAGCCGCGGATTCTCTTCCAATTGTAATTGCCAAATGCTCACCGAGACTCCCTGGTCCATTGAAGACGGCGGAAAAGATACGCTGCACAGGGTACATATGTCCCTGGGCGCCGAGAATGGGCGAAGGGGCGTCGTCAGTATTCTTTGTCCCGGAAGCCCTAGCTACGCCCCTGGCGTATAGACCTCGCAGGAAGTCTGACCCTATGGCCTGGTAGACAGATGCTGCATCCGACTTTCAGAATACGACCTCCATTTTGAAACTGAACCAGAGACGGCTTTTATTAAAAAAATATAATAATTCAAAATCAGTGTTTATTCTAGCCACCTTGACATTGGGGGGAGATTTTGAAATGTTTGGGGGGGACAATGTCTGAGACTCCATACTTTTGGGGGGGAAATTTCCATCCCTCAGCCAACATATAAAATTGGGGGATTTTAAAACTGGAGGAATTCCCCCAGAGAAAGCTTAGAATAAACACTGATTCAAAATATAACTTTAACTAATATGGATAATATTAATAACCAGAAATATAAATATATATTAAATTGTGTAAGTCCCAAGTAATATGTTCAAATGAAAAAGAGTGTAATATTTTTGCTTGACAAAAATTAGAAGAATTTTTTGCTACTTCTCGCAATGACTAGTTTATAATGCAAGTAATTTGGGCCATCTAGCGAATGAAGCGAAACTAGAAATTACTTATAATAAAAATATAAAAATTCAAAATATAACTTCAAACTAATATGGATATTGTTAATAATATTAATGTAATACGAATGTATATTAAATGAAAAGCATCCAAACATTATGTTCAAATAAATAAATCATGTATAATGTATGTGAAAATCTAAAAAATAAAAGAACCATCGTGCTACCTTTCGCAATGCTAAACCATTAGTTTATAAGGCAAGTGACTTTTGGCCATCTAGCGAATGAAACTGAACCCTCTGGCTTTTAGTACAAAATTTAGGAATTGAAATTTGTTCTATCTGCATCTAAGTCGTCTTCACGGAAGAAGGTTGGTCACCGTGATGAATAATTGGCCGCCAAGATTTTCCGTCTCTGGGTGGGCTGATCAGACGTCATTCCTCGATTTTATTCAAATTATCACTTTAAACTATTTAATATGGAAATTGATAAGAATTTCAGAAAAGAAAGAAACTGACGATGATAAATATTTCACTTCCAAAGGGAATTCAACGAATAAACAGCAGCATATTCACCCTTAATTATTATAGAATAAGTTCTGTGGACAGATCATCTAAAATAAGTGAAAATCTAAAAAAACAAATGCGCTTTTAAAATCTAACCCTCAGATGAAATAAAATTGCTGCACCGTGTTTCATCGTAAAATCTATTTAGACTTTAGATCAAATAATTTATTGTTAAAATACTTCAGCAATTAGCAGACGTACCTTTTTGAATTTATGCAGATTTTAGGTATTAAAAATATAAAGTCTTCTAAAGGTAAAATAATATTTTAATCGTGTATTTTATAATATTATTGTAGTCGATGTATTTTGAGTCTTTGACCAAATGTCAGAAAATACAGTAATACTCGGTAAGATGCTTAACTTTTGTTTCAGCAAGTGACATGTTAATGCTTTTAATTACTGTTCGGGGCTGTCCATTAATTATGCCAACAAAATAGGGGAGGGGTTTGAAAAAGTTTGACAGTTGTTGACAGGGGAGGGGTTAAGAGAAGTTGACGTCAACAGTTTTTTTACAAATGATGAAAAATAGGAATTTTCATGGAATACTATTTATTACAATGGAAAAAAGCATGACAAGATCATCATCACCACCACATTATGACACTTGATGAACAAAAGAAAGGGAAAACGGTCATCGCCGCAAAAATATTAACATTCTGAGCTTTTTAGGGAGACCCGTCACTGATCTTAGCTGGGCCCGGGTTCTGAAGTTTTTGACATAATTATAGGGGTAACTGAAAGTTGAAAGTTGTTGACAAGGGGGAGGATGTCAAAAATTGCCCAAATTTTGTTGACATAATTAAGGGACAGCCCCTTATTTAATTAATCAATCAATCAAAACAGTTTATTTCTCAATAATGTATGAATACAGGCAGATTATCTTGTACACACACACACACACACACACACACACACACACACACACACACACACATCTTGTAATCGTTTAGCTAATAGCTAGCCAAGACCTATTACGTTTATATTTTATCATTTCCGAAAATCAATGTGATTTAGCCAACTCAATATCCTGATTTATACTGATTTAGAAACAATCGTAGATCTATATACGACAAATAGGTCCTAAATTAATGAGTTCAAGAAATATTTCATAACTTTATTTGCTACTTTTATTTATTACTGCTTCCGGGCAGCGCTATAGAAATTGCGTTCAACTTACTTACTTACTTACTTACTTACTTACTTACTTACTTTACTCAATGCAGGTAGACTAGGCCATTTCTGGAAGTGAAGAAAACAGCATCTTGTACAATGCTTTTTGGTTGCAACGTCTGCAAATATTAATGAAATGATAATTTTCGCTTTATTCCCACTTGACTTCAAGACATGAAGCTACGAATGGAAATCGATAGCTCAAAAGAATTTGTTAAACAATATTATTGTACTCGATGCTAAAGAGATGGTAGATGGGATTGATCTAAATATTGCGTGAGAACTGGACCTCTCTTTACTATTCAAAGTCGCCATGTTTAGGGGCAAGAGGAACATACGTAATACTTAAAATATAAATATTAAGAGCTATTACACTGTATTTAATGCGTTTTTTCGCCTTGAGAGACACGGTTTTATAATATGACAAGATAAAATCTGAATCCTCAACTCCCGCAATTCCTGTATTATCTTTTTATGTCTTCAGATCTAAACTTAAATCGTTCCCTTTTCTTAAATAATTCCGCCATATCTTATTGAATGCGGAGAGTTGCTTCAGTAGTTTTCACACAGGCTTGCTTAGCCTGCTAAACATGGGGGCGCAACAGGGTAGGCCAGATGGGCCATGGCCCATCCAATATTTAGGCTCAATGGGCCACAATTTGTTTGGCCCACCCAATTTCAATTGGTAAATTAAAATGTTTCGTGTTGTGGAACTAATAACCCCAAATTCCCAATATATTGGCATAATATTTCCATATATAATTGAGATGTCACAGATGTGGATGACCATTCAAAATTATTATATTTATATAACCATGCAACTGTGTTTTTCAATGATCGATTGATCGTAACGGCAAGAATTTCTCGCTGCGCTGTCTTGACTCTGAAATATTGGCCATGTTGGCCCACCCAATATTTGGCTTGTGGCGCCCTCCATGCTGCTAAAGCAGTTAAATCACATTATTATTATTATTATTATTATTATTATTATTATTATTATTATTAATTATTATAACCATAAGCACTATGATTATAACAATCTAGCCTCATTGCCCTTCGGGTATTTTGAGTTTTTCTACCGTTGCAATGCTGATCGTTCACCTTCAACATAGCTATTTTAAGAAAAGATAGCACATTTCCAAATATGCGGGGATAAGCGTTATGAGTAAGTAACTACTGTTGCACTCCCTAGTAATGCGCTATAGAAATCCACGAGGTTTTACTTACTTACTTATTGATCTACTATTTACATACCTATGTTTTGACTATTCCAGTTGACAAACAGAAAACAGCATTAAATACAATGCCTTATAACAGTAATACTAATTATAGTTTTTTAAAGTTCTTATATATTTAATGAAACATCAAATAAAAAAATGAAACATCAAAATAAATTTCTATAGCTTTTAGATGCGTTTGTTGCACTTGATACTGAATACTCAGGTTCTTGATATTCTAACCCTAATCGAGCGTGTATAAAATGTTTAGGCATCCTCAGGGCCACGAGTCCCCCAGGACCCTCTCAGTCCCGCTGAGCCATTCATCGCACTTGACAGAGAAACATTCAAAGGTCGAATTTAGAGAGAGACATGGAATTATTTCAAGCACAGTTGACGACAGTAAGTAATCTGATGGTTACAATGATTAGGAATAAATAAGTATAAAATATTGAAAGTAATGTGTTAATATATGATGGTTTGATGATCCAAGTGCAGTGACGTCGCCAGGAATTTTTGGTTGGGGGGGGGCAAAACTTCAAAAGGGCTAGCGTGTCAGATTCCTTACCCACCCCTCACCCTCCACAGAAAACTTTATCGCCGGATTTGCGCGAATCTGGTAGGTGGTCTGGGGCAGGTTGGGGCAGTTGCCCCATTTGCCCCCCTCCCCCCGTGGCGACGCTAATGTTAGAACACCTCCACCATGACAACCCACGTCATTCCATAATGCTAATAATGCATAGGATTTGTGCAAATTCAACCGCATTTTTGAAAGTTATTTCGTCCTGTTAGAGATCGACGTCAAGGACCATATTGAGCGATTGTCTTTAGCATCCTTTAATACATTGATGTCAATTGCTATTGCAAACTTAGGCCATCGTCTTCTGTATTTAGAACGCAGTGGCGTAGCCAGGAATTTTGGTTGAGGGGCAAAAGGGGCTAGCGTGTCAGATCCCGTACCCACCCGTCACCCCTCCACAGAAAACTTTCTCACCGGATTTGCGCGAATCTGGTAAGTGTTCTGGGGCAGGTTGGGGGGCAGTTGCCCCCATTTGCCCTCTCCCTGTGGTGACGCTAATGTCCAGGTGCTGCAAGAGATAAGTCAGGACAAAGAGGATTTGGTGTAAGTCGTTTAATGCAGTATTTGTTCATTGCTTGTTCAGTTGCTGGAAAACCTTTGTTCTAGTTGACCATCCATTGTTGATCAAAGAATCTATTTTCTGTTATGTATTACTTTGAATTATAAAACAATTTGATTTTAATACTTTTAAAGACTATTGCAATGTGCCTTGTGAACTTAAAGGAATTGTTTCGATAGTGATGTTTGACAAATAAAATTTTTGTCATATATTTATCATCACTTAATTCGGTAGATGATTGCAGATTGTCCGATTGCCAAATCACAATGTCTTTGCATCACATCCAGTGGCGTCAATCTGTAGTAAGAGTTGTGAGGGTCCACCTGTGGTTGTGCCTAACCCTAACCCTTTTAGCATAATTCTTATTACTAATTCATGTTACAAATACCATTTGCTGATATTATCTACAACTCTACATGTATTATCTATCCAGCACAACAATTTATTAAATAATCGTACAACAGTACAATATAGATTTATTCAGATTTTGTTAGGGTCCAATGCATTATGGACCCTCACATCCAAATTTTTGTGAGGGTCCCGACCCCATGACCCTCGCGGGATTGACGCCTATGATCACATCACTATGTCAGATAAAGACTGTTAAAGTGGCATGTTATGTATGTGTGTGTTTGTGTGCGTGTGCGTGCCTACATATATGCACATATATGATTATATTATCACTTTGTGTTTAGACAGAAGACAACAACTTGGATGATGGGTACATACAACTTATCATGGAAGAGCAAGTAAGAACAGCATCTCAGGTGAAAGATCTTAGCACGCTGACAAACAAGCAGTAGTCAAGTCGCCAGCATATATGAGACCTGAGCCTGTGTAACTTTATAATGTAACTCACGTGTATATCATAATATCAAAATTTATTTACCATCTGCTCATTTCAACATGTAAATTGTAATATTGAAGTCATCAAATTTATTTTCAGAAAAATGTATAAAATTACTTCTTTTACATCAATCAGGGACTGCTGATGTATGCCATTCTTTGTCTTCCTCTTGCTCTTTTGCCTTCAACTTTTAAAGAAGTTTCCAGGTTTACTAGTTCATTCTTTCTAAATATATGGCCAAAAGATCAACATCATCTTTTCCATATGTTAGACGCATTTCCTTTGCGTGCGTGCCATCTCAGATATTGTTTTTTTTTATTCGGGCCAAGTTATTATTAGCATATTTTTGGCCTCATCTTCCATGCTTGCCGGGTGGAAGGGGTTTTCCGGTTGGTTCATAGTTTTCATTTTGGTATCAAGATATTGGCATCTTGACATGTAACATAATCTACAGTAATTCTTTTTACTAATTCTTTTTACGTAACTGAGATGCTTTCCACGTGGCTGTTTGCTTTCTCTGTCATATGTACAACGTTCTGTTTATAGTGAATCTCTATGTCAAGTTTAAAAGCAATTTTGAGTTATTGTTTCAGCTGAAACATTAGACACTGTGGCCTCACATCAGAACTCATTTGATTTTAGGGTGATCCTGGTTCCCCAGGGCCTCATATTGCCCATGTGGGCATGTGGCCGACGGCAGCAAAACTCGTGACTCGAGGATGAATTCTTTCGTTTGCCTGAGGCTTTCAGCATCAAGAGAAGTTCTTCTCAGAAGTTTTTGAACATCTCAACATGTGAAAAGGACAGGGGAAGTCGCTCAACAGGCAACAAAAGATTAACCAAAGACATGAGTAAGTTTCCAAACACATCAATTGCACTTTTTACAGAGAGAAGTAGAAATGGTATTGAGAAGATATTGCTGATATGAACAATGGCATTTGACTGAGTGAGTTTCATCATTGGTTCTTGGTAAAATGAATGGAAGCTCAGAATAAGCAGAGTCCATTTGAGAATTAACATATTGTGACTTTTTCCCAGGAAAGTTAAAGTGAGTGAAACGTGGCGATGATCGGTCAGAATCTGTTGCAAAGCATTCAGAAGAACTTTGAAGTGGATGGGTGTCGTTGATTAGATGAATTTTCAGTTTTTATTTGAGTTTTAATTGATTGAAGCCAACCAGAAAATGATCCAAATGCTGAATGATCAGTCCATTGCTAATGGCTGTTGTTTGGCTGGACTGTGGCAGATGTCATCAACTGATTTTGTGGTTTGTTTTTAGGGCAAACCAGGTCATGCTGGATCCCCTGGATTGTCTGGAAAAGAAGGACTTTCTGGAAGACCTGGACCTAGAGTAAGAATCTGCTGTATTTTGTGTATGATTTATAATTATTTAGCTGTTTCTGAGCAATTTCTAGCCAATGGCTCTTTATTATCATGTTCAGTTTCAGACATTGAATACTGCAACTGTTCTCTAACGTCTGTTCTAGAGTCTGTTGTTGGTCCTTTCCTGATTCTTCAAAGGCAGTCTTTGGTCCTCTTTCATGGGTTAATTTCATTTTTCTTCTCACTTGTTGTGCTTTTGTTTAACTGATGGTAATCCAAGAAGATATAACATACTTTTACTTGCTATTTGTTGCCTTAACTGGCCTTGATAGTGCTCATTCTTCACAGAATTACAGTCACATGTGCGTATTGGCCCTCATCTTGTTGTCACACATGTTCTTCAACTTCTGTTAATGTCAACTGCTTAGTGAAGAGCATTCAGCAGTCCTTTGGAAGTGCAGTTGATCTGATTGCACTGGAATGTCCCTAATCCTATATTATTATCAGTTCAAGATCGTAAAACACATCACATTGCAAAATTTTATTTAATGAAATTAAGTTTTTGAGCTTTTCTCTGTAAGTAGTGTTCTCTTTTATGAATGTGATTCATCATCCTCCTGAGAATATTTGAAGTGCAGCAGTGGATTTAAAATACAAATTAGAGCCTCAACCAGAATTGGAAATTAAAGGAATTTCCTCAAGATGCAGAGTTCTGTGCTGTGCGTGTGATTTACACTGCAAATGAAGGCCAAAGAAGAATCTGAGACGTTGCTTTGATTTGCTGCATCTGTAATTCACTTCTGTCTTGTGAAGATTTCTGCTTTTTTTCTTAGGGTCCAAAAGGACCGAGTGGCCCCACTGGACAACTGGCAAGCCACTGAATTTATGCATTTGAGTTTTCATTGATACTTTACTTACTTCAAGTGGAATATTCCATTAATTAAATTCAATGAGTCATTTTAAGTAAGAAGGAAGTTATTGCATTTGTGAAGAATACAGCAAATCAATTGAATAAGAATTGAATAAGTAGTTGCTTGTTAAATGGGTATTTGGTCATTGCTAATAGCTTTCTATTTATTAGTTTATTTACGTATTTAATTCTTGTACTAATTGAGAAGCCATTATACTTTTGTTTTAGGGACCCCTGGGCCTCCTGAACCACCGGGTAATGTAAGTATGCTTTTTAATGTTTTTGAAAACATTTTTCTAATGTCTTCTTAACAAAAAGTTTAAAACAGTATTTGAGTATTTCAGACTTTGAATGTGGTTTCATTTATAGAAATTTCTTAAACCTGAATGTTGTGAGAAGAGAATTCAAATATGTCTTGCTTAGTGTCCTGATGATGTCATCTTATTGATTATTATTGGTGGTCTTCAGACGTTACACTCAGCTAATGATGTCGCAGTCAAATGACTGACTTCTTTCAGCACATGAAGCATACGATAATAATAATAATAATAATAATAATAATAATAATAATAATATCTTATTGATCGTTGGTGGTTACTGAGACACTGTGACATTTTTTATTATGTATAATTGCTTTAAGACTTATTGTTATAATTATTTTTGCACATAAAATGTTAATGTATGTAATTAATTACTGATATAAGCTGAACTGGAAAATTGTAGGGGAATGGCTACGCAGCAGCCAATGGACACTCAACCTGGATTGGGGTTTTCAGTCGAGCGAAAGGACCGGATCCTCTTCTGGTAATTGTTCAGTTTTTGTTGAATGAATTCACGTCTTTGTACTCATAATACTGAGTCCAATCCATCCTGAGTGGATGGATTGGACTATTATGGATGAGTCCAGTCCATCCATAATACTGAGTCCATCCAATCAAAGACTGCATTGTTCCATATGACATCATGTCTTAGAAGTGGCCTTGGATGATTAGCTGAACAGGAGATATATATAAGAAGAAGCAGTAAGGCCTTATTAGTATGTAGCTTTGATGCAACTGATTCCCACTGAAACCCAGCCAAGGACTTTTGATCTATTTCAGTCTGAATTCACTCTTTGTCTTAGTGCTATGGAAAGGCAGATTATGAAAAATATCGAAAGAATATTGAAAGATTTGACAGATTTTGTGCTTAAGGCATAAGTGCCTATGGATGTCCTACATAGCTGCCATAGTGTTATCTTGCTAACTCTCCTGTTTGCTCTTCATTTCAGGAAGTTGATCCAGATGTTGCCACTACAGAAGAAAGTGAAATTAAAGAGGCCAAGGTACAGTATGTGGCATTCTCTCCAGTAATTTTCTTTGATTGGTCATAGAAGCTGAAGACATGCAGTTTGTCCTATTTGTATTTATTGTATCTCAACTATTATAACTATGTAACAAATCTGTCAGATTCACTGAGTGCTGAGCTAATTAATGACCAATGTGAGAGTCATGATTATCATTACAATTCATTGGTAACTTACAGGAATCACTGCAAATGACAAGACAATTGATGAAGCTCGTTGATTCGGTCAAAGACCCGAGAAGAACGAAGCAGTCGCCGACCAGGACCTGTTGCCATTTGGCTCTTTCTCATCCTGACTTTGAAAGCTGTAGATGAGTTTTTATTTGATGATCGTGGCTTGTGCTAACAGTTGTTACCATTTGTGGCTCCAGAGATCTAATTTGGTTCAGAAATCCCTGTTGTCTGTTGCAGATTCCAAAAACCACTAGGTACATTGGTGAGAAGAGAAGAATTTGGTTTGGTGAAGAAATCAGAAATGGATTTCTGGTAAATGTTGAGTTTCTTCATTTACTTTTGACCTTCAGAACAGTAGAATACTGGAGATTGTCTTAATTCTTCCTGCTTTATTAACACTCTGACTACCGGATCAAAAATTCCCCCAGATGCCAAAGGAAAACATGAGAAAACTGAGAATGTACCCTTTTGATAATTTGCTGTTCCTGATGTTTTCAAAAGTAAAAATATGTATGAAATTAATAATTATTTATTTATTTTGCAGTTCACGTACACAACGGACACGTCTCAGTTTCACTTCCTCCAACTGCTCGGCTCTTCTGCCTTCCAGAACGTCACCTTTCACTGTCGCAATACGGTTGCGTATTATGACCTCAAACGCCAAATTTTAGAAAAAGGCAGCAATCTTTGCCTCAATGGATGACCAGGAAATTGGCGCTGGTGACGCAGTCATCCGTACCAAGTTCCAATAGATGAATGCAAGGTAAATAAATGACTACGGTGCTATGTCAGCTCTTTCTTATATTTGTTAGGCATACTTAAACATTCAGCAGTAGGGACATTCTAAGGGAATTCTAATATTGGAATTGAATCTCTAGAACTTTCCTCTGATTATGACTCAACATCCGGACACTTTGAGGCAAAGAGTCTCTTTCAGTTAAGACACTTTACAGTCAATGTGAAGACCACAGAGAGAGAGGGAATCTTGCAAAGGAGATTTGCACCAACATCCACATTGAAGAGTGAAGAATAATGTTGAACATTTATGCAAAAATATTTACCTCCTTTTGTTTTTCTTTGTTTTAGAATCAGATGGATGTTTGGGGGCCCCACTGCGTTTCAGTTCGCCACAGAAGAAACAGCGTGCCTTCCGATCGAGGACATTGCCTCCACTGACTTTGGCAAAGATCGAGGGCCAATAGTTTGGTCTAGAAATTGGACCAGCTTGCTTTGCTTAATTTTAAACAAATTCTTAATGTTCTTATTGTAGCTTTCATTAATTGTACCTGCACTCAAATTATGGAAAGTTTGGAAGAAATATTTTTCATCATAAACACATCATGAGTTATCAATCAATCAATCAATTTATTTTGCAGGATTACTCATACAGAGATTAAACATACAAATTTAGTTAATTTCTTATCATGTGAAAAATCATAATATGTAAAAATATATAGTTAATTTGAGAAATGGGTTGACCAAAGGGTATAAAACCCCTATTTGGTTGAGGAATTTAGAAGTGACAAAATTAAAGGTAAAAGAGTATTTAGCTAAGGTACTTAGAAGTGGCATGAATAATAATATAGAAGAGTATAGAAAGTAATAAATAGTTAAGAGAATCTTGAGGAATTTTAAATCCGTTAAGGAAGTTAATTCTTAACTAATTTACAACTTGTCAGAGACTTGGTTATTGAAAATGAAGCTTTTTAAAGTGAAAGAAATTGTTAATATTTCTCAGTTCAATAGGCAGGTTGTTCCATAGTCTAGGTCCTGAAAACTTTGTAGTAAATTTTCTCTTTATTATAATTATTACTATTTTACTAAATTATATCTCTAATCTCTTGCAATATTAGACTAGGGACAGGGTTTCTACGTAGATTACTATTTCACCATAATGAGTCATTAATTGTAGAACCACGATCTATTACGCCACCCCCACCCCGTCCTCTTCTCAGGCGCAAAAGCGCGACCAATGACTTGTACCAGTTAAGAAGGTACCTCTGAGGGATGGGAGGGTGCGGAGGAGGAGTCTCACCTGCTTTGTACGACTACGATCATAGCCTCCTGGGGTAGAGGAGGCTATGCTACGATGGCCTACTGTGGTCAACAAGGCAGCTGCTCGACTGTATTGGCGTTTGTTCTGCATAAATGTCGAATTGTGAGGGATTTTGCGTCGAAGACTGTGTAAATCAAGCGAAAGAGATTCGATGGATGTTAACTGTTGCTGTTTCTTCTTGCTCATTATTCAACCGTAGCGCAGAAACGATCGGATTTAGGTCGCTAACAGACGTTGCCATTGTCTGTGCATCGGTTGTCGTTGTTTCACTGGGGGTCAGTGGCGGCTCCACAGGAGAGGACCGGGGGGCCCGTGCCCCTCCTACTGAGTGCCTGCCCCCCAGTGGCCCCCCTGTTGGGACCCTATATTTAATGCTACGTACATAACAACAAATGGTTGGCCCCCATGATTAGAAGTTGCCACCCCAACGGCCTCACACTTGCCAAATCCTGGAGCCGCCACTGCTGGGGGTTGGTCCCGGTTTGGAATGAAGTTGCCGTAACATGGCCTCAGAGCATCGACCGTCAATATTAATGTTACGAGGAACAGAAGAGTTGGCAATCATTGTTTCTGTGGCCACACAGGCCTATGGAAGTATCTAGAACCCAATGGCACCGTGGCATCCAACTTCAAGCGATGAGCAGTCGACTGTTTGGATTACGTTCTTTGTTTACATTAAACAGACTCTCTTCTTCTGACTGTCCAATGTTCGACTTCTATCGCAGAGAAAGAGACGGTGAGTAAAATAGATCTATTGCAGTAAAAGGGGCTGTCCATTAATTATGTCAACAATTTTTGGGCAATTTTTGACCCCCCCCCTTTGTCAACAACTGTCAACTTTCACTTGACTTGACACCCCCCTTAATTACGTCAAAAACTGTTGACCCCCCTCCCCAAGGTCAATGACAGGTCCCAATAACAAGGTTATTATTTTTTGTGGTGATGACCATTTTCCCCTGTTTTGCTCATCGAATGTCAAAATGTGGTGGTGATGACCTTTTTTGCCATGTTTTTTCCATTGTATAGTAAGTAGTATTCCATGAAATTTCCTATTTTTTGATTATTTGTAAAAAGTAAATTGTTGACGTCAACTTCTCTTGATCCCCCCCGTCCCCTGTCAAACTTTTTCAAACCCTCCCCTAAATTATTGACGCAATTAATGGACAGCCCCTTAGCTAATAATGCAAGTGATTTGTGGGTTAACCAGACATAGAAATATATATTAAATGAAAGATATCCAATTATTATGATTATCATGTTCGAATAAAAAATAATGTAATATTTACGTTAAGAATCTAAAATATAAAAACTTGTAGTGTTGCCCTTTTCAATACTAGTGGGCCATTATTTTATAATGCAAGCGGAGTTTGGCCCATCTGGTGAATGAAACCAAATTTTACGAAGGCCTCTATTATAAAACGAAGGCTTTAAAGTTATTATTGAATTATAAATTCTCGCTTTTAAATATTTGTCTAAATATTGGCATTGCAGCTTAGCCTATATGCAGAAGCGTATTCTTGTTAGCGCAATACTCTTTGCTCATTGTGACCTAGCTGATTAGTTGTTTTGATGAGTCTCACCACTTTAAAATGCTCGGCGGTGGCGTAAACAGCCAGTGGCGCTCTAGGATTTGGCAAGTGGGGGGCCGTTGGGGTGGCAACTTCTAATCATGGGGGCCAACCTTTTGTTGTTTAATGTATGTAGCATTAAGTATAGGGTCCCAACTGGGGGCCAGACACTCAATAGGGGGCACGGGCCCCCTGCCCCCCCCGGTGGAGCCGCCACTGTATATAGCCAGAGGCCAACACTCTCGTGACGAGTTTTCACTATTCCCTTCAGCTATTTGTCGTTTCTCTGGCACTTGAAGAGTCAATCATTTCACACACTTTAAAATCTACTTTCATAATGGCTTCGTACAAGTGGCGTTGCACTTACATTCTTCGGAAAAGACGACACTATAACAAATATTTCACTTCCACTGACGAGTCAATACAAAAAACCTACAAATTATTATTGTAAGTGTAGACCTAACCATCGCAAGTAGTCTCGACTAATGGGGGATGGTGTAGTCCCCCAACTTTCTGGCTATCGGCTTGTTAAATCATTTCTTCGTTAATTTCATAATGTTTTTAGCCTTTTACACTGACCATTAAGTTTTTTGTCTCATCACAATCCTGTCGCACTGCTCTCACAAACGCGAGAACTTTCGTTCTGTCAGTGAATGGTTACTAAAGCATAAAGGTAACAAGGATCTATTGGAACAAAAGCTGAGATGAAATGCAGAAATTTTACTTAGAGTGGAAGAAAACAGCGAGACAGGCTTATGAGAAAAGGCAACAGAAATGGACCAGTCCTTTTCAGTCGGAAATCGGAAAGCGTTAAAACCAACTGGACAAACAGAGGAACTCCGCCAATGCCGTCAATAGCACGCAGTGGCAAGATCATTAAGGAATGATTCTGGTCATCTTGACAATGCCCAAATGGGTCGTCCATAAATTACGTCACGCGGTTAGGGGGAGGGGATCCGACAATTTGTGACGAAGTGTGACGACGGGGGTGAGGGTCCCGTAAGTGTGACGTCACGCAAAAAAAATGTAGGTCAAAATTTAGATCATGGCCTTTGACCTTTTTTGCTTGTCAGGGATTTTGGAGAGGAAAAAATACAATTATGACCTTTTTTGCTTGTCAAGACTTTTCGTAATACGAAAATGGGAGGGGGTCGGCCCGATGTAACGTCATATTTTAGGGGGTCCGACGTTTTGTGACGTCGCGTTACGTAAAGGAGGTCAAAAAAGTGCCAAATTCGAGTGACGTAATTTATGGACGACCTCAAAGAGACTAACAGACATTTTCTCTACCTGTAGTTATATGTGCTCGTAGCCTAGTTACTCACACTCTTCCGTATATGAATAGCATGTTTCCTTTAGGTTACGCGCTAAGAATCTATAATAATAATAATAATAATAATAATAATAATAATAATAATAGCGCTATAAAATGTGAGCTCCCTATACAAAATAACATTGTGGCGCCATATTTTGTACTCTTAACATTTCATTATAATAATTTATAGTTAATTCCTGTTAGCCCAAATATATTTTTAAAAAATTGTATCCGTTAATTATTGTTAACAAGTAGAATTTTTAATTGAGGAAACTAAAGCGCGAATTTTGTTGTTGTATAATATTAGTGTACTCAATGTAATTTGGTCAAATGTCGAGTCAAGTTCAAACAAAAATAGCAATAGGTATAATGTCTTTCTTTTATTTTAGCAAAGTACCGTTTCATTTTAAAATTGCTGTTATTTAGAACAATATAAAATAAATAACAGCGACTAAAAAATTAGGCGAATTTCAAAAATAAACTATAGCTTTATTTCATACCGGACTCAATACAGATAGAACATTTCGCATCTATGGAAATGAAGAAAACGATATTAAGCACTATGTTGTATAGTATATAACACTTGCAGAAATTAATTAACTAATATTTTTGACTTTATTATTCTTTTTGTATTTTAAAATAAAGCTAAAGATGTGAAATTAAACTTCTTTTCAAAGTTTTCTAAAACATTATTTTATTTAATGCTAAATAAAAGGTACAACGCCATAGATCTAAATATTTTGAGGAACTCTCTACCTGTATACAAATTCGCCATTTCAGCAAGAGGGGAACATTGCAACATGCAAATGGATAAACTGTACAATATTCAACACACGCTTCTTAAAAACTCGTGATTCCAGGATCCCTTAGGTTAATCTTGTTTGTTTCCTTATGCTCATGGTAATGTCAATTGTTTTTATTTACTGTGAACATGTAATGTCCTTTTTCAGTTTTCCACCTTAATTAAGTATTATATATATATATATATATATATATATATATATATATATATATATGTTTATGATCGAATTGATGATTACTGTGTGCTTTTGGAAATAAATAAACTCATTCATTCATTCATTCATTCATTCATTCATTCATTCATAACTGTTATTAACGAATCAAAGGAATCTAATATCGCTTAAAGACTAATTTCTTTTAACTAATTTTAGCTAATTTAACCACAAAACGTTGACACCAGCGTTTTGTGGTTAAATTAGCAAATATAAATTGGAATCTCTTTAAATTCGGTTATTTAGGCCCTACTCTTTATACTACCCCCGTGGTGTTCCTTCAAATATGCTTCTTAATTCTTGTTAAGCGAGCTATATTTAGGCACACCTGCTCAACTGATAAAATTTGAATTGCTGAAAGATGTAGTAGGTCTCCTGAAAGATCCTATCGGAAAGTAGGTCTACTTCTGCTCGCGATCATGATGTGATATCTCTATTTCAGTTCTCTCATAAATTCAATTTGCAAAGCTTCTCTTTATCATATATTCGAGGCATTTGTCCCATCAAACAGCTGCTCCCCAAGCCTGTTCTATAATTCAGATAGTCGATGCATTGGTATCTAGTCGCCTAGATTAATGCAATTCCCTGGGTTTTTTGTCTTTTGACATCACAAGATCAATTGAGCAAACACTTCTGAGAGCACAGAATTCCAATACAATCTCCCAGATTTGAACTCGTAGACCCAGTTAGTCAGTTCTTGCATTGGTTTCCTACCAAACAACTTGTCTTCATCCATCCTCGCTACGAGGGTAGACCGCATCACGAATGAGCTTGTTCCACTGTTTTCTGTTGTCTGTCATTCGGGTCCCCTTTTCCATAATGTCATCAGTCCATCCACTCCTGGGTTTGCATTGTTTTCTTTTACCATCATTTGTGCCTTGTATCGTTTCCTTTTCCAAACAGGTGCCCAGAGCCTGTTTTCCTCGTGATGTGGCCGAGATACGACAGTTCTCTTCTTTTGATGGACTCCGAAAATTCTCTCGTTACGCCTCCCTTCTCTAATACCCATTCATTAGTTATTTTCTCTGCACAGGATATAATATTATGCAGAATCTGTCTCAGTTCTTTCTTTTCGAACGTCTTGACTCCAGACAAGTAATTGATTATAAAATCTGTCTTTTGCTCTACAATTAAGAAAACCATGTTACACATTGAATCAATTATCTTAATTTAAACACAACTCATCCCTCAACAGTGTCGGTTCTGAGGTGGAGCTGGTGGGATGTAGCCTCCAAGATTTCAGTTTTACCCCACAGGTAATAATAGTGGAAGACCTTTTTGTATGTCAGCTATTTTCAGGAGTTGTTTAACGGAAACCCGATAGGATAGACACTATTAGACAGGCATGTCAAACTGGCGGCCCGCGGGCCGCATGCGGCACTTTACAAGATGCCCAGCGGCCCGCACAAAGATTTCTACAAATTATAAATGTTTTTTAGACAACACAATTTCTCAAGTCGATCGCTTTTGTGTGATTTTGTATGCACATTGTATGTTTCTTATTTGAAGTAACCAAAAAATGAAGCACCGAATTTAATTAACCCCTTAACTGGGCAACTATTTGCAACTCAATGTAAAATGGACGAGCGTTACTCGGGGCACCCAGTTAAGGGGTTAAATATTAAATATATTTCAGTTATTGTAATGTGCACAATTAATTGTTGTGTGTGGCCCCCATGACAATACCAATGTGAGCCACGCGGCCTTTGGGGGACCCTGAGTTTGACATGTCTGGAGTAGACGACCTTTTACACTTTTTTAGAGGTTGGGAAGTTGGCGGTCATTGAATAGGGCATAGCCACCAATTTTTTCCGGCTAGAACCGCCACTGTCTCTAAGCCTACTAGACTCTCCAGTCTCCACCAGATACTCCACAGGCCCTTAATTTGTTTGTTCCTCTTTCTAGTACAGCCTTTGACGCTAGTAGGTGTTCTTCGGTGTGTAGCCGCATGCTTTGTAATTCACTCCCAGCATCACTTCATATGTCTGTTTAGCTTGGCCAAACAGGCCCATACAAAGTAACCTGATATCCCTCTCGTCGATCAAACTGACCATCCCAGCCTCACCTGTCTCTAATTAATTCGGGTTTGATCAAGCCCTGTCAAGATTTGATAGAAACATACAAAATAATGACTGGGAAAGTAGATGTGCCATATGATCGATTCTTTACATTGGCTCACTATAGCAGCACAAGAGGCCACAAGTGCAAATTGTTTAAGCAGAGGTTTGGTCCAAGAAAGAAAACGTTTTTAGTGCAAGGGTTGTGGACAATTGGAACAGTTTGGACGAGGTGGGAGTGACAGTTGAAACAGTGAACGGATTCAAAGGCTATCTAGACAAACTAGGTTATTGAATGCAGATGGTTACATCAGTGGTTTTCACACAGGCTTACTTAGCCTCCTAAACCACTTAAAATCACATTATTATTAATGTTATTATTATTATTATTATTATTATTATTATTATTATTATTATTATTATTATTATTATTATTATTATTATTATTATAAGCACCGGTTTGGTTTGGTTCGTCATCTGCTGATGGCAGGCCCGCCGGAACGAATTTTGGTCAGGGGGTGCAGATTTTTTCGAAGTGAAATTTTCTCTTTCAAATCCTTGACAAGCAAAAAAAGTATTCAACGCTAGAATTCAGTGGCGTCATTTCGCACTTTTCTTGGGGGGCGAGAAATTTTTCTTCCAATTTTTCAATTTTTTGCAATTTTTCGACCTGACGAGTTTGCAAAAAAGTTGACGACCTCTTTTTTTGCTTGTCAGTCCTTTTTTGCGGTTAGTTACTTCTTCAGATTACTCGACATCAAATACTTCTTTAGGGCTTTAGGGGCTGCTGACCTTTCTTTTTGCCCCCCCCCCCAATGCAAATGACGTCCCTGTTTTTTACACATTAATACATTATAAATTAATATTTTCATTTCCTTGGGGGGACGTGGCCCCCAGCCCCAAATGACGCCTCTGCTAGAATTTACCTTCATAATAGCTTGACAAGAAAAAAGTTCGTCTGTACACTCTGCACCCCCTCTGCACCCTCTGTTTTTTAGGATAGAGGGGGTGCAGACCATCCTTTTTTCAGGGGTGCATTGCACCCCCTGAATTTTTCCACGGGGTGCAGCTGCACCTCCTGCTCCCTCACTTCCGGCGTGCCTGGCTGATTGGTTGGGGTTAGCCGTGGCTAGGAGGCAGGGAGGCAAGCTTCCCCGGGCGCCGTCCGGTGGGCGTCAGAGACCATTGTTGATTTTATTCACGACGGTATTGCCAGTATGACAAGTGAAAAAGGTCATCACCCGCGTTCTGTACACTACTTCCTTCACTGCTTCACTCCTACAACGTCGTGAAAAGGGGATGTCCATTAATTATGTCAACAATTTTTGGCAATTTTTGACCTCCTCCCCCTTGTCAACAACTGTCAACTTTCAGTTACGCCCTATAATTACGTCGAAAACTTTTGACCTCTCCCCTCCCTAAGATCAATGACAGGTCCCAATAACATGGTTAGCCTATTATTTTTTGCGGTGATTACAATTTTATCCCTGTTTTGCTCGACGAGTGTCAAAGTGTGCTAGTTATGACCTTTTTACCATGCTTTTTTCCATTGTAATAAGTGGTCTTCCACGAAATTTTCTATTTTTTAGTATTTGTAAAAAGTGTCATTGTTGATGTCAACTTTTCTTGACCCCTCCCCCTGTCAACAGCTGTCAAACTTTTTCAAATCCCCTCCCCTCTAAATTGTT